>JAIEZT010001368.1:1963582-2143582 GCA_019594935.1 Periophthalmus modestus
CCATAGATCCGACCTTCATCCCCACACTATGCTGTAATGTGTTCAATCAAAGGAAAATATTCATGCCTGATGTTGATTTCATTTCAAAGTCAGGCGGTGTTGTGCGGGGAGAAGCAGAGATATAAAGCTCTCGGCAGCAGCATAGGTTGTGTTTCACGTTCTGTGCTTTAATGATGTCATAATTTCAGATGGGAGCAAATATTGAACCTTTTTGATTCTATGAAAGGTACTGGCTCCTCAGAACTTCTCATATTCATTTTAAAGTCCTTTCCATTGACAACATTCATGTTTTGGGGGTTGAATATGGGGGCACCTGTTTCTGGAATGTAGAAATAAGAAAAAAATTCAGAGGATTGATTCTGAAAACAACAGGTTTCAGCTCCCATCCAGAAGTATTTTCAATCTGATGGTGCTGTGTTGAGACACTAAGATGTATACTACAATGTGTGTGTAATATGTCCAGCTCCAAAGTGAGGAGTTTTAGAGTGAAAGTAGCTTCCTGACCTCCACCAAATTCTTCAGAATGTCTCCAGCACTCCTTACGCTGTACACAGTGTTGCCATGGCGATGCCTGGAAAAACCCATGTTATTGTATTTTGTGCTTCAGCGCTTCCAATGTTTGTAGACTTTGTTTAGTGACAAGTACAGCCCCAAGCCACAATAAAACACAGACAAGCGGCACATTAGCACCACCCTGAGGCAGTGCCGGGTCAGCCGAGTGCAAAGTATGGCCTGTGAGGGCTGTTCGATGCCGCTTGTGGCTTTAATTTTTATTACTACTATTGCTTTTTTTTCCACCTCAAATTTTACATGCCCCGTTTTGCCTTTCAGGGGGATAAAAAAAACTGCACCAGCTTTTTACCTCACTTTAGCATGTGCTATCCATTTAACATGTGTGCAAATACTTCAAAATCTCGCCCCTTGTGCCTCAAACCAGTACCACAAAATTGAAAATGGCTTCTCTTTGGAAGCTAAAACATACTGATTTCAAAAGCACTGTCCAGAAGACTACAGCTGAAACCTTTTCTATCTTGGACCACTCGGCGAATGAGGGACACAGAAAATCTGGAGTCAGGTGATGCCAACAAGGGCTGAGGCCAGTAACAGTGGATCTATTGTGAAAAAAAAAAAAAGTAAAATTACTTTTGTTTATTTATTTTGACAGAAACAGAACCTTGTGGATAGACCCAGTATTTAAAGATATTAAACAGCAAATTCTATCATAGAATTTTGATAGGGCCTCTAGCTCGAGTTCAGCTATTGCTTTGCTCTAGAATATTCCACAGTGTAACATTAAACTTCTACCTTGTATTTATTCAGTAACAGTTGTCTTTATGGGTAAAAAACATACATTTAAAAAGATACATTCTTGAGAATACCCCTCTGTGAGAGGGATATGCTCTGCACCACAGAAGTGGACTAAGGCAATGTGACATCACATTCGGTAGAAACCAATTTGCAACCAGAGACCATAATTGAAAGAACACCCCAATCAGGAGCGAAGTGTTGACGGTAATCCCTCTCACACCTGGTTTGGTAGGGGGGGGGGGCAACCTGTTGCTAATGGTAGCAGGAGTGACCTCAGGGAAAGAAGGCACCAGACTGGTCTTTTGATCCAGAATCATGTAGAGTGGGTTAATATGAACATGTTATGGTCAGAATGACAAGCCTGACAGCAGCAGTTCCAGAGAGGGGGCCATGTTTTTTCAATAGAAAGTGAATTGCAACCAGACCTTCAAGGAACCATTTCATGCCTTTGTCTCCATGGCGATATATAAGTTCAGTGATATACTGTATCACATTGAAACATTCTAGGCAACCTCCACCACCTAAAATATATTTCAATGAGAAAGTGTTGATTTCCATGGCAAGGCTCCTATCTTGAAACCCATTTATTCTGATTTATGTACTTGAAATCCATCAAACTTTTGGCTTTAAATTTTCAAAATAAAAACCTTAAATAATCACAAACATACTTCTTGTACTTACGTAAGTAAAGTGCAGGAACCATTTAACAAAAAAAACAAATACAACTCGCCTCACTAGGAAGTCTGTCATCTCTGGAGCTTTGGACACAGCATCATATACTCCTATGTTTGACTGAGCCTGACCCACTTTGTACCAAATGTGGAAGCTCAGCATTTCTTGCAAGATCCCAGCATTGAGGAAATCGATAGTTGGAACAAGCCTCAGCTCCAGGGCGATGTAATCTCTGTTTGACCATGAAACAGTGATGCAGTCTGGAGCAGAGAGAGGAAGATGAAGATGGAGGAGTTAGTTTGAGCCCACCTCACATCAGAACTGCCGTCACGTCTTGAGCCAAACGCAGAATCCAAACGCATCCATCCGAGGTCATCAAGTTTACAACTCAATACGGTAGTGTAGACCCACATCAGCTGCAGCACAGGCACAATGCAGAACAATATTCCAAGTAGATAATAAACAACTAAGAGAGGCTTATTATGTTATACCATGTTATAATTTTGCCTGAAGAGGTTTTAGATGTCATCCAAGCATGTTTGAGTATTTTAGTGATCTCCCTCGGGCCCTATTCAAACCTTCTTCATGCTTAGCGGTAAGATTCTGTGCAATGTTCAGCCCACAGGTCTACAACATCCACGCTCCCACACAATTTTACACAGATGTATAAAAGCATGGCACAAAATAATACACTTCAGCTTGACAAACCTGATCCAATGTGCAGTAGTTTTATTAGTGGCATGCTGATTGCGTTGCATATAAAGCTAAACTGAAAATTAAACTTAAACATGTTAATATGTTGTTTTCGGAGAATAAACCATACAAAACACACACACAATAAAAGCTAAAATGGTGTTTGAAATATGTAATGTGTAATGCATTTAATACCCCCCAGAATTGTAATCCCGTCTTTAATCCCGGAAGATCTTTGAGAATGACATTTGTTTCAAAGTACAGAGGTCACAATACAAAACAGTAAACCATAAAATTGACTAGATAATACAATCAGTGCAGACAATTAAAGGCAATGACCATTTTATAAACTGTATGTAGCCTGCCTCTTACAGTAAAAAAAAAAAAAAGGATTAAAATCACAATAAAACGTGTGTTGCCAGTGCCTTAACCTGCAGATAGAGGAGACATACACGTTTTCTCATTCTCAGAGTATATGGAGAGGCCATGCCCTCAGTGACGCACAAATTAGAACATTACTCCTGTATAATAATGAATTCATATTCAAAATTGGAAGACATTATAAAGCAAGTATGGTTAGAATGAACTAACCAACTCAAGAGATTAACAGCCTCAGTCACCCTTCTGTAAAACAGTTTTGCAAGGTAAACAACATATGGTTGCATCATACTTTGCTGACATCAGTGAAATGTTGAAATTCGGCGGGTCTGAACTGAATGATTCATGTGCGTTATGACGAGCTTCGGTTGAATTTGAGGACAGCAGTCAGCAGCCTGATCAAAAGCCTGTTTGCTCTGCACTCTCCTCTCTCTCATGTAGATGTGAGCTGATGTAACCCAATGTACTCGCACAGAATATTACAGCGCCCACATAACACATCCATTTACCAAATCTGGACTTTATCTCTAATGGACTGCAGTCTACCTCTTACAGTTAACAACAGGTGTTACAGACACAGCTGAACCTGTGTTGCCAGAGCCTTAACCTGCAGTTAGAGGACGCATACAAGTTTTTTCTCATTCTCAGTATATGGACAGGCCTCACGTAAAAGCTCTGAACTTCCAGAATTCACTCACTGAGCTGCAGAGGATGCACTAGCACTGATTCTGTCATGATCCCTGCCTGCTCCTGTCTCCTGTGTCTGCTCTGCCCCTCCCTCACCTGCCTTTCTCTGGAGCTGGGCGGAGTTCCTGGCTCCTCCCGCACGCACCTGCTTTTCATCAGTGCGATCAACGCCACATGCGGGAGGATAAGAGGAGCCAGGACTCTCCTCTCGGTGGCAGATCGTCTGTTCGTCTCACTGCACGTGGACCTGCTTTCTGCCTGTTGTCCTGCTCGTGTCCTGCTCGTGTCCTGCTCGTGTCCAGCTCGTGTCCACTCGTGTCCAGCTCGTGTCCAACTCGTGTCCAGCTCGTGTCCAGCTCGTGTTCCTGCCCATGTTCCTGCCTACACTGTTCCTGCTCGTGTTCCTGCTCGTGTTCCTGTTCATTTGTTGCCCCCCTCCACTGCTCTGGACTCTCGTCTCTGACCCTGTCTCCCGTACTGTTGTCTTTTGTTCCTGCATCTTTTTGTTCCCTCACATCCTCTGGATTCCTGACCTGCACCCCTGCACTGGATTTAGCTCCTCCTATATTCTCACGTGGGACACCTGTGTTGTCTGTCAATGACAAACATGACCGTAAAAAACTTGCCAGAGGCTAATTTCCCGCAAGGGCTTTGGTCCGCCTCGCCCACCCACACATGACAGATTCATGAGGGCTGGAATTCAATCTGAGTCCTTTTAGCTTGTAACAAACCAATGGATGTTAGACATTGGAACTGGCGACCCAAGTGAGCTGCTTTCTGATTGGATAATTGTCAAATTATAACAATTTGGCCATCACTTCAAATGTTTCTGTACTTAATTAATAATGCAGCATTACAAGTATTATCTATAATATTATATGAGAATACTAATTAACGTCAGTTAATTAGACTCATTATGGTCTTTCAAGATTATAATCAAATAAATGTTCTTTTAAACAGACCATTGTGTTATTTACACCTACGTGGCATTGTTGTTTGATTCACACCGGTTTTAGTGCCATTCTCCTACCAGCATTGGTAGAGGAATAGCGCCATCTGCAGTCTGACAGCCTAACGAGGCCTGATTCTTGCACAGAAAAGCTAGTCTTCCGCCCTCTCCTGACTTAAAGTGGTGGTACTGTTTAGATCACCATGTTGCCTTTTATTGTTTTGAAAATACTATAATCATCTAAAACAACTTATTGACGCTCTGAGTCCCCCCTCTCCTTACTCCCCATGCTAAGTCACTACCCCTTCAGAGCACTATCATAACACATTCTGCGTGCATTTCGTCAAAGAAACTGTTGCATATCACATGAGGTTTGTGAAGTTGTAGCAGTTTTTGTATATTTGTGGAGAATTGCACGAAGGGAGCCTGGGTTATGAGGGCTTGTGAGCATTAGATAGAATCGAGAAAGGTTTGGGGCCCAAGAGAGATAGCTAGACTACTCAAACATGCATGGATGACATCAAAAACCTCTTCAGGCATGTTTTTGATGAGGGAATAACATTACAACACAGTACAAAGCTCAAAATACGTGATTTTGCATAATACCCCCTTTTTAAGTGAGGCACAAGTCCACAAGTTTGGACTGTGTATAAATCACGTAAATGTCATTGCAGCTTCTGAAAAGAAAACGGCTGTCACATGCACTTTCACTTCACACCAGCCGAGGCTAAACCACCAGCTGGGGCTAAACCTCAGTACAGGGAGATCAGTGATTGAAAGGAGAATTGCAGCCAGCAAACAGAGTACGTATTTTAAGAAAGGTGGGAGGGAGGTATTATGGCAAAGTCCTTGTCCATCCCATATAAACTCAGAATGCCATTGCTATACCACACTGGAGAGAAAGAACATCCCTCTTATGCCCCTGACCATGAGGGCTTTTGTATAGTGATGTGTGGATATATTTTGACTTATACAAGTGAAATCTGTATAGGTTGCCGAAACAGAAACAGTGCCTGGATTGGAAAATTGCATTCTAAAAGATAAAAATGTTCAAAGTGGCAATGGAAATGAAAAAGAAAAAGGTGGTGAGTGCAGAAAATTGTGTTCACATAATTACAACATCAAATTAATTTCCCCACATTTCTGTCAATTATGCAGGATGAAGAACCTAAAAAGAAGAAAAAATGCACATTTCACACTAACTGATTTAGTAATCCTATAATCCCTGTCTCTGTCTCAAGAACTGGCCCTTTTTTCTCTTTCCTTAATGTGAAGCATGTAACTTTCTGAGGGTGAAAGGGCAGCTGCGTGATTCCATGGAAATAAAAAGTTAAAACCATACTTAAGAACCTTCTTTATGGAGATAGATAAGTCTTATGTCATACTATGGAAAATTATAGTCAAAAGAACAACATTTCTATGGAACCAATCGATGGAACAAAGCAGAAGAAAGCCCTCCTCCAGGCCAAATGAGAGTCAGGTTTGTGGAGATGCAAGCTAAGGAAACATGTTTGTCAATGTTTTACAGTGGAATAAAAAAAAAAAACAACATGGTTTTATTTTTGTCTATTTTTCTGCAAAAAAAATTGGGGCTTTAATTCACTACTTGCAACATGAACACTACAATGAATTCATACAACCATTACAATATCATCAGGCCGGTGGAATATGTCAGTGAATCTATATCCTGAGGCACCAACAGGAGGAGTGGGTTTCAAAAGTGTCTGTGTTTGAGCACAGAGCTGGATTCAAAAGATTTGTGAATCCCAATTTGACGAATTTAACAAAAGATCTTTGTCACTACAGGACATAACCTCACAATCGGATTTTTCTAAATATGTCAAATGTAATAACTTTCACATTTCTCAGGGGTGTTGATATTTTTTCTAGATCACAGTTTCAATTTGATTTTTTTAGTATCAACTTGTTTTTTAATACAGAGGGATATAGGGTTGTCAACACTCTCAAAAATCGGATGCTAATTGATACTCTTATTTGAGCAAGTATCGATACTAAAAAAAAAGTCACATTCATAGGACAGAAATGAACCTTTCCTGAATAGCTTTAGAATGATCTTGAGCTGTATCAGAACAAGTAGAAGACACATAGACTAGTACACACCCATGGACCACTATGAATCTACCTGGACCACTGAGGGATCACACAGGTATAAGGACACATGGGAATATAAGTAATAATGGTTAATGTCTAATCTATTTATCTGAATCTGGTTATCTGAATCAGTATTGAGTTTCAAGTCCATTCCTTAGTATCAAAAAAGAAACAGTATCGTGACAACACCAGATGAATATCAGTCTGGTCATGTGAACCCAGCTTATTAGGTAAACAAGTATTTTATCAGGTATTTGAGGCTCCTGTGAAACTCTACTTTGTATTCATGATCAATGTAATAGCATTGTCACTCTGGGGTATTGTTGCTAAAGTTATTCATGAGTTGTTAAAGTGATAGCATTTCATTGTAAATAATAAAAAAAAACAGCCTTAGTCGGTCTGTGATGATGTAAGGGTATGTTTTCTTTGATAGTGCTGAGCCAGAGGAAAAATCTGAGTTTAATTTTCTTTGGAGGAAATGGCTTTGGGTTATTTTTTGTTGCTTCTTCGAGGTTAGTCTGCAGGTATATGTTTTATACATGCATACATTTACAGGCGCAATAACCAGCAAACTGCCACGCTTATCTTCTCATTATATTTTATCACAGCTCCAAGTGAATTTGAACACGTTTGCTTTGCTTTCATTTGGCCTGAGTTTATTTGACAGTGGCGTAAAGCGACAGGGAGCATGCAGGCGCAGATATTGTAGGCAAAAAAAACAACAAAAAACTACTAAAAAACCCCAGGGAGACTTCATATACATTGCACATTTTGTTTGTTTCAAGCACAGTATTGCTATTACTTAAAGGAACTGTATGTAAGATTTACATTTTCCAGAAGACATATTGTGCTTGTGTCTGCTATTTAGTTATCATCTATAACACCTGTGGATCCTTATGTTATAATTTGCACATTTTAAAATATATTTTAATATTTATGTAAAACGATTTAATAAAATAAATCACACAAAAGAAATAAAAAGAAACAAGTCATGCTAGAAAATGTCAGTCCCGAAAAGGAGCAGCATCGCAACAAAGAAAGGTGCTGCTTTTTAAAAATTTGTACCAAAATGCCAAATCTTACGCGTGTTACAATTAAGAAAATAAAATTGGATTGGATTGGATTGGATTGTTAGCATCTTATATTCAGTAAGTGCATATTAGCATGCAGGTTGTTATTAGTTTTACTTCACAGCAAAATTCTGCTCTGGTCTCTGAAAGTTATTTATACTTTGTTCTCCAGTTTTATGTTCTTACGTAGAATATACATGGGATTCGGAAGTGTTGCACAGCATTTTTTTTTCAAACAAAATTTAAAAAAAAACATGTTAATATATTGCTTTAGGCGAATATACCATTTTCAAAACAATGGAAGGTAGCATGGTGATGTAAATATGTTGTGTTAGCAATTAATACCCCATAGAAGTGTAATACTCCTTTAAATGTTTAATTTTCATATTTTTTCTCTTTTCTCTGTGGTTTTCCAGAACAATGCAGCACTTTGCGGAAGACTTGACATGTTTACTCCTGGTTCATGCCTTAGTCTATGCTCGTCCAGGATTCCCACAGATTGTGAGGCTGTGTGTGGGTGGGTGTGTGTGTGTGTGTGTACGTGTGTGCTTGTGTGCGTACTGCTAACATGTATGTGAGTGAGTGTGAATAAGAGTGGACAGTAGTCAGGGGGGTCAGCTACACCTCTGCCCCTGCTCAACTGCTCATTACCAGGCATATATCACACTGCCTCGCGGACACAGTGGTAGTTCATGTCTTATAACTGTACAGCCTATGTGAAAAAAGAAAAGTAATACAGATGGAAATAATGTGGATTGAAATAGAATAGACTATCAGGTAAAAGTTTGGACACACTTTTTCATGTATGTTCTTTATTTCCATGATTATTTACATTGTAGATTAATGTACACTTTTAAATCTTCAATAGCTCCTATAATTCTTAAGTTATACTCTATATACTATATTTTAGCAGTAGTCAAACTGAACCTTCCGAGATTTTTGGCAATAAATACGGTTATAATTGTTCACTTACACTTGAATTTATCACTACATAAACTAGGGGAAGTAATTTTTTTTTTTAAATATGTTTTTTAAGTGTCCACCATTTTGGGTTTGGCACTGAATAGCTTGATCCAACACACTTTGCATAACATTTGAAAGCATTTTCAGGCTTATGGCTCAAACTTGATCCTCGATATTACGTTTTAAGTGGTTTATTGTCTGAGGTTTATTCACAAAAACCTTTTCTTTAAGATAGCCCCACAGGAAGAAATCGGGACTAGTCAGGTCTCAGGAGATCACATACTGCCCCCTGTCTTTGAAAACCACTTATTATTCCTTTAATGGCATTTACGCTTGGGGCATCTCTGGTATTAAAATGTCGACGGTAACACGGCTGGGTTTGTGAATTTGAGCCATGTGACTCAAAATACCACTGTACAATGTACAGTGCTATATTTGATGTTGGAAATGCTCTGACAAAATACAAGAAAAATATTTAGAAACAAAAGAGTTATGGATTTTTTTTCAATTGTCAATTATTTTTGGGCCACCCTTGTAGTAAACAAAAACACTCTTTCCTTGATTGCTGCCTTGGACACTTGGCATTCTTTGACCCTGCCATGGCACATCTTAAAGTGAAAACCATTTCAGGTGACTTTATGATGAAGATCATTGAGAGAAGGCAAACGTTTACAGCTGTGTCAGTAAAAAGCAAAAGCTGGCTAATGGAATTTAAGTCTAAAATATAAAACATCTTCAGAGTTGTTTAATGGTTTACCCTTTCCTACATAATTCCATACAACCTGCAGAATATACTTGATGTCTTAAGTATGTATCTAAAATGCACAAAGTAGTAAACAAAATGTCAAAACTTTGAATGAGAAGGTGTGTCCAAACTTTTGACTAGTAATGCAAACATTTTTTTCTAGCGATTAATCTCAGCTTCTTATTACAAACTGTTTAATAGATTCACTTGAGGAAAAAATGAACAAAAAGTTCAGTTTAATATCAGGATAAGTGATATCTTTGTGAGTCAAGAAGTATGCAAAACTCCTTCACACTTACACAGGTAACATTATAAAATAGAAAAGGAAAAAAAGTAATTAATTCATGATGAAGATATTAATCTAGTTTTGAATAAGTCAGATTTTAACCAGTGTTTCTTTAGCCAGTGTTTCTTCAGAGGGGATAATGCCTCTTGGGTGAAATGCCTCTTTAACTCATGAACCGATGGTAATGAATGGCTGAGCAATGATGCTGGTAAATATCTTTAAATGGTAGCCTTCTGTCTTTCCTATTTTATCTTCAAATGGTTGCTGGAGTCACAGGTCAAGCAGACTGTCTGGGTGAGTGTGCAAAGTTATCTTCAATAGTTGGACATGTCATTAAAGGGTGGTATTACACTTCTGTGGGCTACTAATTGCTGCCACATAAATTTAGATCACCATGTTACCTTTATTGGTTTGAAAATGCTACATTCACTGGAAACGACGCATTAACATGCTTAATAAGTTTTATTTTTGTTTTTTGCGCTCTGAGTCCCCCCTTCCTTTGCTCTCCATGCTAAGCCACTCCCCTTTCAGAGTGCTATCACAACACAATCAGCATGCATTCCACTAAGGAAACTAATGCACATCGCAAAAGGCTTGTGAAGTTGTAGTGTATTGTTGTGTACCTTTCTTTTGTATATTTATTGAAAATTGATGTAGGCTTGTGGGTGGAGCCTTGATTAAGATCGTACAGCTAACCATAAGGAGAATTCAAATAGGTTTTCAAAATTTTCACAGAATCATACCAAAACATGAATTTGAAACATGGACAGGCATCTTATGTGTTTTTGAGTAGTATACGGCTCAAATAAACCTCCTACTGAGAAAAGTTCAGAGAAGACAAACATTCAAGAAACATTGATTTTTATGAAGACTCACTATAGCTCATAGAACGCACCAACATTGTGTAACAGATACTATGTGTCTTTTTTTTTACTGAACTTTTCTTGGACACTCAAACACATCCTTGTGGGTTGTCTCCAGCAGCTCAGAGTGAGAACATCCACATTCGAGATAAAGGAGAGAGGCCTGGTTTCCTGGAAGGTGATCAATAACCATGATATACTGTGAAATGAGGCAGCATGATGCATCGGGCTGAGGAGGCAGCAGAATGTGAACATAAACTGGAGAAGTCTGCAGGGCATAGCAGTACAGCACACTACAACAGGAAAATATATAGAGTTACATAAGTGCAAGTTAAACAGAACATTGGAGCAGATATAATGTTGTTTAGTGTGATGTCACGTTCGGGTCCAAGGCCCATCAGCTGAAAATACTGGACATGTTTGCAATTTATGTATGTGTATGTATATATATATATATATATATATATATATATATATATATATATATATATATATATATATATATATATATATATATATATATATATATATATATATATATATATATATATATATATATATATATATATATATGGGGGGGTTGTGTGACATAAAGTGTACAATATTGAGGTAAGAACTTAGGCTAAGCTAGTGTTAGCAGTGAACCCCAGATTCAAGAATAGCAGTGTGGTTTTCATCCCAGTCGTGGGACACTGGACCAGCTTATACTGTCTGTCGGATCGGATGCTCAGGGATCCATGGGAGTTTGCACAGCCAGTCAACATGTGCTTCGTGGATCTCCATTTACTGCTCAATCTACTCTCCTTACTTTCCTTCTCTCACTTATGGTCATGAGCCTTGGGTAATAACCAAAATAACAAAATCACTGATACAAGAGGTAGAAATGAGCTTTCTTAGGGTGGGTGGGCGCTTCCTCAGAGATAGGGTGCAGAGCTCAGTCACACAGAAAGAACTCAGACTAGAGCCACTGCTCCTCCATGTGGAGATGAGCCAGCTGAGATGGCTTGAGCATCTGTTCCGGATGCCTCCTATGTCTCTTGGCTGGACTGGGAATGCCTCAAGACCCCCGGAAGAGGAGGAAGCATGAGTGGAATGGGACATCTAGGCATCTTCTGCTTGGTGCCTCTGCAACCCAGCCCCGAATAAAAGAATAAAATGAATGGATGGCACAGGTCTGAAGGGTTTAACTTACATATCATATCCTCAGGCAGCTGCAGTTTATAGTGATTGGACATCTTAATTATTTATCACAGTGAATTTAAGCACTTTTCACAACTTTCAGATGACCGAGCAGAGTTTTTCCTGAATGCTAAGCATATGCTAACCTCAGACAAAAAAAAATAAATAAAAAAACAGTTTACAATCAGATGCAGGCAGTACACAGTTTATTTATTTTCAGTTTATATATAGAGTCTAAATGAAATCTATTGCTTTTCATTAATTTTACATTAAGGACATTGGACTATTATTTCATATCCTCAAAAAGTCCAGTTAAAGCCCCCATGTTAAACTGTCAACTGTACAAATGCTAGTATCAAGCGCATGACTGACTCCATAATCTCACTCAACAAACTCCACTCGGTATGGACTTCTCTCCAATGGATTCTGACCACACTGCCGCACTCTGATTCTGATTCTCAGTCTGTAAAATCAATACTGCACCATGTCCTATACCCCAGAGATGTGAAGGAATAAGCCGTTCACACTCGCTTGATACATATGTCAGGGTAAATAGTACATTTTGTTTTTCCACTCTTCTTATCAAGAGTGACAAAAGCAGGGCCGCTTCTAGTTATGGAGCACTCTGTAAATGCTCATGTGAAGGCCCCCAAAAATCCGTAGAACCCAATAGTTCAGCCAAACCAAGCACTCAGCCAAATAAAAAAAAGACATATGTACTAAACTAGTAAAAGAAAGAAAAAGTTGTAATACTTTTTTTTTTTTTTTTTTTCTCACAGAACAGAAATTTTTACTATCCTATCTTGTCTTTGCCCTTTAGGAACCTTTTGTATTCATTTTATAATAATAATAATAATAATAATAATAATAATATAATAATAATAATAATAATAATAATAAATAATAATTATTATTATTATTATTATTATTGTTATTATTATTATTATTATTATTATTATTATTATTATTATTATTATTATTATTATTATTATTATTGCCATTATTATTATACCATTATTACCATTATTATTAACAATCATAATAGTAGTAGTAGTAGTAGTAGTAGTAGTAGTAGTAGTATACATCGTGAGCAGTCTGACAGATTAATAGTAGTCACTGTTCATCCATAAAGTTAAAGTTGCAGTACCTGATGGAGTGTGTGTGAAGAAGTGTGTATTAGGACATTTAATTATGTAAATGAATGAAATAGAAATAAGCAAATAGGGAAAACACTTTACAGTTGAATGCAGAGAACACAGGGGGAAAAATCGAAATGCTCTTATTTACAAAGCCAACAGTTTTAAGGGAATTTTCAAATGGGTGATCAGAATTATACAAATAGAATTAATATTCATGTAGTGTTACCCTTGAAAAGTCAAAAAAGTCATTTTTGATTTATACTGTACATCTCACTCGTGATTAAAAAACTACAGCTGTGAATGCTCAGATTTCAGAAGGCACTGTTGCCTTGGTGACGTACAAAAGCGTATTGTGTTGTGGTGCATTCATGGTCAAGGCCTGTCCACACTCTGACTGAAGGCTTCGTCAGACCCGCCCTCCGGACTGCAATCTGCCTGATTGGAACCAATTTGTAAATGACTCCTCTCTGCGGCCGCACACTCAGTCTCAAAATGGCCACATTCGTCAAAGTCACTCCACTTACCAGATTACTATAAATGAATGTATATCGCAGCCTATAAATAACAAGTGTGAGCAGAATGAGGCCGGCAGCACTGATACTCCTCTCCTTGTGTTGGATTTAGATGCCCGGTACAGTACAGTGTGTTTGGTGGTGTTGTGGGTGAACATGTGTAGGTCAGATGCTGTGTACCATTCTAATGAGGTAGAGACAGTGACCTGCTGCTGGGAAGGTGACTGCTCCACACCTGGACTGCACGTAAAAATAAAGTGTTTTTGGGCTGATGTAGAAATAAATTCTCCGGCACAAAAACAGCTGGATTTATGCAAATGAATAAGATGGAGGTCAGGGGCCTATATAGCTCTATTGGAAATAAACAGTGTTTGAAAGTAATAATGTAATAGGTCTTGTCTTCCAGTTCCCATATTTGCCGGTTCTAAGCTCATTGCATCACAAGGGGGCGCTGTGGGTATTTGTCACTGTTATAGACCAATGTTATAGACCAGTTTCACTGTTGCTTCAGTTCTCAAAAATTCTGAAACAAATATTCATATCTCGGCTAGAAAAGTTTGTTGACAAACATCAAATAATAAATGACAGTCGATACGCCTTTAGAGGATCACTTCCATGGCAATAACTGAAGCAGTAGAAGAAATCACCAATGCACTGGACCAAAAGAAGCATACTGTTGGTATCTTTATTGATCTGGAAAAAAAGGATTCAACACAATTAATCATCCAATCCTGCTTAATAAACTTGAAAGATATGGTATCAGAGGAGTAGCTGGGGACTAGCTAAGAGATTATTTAAGAGGACAAATCCAGTATGTTAAACTGGAAGAATACTCATCTGAATACCTTGGCATTGCTTGTGGTGTTTCCCAGAGGTCAGTGTTGGGGCCCATACTTTTCTGTGTTTATACAAATGATATATTTAATGTATCACATTCATTAAAAGTAACTCTCTTTGCTGATGACACTAACATTTTTTTTTTTATAGTAGTTTATATTATAATGAGCTTGTAGACACTGTGAATGTGGAACTAAATAAAATAAAACAATGGATAGATACAAATAAACTGTCATTAAATTTAAGTAAAACCAAAGTTTGGAGACCATAAAACCAACCCAGAATTACAAAGAAATATTGAGGGTGTACAAATTGAAAACGTATTTGAGAATAAATTCCTGGGAGTAATTATGGACAGCAAATTATCATGGAAAGCCCACATCTGGCATATAGAAACTAAAATAGACAAGAGCCTCTCAATTATAAATAAAGCAAAACAATATCTTGATCAGGATGCACTCTGGACATTATACTGCTCACTGGTTCTCCCTTATTTCATGTATTGTGTTGAAATATGGGGAAAAAAATTATCAATGTTCAACTAAACCATTATTCTTACAAAAACGAGCTGTGTGGAGCATTAGCAAGGTTTTGTTTTTTTGTTTTTGTTTGTTTTTTTGTTTGTTTTTTTAGAATATACCAGTACTCACGATCTGTTCATCAGGTTCAAATTATTAAAATTCCCAATCTCGCAAACTATTACACTGTAATTATATTATTCAAAGCCATCAATAAGTTATTACCATGTAACGTGTAAAAGTGTTTTGCTCTTAAAGAGAGAACTCATTATTTGAAAGGTTATGGAAATGTTATACTACCTAATGTTTGTACCACTCGTAAAAGTTTTTGTGTGACTGTATGTGGGGTAAAACTGTGGAACGCTCTGAATATAAAACAAAAGCAATGCCAAAGTATTTATAAATTAAAGTTTTTATATAAAGAGATGGTCTGGTCTGAATACAGAGAGAAACCTGTTTAAATATAAAGTCATACTGCACTTTCTTTGTATCAGTGGTAGTTCTACTTGTTGCTTATTGTTTCCTTGCTGTATTCTTGTTCTTACCACTGTTGGTATGTTTTTCTTTCTGTTGCCATTCATAAATTCCTTATGTTACTTAGAGTAACACTGTTCATCTAAATTATTGTCAATGACCTTTTGCTGCATTTATTGTCATGAATTGAATAAGTATGTATATCTATGCATGTATGTGTGTTCCTTTTTTTCCCCCAGCTGAATTGGAAGCTTAAACAAAGCATTGAATTTGTGTCCTAATAGAAGACTGGGTTGGGATTTAATACATTTTCTTCTTCCTACTCCTTTTCAAGCTTACATAAGAACAAATTTGTGAAATGTACATTAAGTGTAAGTGAAAATGAAAAAATGAAATGAATGTTTATCATGTACTATGTGAGCCTAAGTCAAATACACGAACTTGGGAAGCAGGGAAAGTACAGTATTGGACTATAAACTGTTCTTTGTAGTACACCCTTAATAATATTTATATACCTGTGCACAATATAGGGGGAACTGAGAATGTGAGAGACAATGCGTGTGGAAACCGCTTTACATAGTCGCCTAAACTACACAGTGGCTGAGTGGCATTTCACAGCAAGAAGGTTTCGAGTTCGATTCCCGGTTCACCAGGGCCTTTATGTGCAGTTTACATGTTCTTCCCATGTCTGGGTGGGTTTCCTCCATCATTCATAGGTAAAATCCTCCAGCTAAAAAATCCTGACCAAGATTAGATCAAGGTCATGGAGATGGGTTACTGAGTGTTGTGGCAGTAGCAGTACCTCGCTGCTCCTGACAAGTTGCCTTAGTGGCACTGGTTGAAGGATTGGTCAAATACAGAGAATGAATTTCTCTCACAAGGGATCAATAAACTATACCTTAACCTTATTTTTTATTGGGATTATAGGATTTATATGTATCACAGAAGAAAGGAGAAAGTCTGGAGTGAGATTGCTGGAGTTTAGGGAGTGACTGGAAAGTTTAATCTGCTTTTTCACTTTTGAAGATGCTGTTTACTAGTACTTATCAGTGTACTAGTACTTATCAGTGTACATAGTAGTTTTTGCAAAAAAAATCCTAAAAATTTTGAATGGTTTTTGCCAGTGCCACCTCACGCACCCTTTTAGCAAACGAGTCAATGCAGTGTTTAAGTTGACCATATGCTCTACATATGTCATCAACATGGAAAATTAAACTTAAACACTTAATGTGTAAGGAATACAATTTCCTGACAGGTGAAACATTAACATATTAAAGGAAATCAATAATCATAAATCAAAACTATCGTGCTAGACAAGTTTAGGAAGTTCATTGTTAGCATGCTAGTTTTTTGTTAGCATTACCATGGCAATAAGCTCCGCTCTGATCTTTGAAAGTTGTGAAAACCGCTTATACACTTGGTGAAAAATGAAGGTAAGTAAAGAATAACTTAAAGCGGGGGTATTATGCATAACATATTTAGATCACCATGTTACATTTTATTGTTATGAAAATGCTATATACGCCAAAAACAATGTATTAACTTGTTTCACTTTCATTTTTGATGCTTTGAGACCCCCCTCCTTTTGCTCTCTGCATTAAGTCACTCCCCCTTCAGAGCACTATTACAACACAACCAGCTGCATGCCACTAATGAAACTACTGCACATCACATCAGGTTTGTCAATTTCCTGTGTACAGTTTTGTATAATGTTTTTGTGCATTTATGAAGAATTGTCCTGTGGATGACGTAGGCTTTTGGGCAGAGCATTGCACAGAATCTTAGAGCTAACTTTAAGGAGGGTTCAAATAGGGCCTGGGAGAGGTCGCTAAAATACTCAAACATACATGGAGGACATGTAAAACTTCTTCAGGCATGTTTTTGATGAGCGACAAATATTATAACATGGTAGAAAAAAAATTAAAAAATTGCATAATACCCCAACGTTAAAATGAATTAGTTCCGTTTTTCAAGTTTTTAAGACAGTAAAAATCAGGTACAAAGCCTTTGACCTTTTAAATATTTACATGGGTATGCAGAAAAATGTGAAAAAAACTGTTAGTAGTTTTAATGTCTTAGCAGTTGACTTTTTTTTATACAGATTTTAAATAAACTTATAGGTCTTGTGGTCACTAGTTATCACATAGTGATTGGCCCCGAGCGAGCTTACAAACCATTATTATATTTTCTCAAAGCTAATGTAAAAAAATGAACGGAAAATGTATGTTCTGTTAGCTCAACACATGCTAATGAACACATCACTGCTGAATGTATGGCACATGTTAATCCTATTTAGCCTAGCCATGACTCCCATGTTAACACACAAAGTGGAACTTGTTGACGCACATTCGTTTTTTACACTCAATTAGCGCAAAGCATGTATACAGCGTAACATACATACAGTGCATATGACTAAGCCCCAGAACCACCGGGCCATGCATTGTAATCCATATAATCCTGTTAGTTTTCGAGGCAGTGGTAAACACAGGTCACATTCACGCCTGGAGCAGATCTGAACGTTCCACTGAGGTTTCTAGCTGTGGGGCTTTACTGATGCTGCTATGGCTGCCATACTGTACATGCTAGACCTATATTTGAAATATTCATAATAATGCAGTAATACATACACTACAATAAGAAAAGAGTAGAAGACGATGGTGGAAATCATGGGAGGAATGCCAGATTGAACAGATGAGTTTTTAGTAGTGATTTGAAGTGCTGCAGTGAGTCAGAGTTCCTGATGGGTTGTGGGAGTGGGCTGGCGGCAGCAAAGGCTCAGTCCCCCAAGGTTTGGTGCTTTGTCTTGATGAGGGGCGCGAGGAGGTTGGTGTTGGCTGATCTCAGGTGGCGGGTGGGACAGTGCTGATGGAGGGACTTGCAGGTGATGAGGAGGACTGTGTATTGGATGTGGTATTGTATGGGGACCCATTGGAGTTGTTTCAGGACAGGGTTGATGTGGTCTCTTGAGCGGGTGTGGGTGAGGAGGCGGGCAGTAGAGTTCTGAATGTATTGCAGATTTTGAAGGTGGGTAGAGGGGAGACTGCGCAGAGGTTATTGTAATAGTTGAGTCTGGACGTGATGAATGCGTGAATAAGGATTTCTAAATGTTGGCTTGATATAACAAAACAAAAAAGCTGAAAAAAATTCTGTTTGTTCCAATGAGTATCTGCCTCAGAGGGTACTATCTATGGAATAATTTGGCTCTCCAGGTACCACTAGATTTAAACCAGGTCTATTATGTGACTATTTCAGATTTAAAGTGGAACGAAACACTAATTTTGGCATTTTTTTTGCCAACTAGACAAACTTGCAGCTTTGTTGTCAAAAATGTAAAATAGTGGGTGTATCTTGGCTCTAGTGGCCATTACCAATTTCAGGTACTTGGTGACATCACACACCTCTGCCATGATCATAGCCAGTTGTTTCTTATTATAAACATATAGGTGCAGGGACAAACTTTGAAGTGTCCAATAATACTGTTCCCGTGTTAGACCAATAACACTGTACACTATAACCCCAGACCTTGCCCCTCCTCGCCCCTCACTCTTTTCTTTACTACCTCAGGTAGTAAAGGACACTACCTGAGGTAGTAAAAGAACAACAGCACTATTTGAAATTTTTGTGCAGAGTTCAGGGGCTTAGTCCCACTTTAAAGGCATTCATTTTCCCCCAGCTTTTTCAGTTCCGACACCCAATATTAACAGATACCAGTGTAAGGAAGCAAAATGGCACTTTCATTAAAACAAGGTTAACTTATTAGATAACAGATCCAAGAGTGTAATGTAACTGTTATTTATCGTTTAAATAACTACAGAACAACTTCGTATGAATACAAATCTGCCACTATAGAGTCTTATTACATCCAATTAAAATCCTAATCACAATATCGGCTTAACCAATATTATGGAATTGAACCAGCACATTTTCAGTATATTCAGATATTCAAAACCAGTATCAGTAATGGTGCATCACTACTCCTGTACCACCACAAGGAGCTTGTGTATCATCAGTGCTGCTTTAATTCTACATCATATTCCAGTCTTCCAGTATTTCCTTGTGCTTTATTTGACACTTCTCTGCTGTCTTTGCCACATCAAGGGTGGGTGATATGACAAAAAAAATCATGTCACAATTTTCTTAAGAGCCAGATCACAGTTTTGATTTCATCATGATTTATGTTTTCTTTGTATTTTTAAAACAGTTTTTAAGAGGTAACTAAAGTTAGCTGTTGTTGCTGGAAGTCTAAAAAGAGCAGGGAATTAATTGATATAACTATTTTATCAATACAGCCCCATGGATGAGATCATGATTCAATTTTTATTGCCATATTGCCCAGCCCTATTCTATGTATTAGGGTTGGGACTATTGATGTCAGAGTATCGATTATAATTGATACTGTAATGCAAATATCTGTGCTAATTGGCATATGTGTATTTGAACATTTGAAGACTGGCATCAATTTTAAACATTTTAGGGCCATTTCTTCATTTTTTTGTGTGTGTCAGGTGTCCTGTTTGCCCTTTAAAGCATATTTGAAGCCCTCGTGTATGTGTATATTTATTGAAAACCCTTCACCCTTAAGATTTGACCAATATTGAGTATTGTTATTGAAAAAACTTACATCCAAAAGTACTGAAAATGTGGTATCGCCTATCTGTACTATGTATTTTGAATTGTAGTACCAATTATTTGCTCTGTTATTATGTTGTAATGTGTGAGTGTGTCATTTGCCTTGGATCTAAATTTAGGTCTAAGTAAAATGTCACGTGTTTTGATGTAATACTCAGTCAGTAGAGTTACTGTTGCTTCTTATTCAGTGCAGCAGTCTGGGTTGGGATCCCCATGACATTTAGAAAGGGTCTAATGCTGCAGGAGAAATACGGCGACACATGTGAAAGAGCACGTTTACATGGGTACAGATGAGAGCTGACGCGTTCATGTAGGTCAAAGTCACACGCATACAGAGAGCTAGAAGCAGCAGGCTAAAAGCTAACAACTAATGGCTAAAAGGAGGAGAGGTTCATCGATCTTCAGCTGATCAATGCGAGACACGAGAGATTTATTTTATAAAGAAGTGGAAACGCTCAAGAGGAAAAGTGGATACACACAAACTCTTCTTTGTGAGCTCTGTCTCTTTTTTCTTTTTTTTTTCTGTCTCTCACTCTCTGTCTTAGTGCTCTTTTAGTGTGACCCAGGGGAGGTTTTCGTGATGGTAAAATATTTCATGATGGTAAGATATTTGTGCATGTTCATGAGGAGATTATTATTTTATTATTATCATTGATCATTATTATTATTATTATTATATATTATATTATTATATATTATTATTATTATTATTATATTATATTATTATTATTATTATTATTATTATTATTATTATATTATTATTATTATTATTTTATTATTTTAATAATTTGTATGGAAATTGTCAAAAACGTACATGAAAAAGTGAGTTTTATAAGGTAAATACCTTCTATTGTGAATTAAAGGTACCATAAGACATTTTTGTAAATGTAATTTCATGTAAAAAATACTCTCTATTTTGACTTTACTCACCAAGATAGTAGACACACTTATTTTTAATGACATTTTAACATTAAAATATTGTTTTCTGCTCGACAGATTTTGCTGTTAATATGCAATTATGCAATTATTTCTCAAAATGAGAAGGATTCTGTTCTCACTTATATATGAGGGGCAGATGGGGCATAATTATTTCTGAGAGAACCTTAGATGCTTGACTTGTCTCAAAAGTACCTAAAGAACCCTAGATGTTTTCAGATTTCTCTCTATAGGTTATAGAGGACCTTGCATATTCCTCGGACATGTCCCTATTTTCCAGGTAAATCCAGAATGATTTCTCTCTGTATCTTTTTTATACAGACTGATGTCAGTGTGGTCCCCATGTCCACCACTGTGATTGTGATTGTGCCGATTTGTTTGTTTTTGTTGTTGTTTTTTGTTGTTTTTTTTTTCAGTGACATGTGAATCAAAGACACTCATTTGTCACCTTTGATTTTAAAAATAAAATCAAATTCATCTCACCTCAAAGTTTTGTGTTTTGCTCATTTATTCAGCAGAAATTTGTGATGTTTTTCAACCACTTGTGATATATATTTTTTTCCTTTCTTTTTTTCAAAATTGGACAGATCATGTGTGTCCCCAATCGGCTAATCCACCCCAATTTGAAAACAGGAAGATTCACTAGTGACCAGATTCACATCTTCAAGTATTGATGTGTGTATTCTGGATCCCAGCAATGTCCCTATAGCAGCTAGATTGACTTAGCTTTTAAATAACTAAGAATAAATGAGAATGGGTGAGGCTGGTGGTGGACATTATCAAAGGTCCTCCACCAGGTCAGTATGGTGTATTCAACAACCTGCTGGACATCGCCCTCTGATACTGTCTATATCAGGCCAATTAATAACAATGAGGAATCCAAGTTCTCATTTTTAGCGACAGTTACTTAGTTCCAGGCCTTGACAGGATAATCGCCCTCATCCAGCCTATCATGAATTTCCCCTAGAGTGGATATATAGCAATTAAAAAAGTTGAGAGATCCATAACACATGTATAATGATGTGTACTAAAAATCATAGCCCTGGAGTAACTTTAAATTACTTTACTACCCTTTTATTTGAGAGAATTCTGGGTGTCATCTTCTCCTGAAGGTCTAACTTTTACATAACTCCCTGGTCATGTGACAGTTTACGGTAAATGTGATACTACGCACATTGCATTCTAACTCCTTATTCTTTCAGAAAATACACTGAAAATAAACGCAGTAACAAATTTAGAGCTTCAGAAGTAAATCATTTTTGGTGCACACAGTTGTGACTGGTGGGTTGAAATGAAATCCTAAAAGCATGTTTAAAATGCAAAATGTAGAGTAATGCTTTAATAATTTAACAGTTTATAAAGTTTCAGAAACAGATTTTAAACACAATTATAAGTATTGTGGTCATTAGTTACCATGTAGCTGATTAACCCCATTGATTTTTTTATTTATTTTTGTTTTGTTTTTTTGCCTATGAGAAAAATGAAATGCATGCATGTGGGAACTACACAGACCACGACCCTTTACTCCAATTCAGTGCAGACTGCATGAGGAAACATCAGTGATTAAAGGGGTAGTATAAAAGGGGGTACCTTTTATTGTTTTGAAAATGTAATATTCTATGAACACAATGCATTAATATGTTTATGTTTTATGTTGCATTAGAAGTTTCTCTTTTGTTTTTGATGCTCTGACCCCTCTGCGGTCACTCCCCCTTCAGAGCGCTATCACAACATAATCAGCGTGCCTCCCACAAATGAAACTACTGAACATGAAATCAAGTTTGCCAATTTGCTGTATTCAGTTTTATAGCATGTTGGAAGGAGGGAGGCTTGTGGGCTGAGCGTTGCACAGAATCTTACAGGAGGGTTCAAATTGGGCCTGAGGGGGATCACTAAATTACTCAAACATGCATGGATGACATCTAAAATGTCTTCCGGCATGTTTTTGATGAAGCAGCAACATTGTAACATGGTACAAAGTAAAAAAAAAAAAAAAAAGACATTGATTTTGCATAATGCTCTCTCTCTAATCACTCTTATATCGTACTTCTTTGGAATATGACCATAATGATTTGCACCAAGGTCTTCTCAAAGCATTTTTAAAAGTAAAAAGTAGCACATCTACAATTCTGCCTCTTAAAAATATTGCAATAAATATTGTACAGTGAGATGAATATCATAAAACCGCACTAAGAGATTTGGATATTGTAATCGTGAAGGAAGAGATCGAAGACCAAGTAGAGAGTTGAAAGAAGTTTATCTGATCAGATGAATGAAGCTACATACAGCAGGCACATGCGTTGTGTTTCAAAGGACTTTTCCAGTATTTAAAGCCCCCAGAACAAGTACTATCTATAGAAGACAGGTCTTATAAGGACTTAACTCTTTTTACATACTGTCTATATAAGGTCATAAATGGGTATACCATTAGCTGTTCACAGAGAGGTAATATATGACGCTGACAGATGCTCACAGTCACTAAAAAAGAAGACCCTATTGTTAACTTCAAACAAGATACTAGTATCAGGTGACAAAAGCAACTGGTTCTGGTGAAGAAATCTGAAAATAAGCTCGTCTTGCGTTCTTACAGAGAAACAAGTTTAGCCCAATGTTTAAGACAGCAAAGTATTCAACACACAATTGGAGAGTAAAAATAAAAATCATGCTTTCAATCCTTTCTTTTTTCTTTTGCTCTTTTTTCTTTATTTTTTTATTTTTCTGTGTTTTTTTTTATTTTTCTATTATATTGTGTTCATTCCACTGTGTATATGGTAGACCAATAAGTATGAGAAGGAAAAAAACCACCAGGGCACTAACCTATAGCCTTCAATGTTCCTTAACCTTTCGGATGGGAAAACCTTACTCATGACCCAGGTGCCCCCCCTGTGGCCGTCTAAGACACTCATTAGATCTCCATACACCATCAACTGAAATCAAAATCTAACACATAATGAAAATTTTATTAAATCGTAACAATACTGTATGATAGGGTACTATTAGCACAAACATTTTCACCCTCAACCGACAGGTTGAGGTTCTCATCAAGTCTTGCAGTCCATCTTCTTCCCCCTCGATACTAGTTCCAAGTTCCTCGATTTATCAGATTTTTCCTTAATCGCCCCCTTGATTTTCCTCGATCTTCATCTCGATTCCGTTTCAATTTTCTCTCAGTTGCTGTTTCGATTGTCTCGTTAACCACCACCTTTATCGTCACCTCGTTTAGAGTCGTCAGCCAGTATGACAAGGATCTGTTTCAGCACACTGAAGAAGAGTCACTCGAAACTGCAGACGGAACACTGCAAGTAGAGACAGCATCAGGTGCGGTAGGAGGAGAGGCATACACAGTCATAGTCTGGGGGTTATTTATGAGTGTAAAGGAGGAAGAAACTGACTTAAGTATAAACAGTGGCAAACAACAGCAAATCAATAATCCTGCTACTAAAAGTATTATAAGGAGGGGAGAAAGGATCCCGATGAACCATCCAAACATTGAATTATTCCTAAAGAAGTCAGCTATATTATTTATCCATGGAAAAGAAAAGATACCACTAGTTGCCCTTGCATCCAAATGGGTTTGGACAATTTCCTGATTGAGGGATTGTAAGTTTGTTATAGCCCTTTGTCAGATTTGGATTACCTTGATGAAAATTATCATAGCTTTCTAAATCTAGTTGAGCATATAATCTAGGTGTCAATGTTTTCCATAAATTATTACAATGGTCCACAGAGGGTGGTTCTTTGAATTGAGTTAGAACTGTTGCCAATGACATTATTTCCTCCCCTATAGTTGACTGATATTGGATTCTAACAGAAACCTTGTTTATTCTAATCACTAGGAAAGTAACATTATTTATATAGAAAGGTTGAGTAGCATTCACTAAAAGATTAAGACTAAGCATTGAAAATCAAGATGGTTCCCCGGGATGTGAGATAGGTCCCTCCTCCTCCGACCAATAGTGCTAATTCTGGGCTGTGCTTTCGTGGCGACCTGTAACATAAAGAAAAACCTTTCGGTCATCTGTTCAGTTAGATCCTCTAAACTTATCATGCTATATTCCACATCTCTAACAGGTCCAGTGATGTCTCCACGTATAGTCGTCAAGTCTTGTCCCGTCTCTCTCTTTTCCAAGCCCATAGTACTGATAAAATAGATGTCAGAACTGTACATAAACAGGCCTAAAACCCCTAGTATCATAAGTAATATGCCTATGACATGTCTAATGAGATAAATAGGAGTTCGTAAGGGAGAATTTATGTTGGTCAAGCAGGTGTCGTTGTTGGTGCCGCTTTGACCCGGCTGGCGTGGACCCATGATGGCGTCCCCTTGACCTTTACAGCAGTTCTTGTAACCAGCAACACCTCTACTGGTTCCCCGTATCGTGGTTCAGTTGCAGTTGGCTTCAAACTCCGGATCAACACCAAGTCACCAGGTTTAAAAGGATGTGTAGGCTTTTCAGACAGCACCGGACCAGCATCAGAAACCTGTTGAAGATACTGAGCAATAAATGTGAATAAACTGTGAACATATTGTTGTTGCAATTCTTGCAAATTTGTCAGGTCCGACGCTGAATTGGTCTCTTTTGCTGTCAAAGGAAACGGACGACCCATTAGAATTTCATGAGGGGATAAGCCAGTTGATTTACAAGGCATTGCTCTGATGGACAATAGTGTCAGAGGTAATGCATCTAACCATGTCATTTGTCGAGACATGTGAATTTTCATAATTTTGTTTTTTATTGTCCTGTTAAGTCTTTCCACCATTCCACTTGATGGTGGATGCCATGGCACATGAAATTGCCATTTGATGCCCAATGCTGTTGCCAACAATTTTGTTACCTTAGACGTGAAAGGAGTCCCATTGTCTGAATCAATGAACATAGGTATACCAAAACGAGGTATAATATGTTCCATTAGACATTTAACAACTGTTTGTGCATTTTCTTTTCTAGTAGGAAATGCTTCAGGCCATCGAGAGAATCTATCCACTATGACTAATAGGTAGGAATAGCCTCTACACCTTGGCATATGCGTGAAGTCAATTTGTAACTGCTGAAAGGGACCTTCCGGCATTGGAAGGTGCTCATGTCTTGCTGGATTGACTGCTGGGTTGCAACGGGCACATACCATACATTGTTGTATATAGAGCCTTACATGTTTTTCTAGCCCTACCGTAAAAAATAACTTATCAATATAGGTTGTGATTGCTTGATAATTTGCATGTGTGATCCCATGTACAAATGCAATCAAGGGATAAAAAGCTATTTTAGGAAGTGCTACTCGGAAGTCTGGGCTTTTCCACAAGCCGTCTGTGTCTTTAAAACACCCTTTCTTTTCCCAAAGTTTTCTTTCCGTTTCTGAGACTTTCCCCCGAATTTCCAATAAATCTGCAATTGAAAAAGGGGGATTGAATGAAATTGTATCAGATGCTGAAGTTTGCACATAAGATTCCTGCAGCCATGGCGGAAATGAGCCACTAACAGCAGCCTTTTTGGCACAATTATCAGCAAAGTTGTTGTACACAGTTTCTGGATAGTCCTTTTTTCCATGCCCTGCACATTTAACTATTGCAATCTCGGAAGGGAGCATCATAGCAGCTAAGAGATCTTTTACAAGTTGTGCATGTTGTATTTCTTTTCCTGCCGCTGTTATAAAACCCCTATTTTCCCAGATCTTTCCAAAATCATGTGCTACAGAAAATGCATATTTAGAATCTGTGTATATGGTTACACGTTTGTTTTCAGCTATTTTACAAGCTCGTGTCAAAGCCATTAATTCTGCAGCCTGGGCAGACTTGACTGGTAAGCAATAGGCTTCGATACAGGTCTTTTTATCATCAATAACTGCATAGCCTGCTAATACAGTTTGATCATCAGGTCTCATTGCTGATCCATCACAAAAAAGTACCAAATCATTCTGGGCTAATGGTGTTTGCTGCAAATCCATTCTAATGCTTGTAGCCCCTGATATTAGTTTCAAACAGTCATGTGATTCGTCCTCTGGTTCATACCCTGAGCCATGCAGTAGAACTTGCAAATGTAACGCTGGATTAGTATGTGAGGCTGTGGAGATAGTGAGATTCTGAGTACCTGTTAGGATATGTTCATAATTGCTCCTTCTTTGGCTTGTCATATGCTGATTACTAATATTGTTTAAAATGATTGAAATCATGTGTGTAGTATGCAACACTAAAGGATGAGCTAAGACAATTGCTTGAGATTTCTCAACCATCATGGCAGCAGCCGCCACAGCCCTCAAACAAGGCACCATTCCCTGAACAATGAGAGGCAAAATTTTAGAATAATAAGCCACTGGTCGCATTCCTCCCCCATGGGGCTGTGCTAGGACCGCATAGACTCCCAACCCATCATTGGAGACATAAAGATGAAAAGTCATTGTGTAATCCGGTAGACCCAGAGCCGGAGCATTGCAAAGAAGGTACTTGATGTGTCGAAAGGCATGTTTCATTTCATCAGTCCAAAACACAGTCTCTGTTTTGTCTTTCAATGTAGCCTTACGTAGAACAACATCATATAAGGCATAATTGGGAAGCCATGGTCGAGAGTAATTAACCAGTCCCAAAAAAGACATCAGTTCATTCTTTGTTTTAGGTCTTTTCAAGTCCATGATAGTAGTCACTCTTTCCGTGGACAGAAAACGGCATCCCTCCTTCAAAACATAGCCCAAGTACTTGACTGCAGCTTGGCAAAATTGCATTTTAGCCAGCGATACCTTATGTCCTCCAGCCGCCAAATGTAACAAAAGTGCAATGGAGTCTCGGAGACAATCATTCTCTGTAGGTGAGGCAATAAGAAGGTCGTCAAAATACTGCACCAACACAGAAGACCCAGGCAGAGTGAGATGCGACAAATGCCATTTTACAATACTACAAAATAGGTTGCCGAATCTACAAAACCTTGACTCAGCCTGGTTAAACAAAAACTTTCATTTTGAAATTGGAATCCGAATAGTTCTTGCGTCTCATTATCAATTGGAATGGAAAAATAGGCAGATGATAGATCAACAACGGTGTAAAATCTAGAAGCTGGTGGCAGTGCTGTCAAGATAGCATTCACATCAGGCACTGTTGGAGCTAAAGGAAAAACTATATCATTAACCCTCCTTAGATCCTGTGTAAACCTCCACCTGTTTGTACCGGGTTTAGCAATGGGGTTTATGGGGCTGTTACATGAAACTCTCTTTTTAACAACAACTCCTTGATCCAGTAGACTCTCAATGACTGGTTTAATACCCTGTACCTTTTCCTGTGACAATGGGTATTGTTTGACATATACAGGGAATCTACTGTAATCTATCTTGGCTCGGTATGGTGGAACCTGAAGAAGACCCACATGATTGGCATGCAATGCCCACAAAGTACGGGGTACTTTAGACAATATTGAATTAGGTAAGATCTTTATTTTGTCAACTGAAATGTCTGTTTTTACCACTACAGAATTTACATCTTTTTGCTTGATGAAGAAGTGCGCAGGTATTGCCTCATATGACCATACAACATAGTTTTTATCTTCCTCCTTTTCCTCGGGAATCACCTCAATAAGATTTCTGAGTGATTCTATGATAGAAGGAATATCAGACAAATCATTTTTGACCGCAAAAATGAAAACATCAACTTGATTGTTTCCAATTCTGTCTAACAGAACATATCCCGAAGGACACAAGAAGAAAGACTGTAGTGTGACCACAGAGTCAGAAGATCTGGATACGGAATACGAGAAAGGTGTATTAATTGGTTTAAGTGTGATAAGTAATGCTGCAGCTGCCGCATGACATTTTGCCAATTTTTGTATGTTGTCAAATATCAAAGTTAATCCGGCTTCAAAACCAGTGATCACTGCCGGTGCCAGAACGTCATTTTCACCTGTGAGAGTGTCTACAAAAAATTGTTGAACATTTTGTGTAGGAATGTTCAGCATCACTCCATCAGGTGAGCATGAGATGGTGGCATTTAATTTACATAACAAATCTCTTCCCATTAACGATAGTGGAACTGTGTTACTCAAAAGGAAGGGATGTCTTAACTGTTGTTTGTTTACATCTATTTGTAGGGGTTTAGTTAAAGGTTGTGATTGTAGGACGCCTGCTATACCGACAGACAAGACAGTTTCCTTAGTAGCATGCTGACAAAAATCTGTTTGATTAATGCACGACATAGTAGCTCCGGTGTCAATCAAAAAAGGCAATTGTTTACCATCTACAGTCATATTGATACTAGGCAGATCAGATGGACATTTTGTAAGTTGGAATTGTGGCGCTGTAAGCAAGCAATCACTGTTACTGTCTGCGTCCTTCTGTCGGTACCCCTATTGTTGCCAAACAGGATTGGATGCTCCCTTATCAGAGAGTTGGATGTTTTGCCCTACATTACTAGGATTAAAGCCTTCAGGTCCTAAATAGACGGGTGTCTCTTGAGTGTCTTTATGTTGATAACCATTACCATAAGCTATATTGCCTTGTTGTGTTCGGTTTTTGCAAGATTTTGCCCAATGTCCCTTTTTTCCACATACAAAACAGGTGTCATTTTGGAATCTACCTCTACCTCTTCCTATACCCTTTACTCGTCTATCAGGTGCATAGTTTCCTGCCAGTCCTGGTCTCCCTCCTGTAGGTTGCTGGACCTGAGTTTCGGTTGCATACAGCGGGAGAACAGGAGGAGCTTCTGGGAACACTGGGAGTGCAGTTGCCATTACCTTTGTTTTACTGTTAAATAGGCCTACAGCCTCCAATTCTCGAATCTTCTTTAACAATGTATTAGGAGTAAATGTATAAACATCTGGACATGATAATTTAACAGTGTAAGCTGCTTGTGAATCTAATGCGTTCAAGAACATTGACACAAAAAATGGATCCTCACAATCTTTTATTTCTAATTTAGCATCTTCTTTCCAAGATTTCTGAAACCTTTGAGCAAATGCTGACATTGTTTCAGCTGGTTTACGTTTGCAGTTCAATATCTGAGAAACATCCCTATCCTGTGCAGCATTCTTCTTCAAGAATTCTCTCAATTCTTTGATATGCTCTTCCTTATGATGTCTACTCAACCACGGGAACTTTTTCTCTGGCAATGTTTCATTATCAATAGGACCATCATTATCCTCACTGAGAGTGTCACAACTTTCAATTAAGGATTTCACAGTTATTTGTGGCATAAGTGTAGTTAAAATGTATCGGATATCTTTACCTGAAAGAGAGCCATGCATTATCAGTGTTGTGTACCAGTTTAAAAAGGCTGTCGGTTTACTTAAAGGTGAAGGAGCATCATGTGTGATTTTAGAAACTTCCGCCAACGATAAAGGTTTATCCATTACTTTATCATCAAAAGTAATCAAAGGAGCATTCAGTTGCGCTGTAGGAACTGTAACTTCTGGTTCTGTTTGGTCTGTTTCTCTGTTGTACTTAAGTAATATGTCTAGAAGTTTTTGCACTTTGTCCTCAGGAATCACTTGCATTATTTTGTCTTTTACATTTTGTTCTATAGGGTTGGTAACGTCTATGTCTTTTCCGGTTTGTTTTTCGACTAACTTGACACATTCCGCCCAACAGGAAATGACATAGGAGCATATCGGAGCCAAATTTATCGCAGGGTCCTCTTTGTCCTTAACCAATTTAAAAATGCGTTTAAATTCAACTTTGAGGAGTGCTTCAACAAAAGACAGCTGGTCCTTTTTGATTCCCACTTTGTCTTTTCTGTTCCTATCGTCTAATTTTAGGACAGCCCGGTGACCTTCTTTATACCAAGACCGTATGCATTCCTTCTGCCATTGCTTTTCTGACTTATCAGCTAGATCTGAGGCCGGAAAGATTATTGCAGGTTTCAGTTGTCGTTTCTTTAACTCACTCTTCATAACATCATGCTCTAGAAAGCCAGTAATGCATAAATCTAAATCATCCTCCTCATTCAGCTCAGTGGAAAACAAGGGTCCAGACAAGTCAGCAGTGAATGAAGGGCACAGTGTTACAGGTTCTACAACACAAGATGCTCGTTTTTCTAGCTGCTGTGACATTAACAAAGTTGGCCAAAATGGAAGACTTGTTTTGTTCTTTTTTCCGTAACTGGAACTACCTGGGTATTGTGATGCCATTCGTTGCCACACAGAAAAACATTCAGCCATATAATAACTTGCGTCCCATTTTGGGTCACCAATTTTGGTTTTGTCAATTATATAAGCCCGTGCAAGATTCAATTTATCTCTCTTAAAACTACCTTCACGTGGGTAACTATTATCAGACCATGTCGACAACTCAGTCAAATAAGGTTCAACATAGTAAACGCCCAATTTAGTAATCATCCAGTCTCTTGGTGTAAGCCTGTTCACAGGTTTATCTGGGACTTCTTTTAACTGTGGATTTGTTTTCAACAAATTTTTGAACTCCCTCCTTTCACGTCTTGGCAAATCATCTTCAGTTTTAACTTTAATGTCAAATTCTTTGACTGTAATACTGTGTTGTCCCCCCATCTTATATCATGCAATATTGACATGCAAAAAAACAAAAAACAAAACCTATTACCTTCTTTCACGCTGTCTACCTGGTCTTTCTTTTTTCCAAAATATTAACAATATGGGTCCAGTCAATGTATATCGTTTTAGGCCTCTCTGGCAAAATTGTATCCACACAGCAGTGACAGACTCACCTATCTTAACAACGGCACAATATCACACCCTTCTTCAGACTACAGAACTCCTAAACTACGAGTTATGCAACACTGCCTTCCATGGGTGAACCTAGGATGACCCCCTATCTGGGCAGAATTCCCTACCACCACTACCTTGACCTCCTGTCCAGGGAAGACCACAACTATGCCTTACTCAACAGAACAACAGAACGAATACATAGACAAACATAGCATCGATGCACAAAAAACTCTTGCATTAGGAGACACCTAGCAAGGCAGGATCCTTCCTCTAAACATATATATGGCCAGCGCGCCAGCATAGCCTGTTACTCTCAAGCCCGAAAACCTGGAGTAAGTCCCATAATTAACTCTCTGGTTAGGGTGCACTCCTAACCCACAGCCTATCCTAGATAGGGCTGTTCTTCAGGCCAGTTGCCTGAATACCCATGGGTGTCTTTTTTTTGTCTTTTTTTTATTTTTATGACTAAACTACAGCCTGCAGTCCTCAGGCTCTTTACCCTCAAGCCCGAAAGCCTAGAGTAGAGTACCACATGGCCACCTGATTATGGGAGCCTTATTTTTTTGTATTTTACTTATTTTTCTACATTAATGACTGAAACATAGACAGACATATAACAACATAAACATTACTGTCACCGCCTGTGGATATCCTCTGATTGTAATTTAGGTACTCCTAATATTCAGACCACTTCCATCACTAAAACACCAGATTCATATGCCAGGATACATAAGCAAAAAAGGAATAAAATTTTCTAACCTGTAGTAATCGCTGGAATCCTGCCGACAACGCCAATTGTAATCGTGAAGGAAGAGATCGAAGACCAAGTAGAGAGTTGAAAGAAGTTTATCTGATCAGATGAATGAAGCTACATACAGCAGGCACATGCGTTGTGTTTCAAAGGACTTTTCCAGTATTTAAAGCCCCCAGAACAAGTACTATCTATAGAAGACAGGTCTTATAAGGACTTAACTCTTTTTACATACTGTCTATATAAGGTCATAAATGGGTATACCATTAGCTGTTCACAGAGAGGTAATATATGACGCTGACAGATGCTCACAGTCACTAAAAAAGAAGACCCTATTGTTAACTTCAAACAAGATACTAGTATCAGGTGACAAAAGCAACTGGTTCTGGTGAAGAAATCTGAAAATAAGCTCGTCTTGCGTTCTTACAGAGAAACAAGTTTAGCCCAATGTTTAAGACAGAAAGTATTCAACACACAATTGGAGAGTAAAAATAAAAATCATGCTTTCAGATATCATTACATCCCTAAAAGACAGATAGCAATAAACCTTTCAGCTTACACATGAAGCCTATTCACACCATGGACTCTTCTCTCTGCTGAACTCAGGGAGGAGGTATCGTTGTCTGGCATATCCAAAATAATATCTTTGTATTTTTTTATAGAGAGGGATATCAGTCTGGTCACCACTCCCTCTGTCTTGTCTCAAGTTCGACCCAGTACGACTGTGCAATCAGATTTGTTGTTTCTGGGACGCATTTGAAGGAGCTCATTGGTCTTCTGTCATTTACAAACACAATGACTTTTCTCTCACTTCAGATCAGTTTAGTGCTTCTCTCATTGATTCTGCACAAATCCGCCATGTTTTTCAGTCCCCTGTGATATTTTTTCACCTTTTATTTTTTCCTCGTTACCCACCATATTTGTCTTGATACATGTCCATGACTGGCTAATCCACCTGTCAATCACTCCCATCTGAACTTGGAGAGATTCACCGGTGACCAGACTCACACCTCTATAAAGTACTGAAGATGGTATGTCTACAATGTGAGTGGTGCCATTTGTTGTGACCTGTTGTGTTAATTCAGTTAGCAGCATTTTATGTTTTATCTCAGAACACCCAGGTCACACTCACTGTTCAGTATCTTACATGTTCAAATATTGTGCCTAGCAAGCGTAAACTCATTGTTTCCCACCAAACTGGAACAATATTGTAAATGTTTAGTTTAACATAAGTCTAGTTTAAGGTCACAAAAACTACTTCCTGTTTCCCAGTTCAGCCTTTTACCTAATGTGGAGTCTGACCTGACAGAGCACTATTTAAGAAACAATTGAGAAGTAAAATATAAAGTTTTGTGTTCACCGGTTTGTTTACAAGCAGACCAAAGTGGTGTGTATATTTTCCATTTGTTCACATTGTTACGGACTAATCCTATTTGGCCTTGCTTCATTGAACCAGATCCGCCCACCAGTTGAGCAGCACCTGGCGTGGCTCCGCAATCAACTGGGGGGAATAAAAAGCGGAGCAGCGCACCACATCGACGACTGGTGCCGTCCTCAGCTGCAGCAGCTTTGTGTGATTATTTTGTTTATTTTTTGTCCTAACTCGCTGTTTAATTTGTATTCATTTTTTGAACACCATTTTTATAAGAATAAATTTACTTTATAATTTTTCTGAGCATGTCTCCACACTCTCATTTGTTCTTTGCCAGGTTATCTACATTATAACATCATTTCATTACATGCCACTGCCCCTGGACAAAGTGGCACGTGACAATATGCAGTTTTATGTGTATATGTGATATGAGCCAGAGCTTATGTTATATGTTATGTGTTTGTTCTACGGTGTGTACTGTGATGAAGAAGTAAGACCACAGTAAACATCAGTGAAAAGAACTCTCGTGTGTCTCGTGTTTTTGAACAAGCCGCATATGTTACAGTAGCGTATCTGGTTAACAATTAATATCTTACATAAACATACCAGACAGTTTGTTGTCTGTGTGTTACATTAGCATGCTGCCTGTTGTTGTCTATTTTATTGTTATAATTATTATAACTTGTCTTTAAAGATAAAATGTCTGTTCTTGGTCTTGAATTTTGTAAATATAAATTTCCCCAAAAAATTAGACTTGTAGTCCAGTGCGACTCATATATGTTTTTTCCTTCATTATTACACATTTTTTTGCTGGTGCGACTTATACTCTGGAGCAATGTGTAGTCCAGACAATAGGGTACTGACAGTACAGTCTCCTCTGGTGCTAAAAAAGCATATCTGAGAGATGTAATGTTGCGTATCCAGTTAGACTGGTAGTGCGCAGTGCAAATATAAGCTTTGTGAGGCGTGTATTCACGGCTGTGTGGGCCATGCACGGATAAGCCAGTAACACTACTCACCAAATGCAAAATTCAGATTCTGGCTACCCACTAACAGCATTACAGTGACTTAAAAGTACAAGTAAAAAGCCTATTTATTAAAAGGTACAGTTTGTAACTTTTCGGGGGCATGATCGAAATGTAAAAGTTAAAACCATACTATATCTATATCACACTGATTCATGGTGTAATCTGAACCAAGTGAAACTGGCTAAAATGTTTTCTTGTATAATACATGTTTTGATTAAACCATTGTAGCCTGATTAACTTTTATCTAATTGAATAGCAATTTTAGCATAAAATACCTCTAATTAAAATAATGCCTAAAGGTCAGTACGATGTTATTAATACAACTCAATAAACATGCAAACACTGCAATGAAAATTACTTATCAATGTCATTTTGTAATTGATTCATTATGTGCGGCAAGTACAGAAAACATTCAGTTGTGCAGGTGTTTGTTTGTTTTACCAATAAGTTTGGGAGTGTATGGAGAAGAGAAGAGCTTTACTAACATGACTATATTTATAACAGAAGTGATAGTAAAGATTTGCAGTAATAGGCCACAAGGTCAGCTTTATGTTCCAATGTTCTTTTGCTTTGAAAAGGACTCTATATTCCAGTGAGGCCAGAAATACATGAGGACTAATTTTCAAACAGTCTTGTCACTGATGAGTGCCGTGCAGCCCTGGATGGTCCAGATGGATGGAGTGGTGGATGGTTGGTGGACGGCCACCATGTCCCAACAAGGCTGCGACGTCAGCAAGGAGGTGGAGGAGTCATGTTTTGGGCCGGAGTCATGGGAAGAGAGCTGGTCGGCCCCTTTAGGGTCCCTGAAGGTGTGAAAATAACCTCTGTAAAGTATGTGGAGTTTCTGACTGACCACATTCTTCCATGGTACAAAAAGAAGAACCGTGCTTTCTGTAGCAAAATCATCTTCATGCAGGACAATGTACCATCTGATGCTGCAAGGAAAACCTCTGCATCATTGGCTGCTATGGGCATAAAAGAAGAGAAACTCACGGTGTGGCCCCCATCCTCCCCTGACCTCAACCCTATTGAGAACCTCTGGAGCATCCTCAAGCAAAAGATCTATGAGGGCAGGAGGCAGTTCACATCCAAACAGGAGCTCTGGGAGGCTATTCTGACATCCTGCAAAGAAATTCAAACAGAAACTCTCCACAAACTCACAAGTTCAAAGGCTGCAAGAATTGTGAAGCTCCTATCAAATAACCCTATGTTAAAATGTAACTTGACCTGTTAAGATGTTTTGATTGGAATAGCTTTTGATTTCGGCAATATGCTAATAGTTCTAATTGAAAAAAATAAAAATGACAATTTTCAGGTCCTTACAATAAATTCAATTCAATTAAACTTATTTTTCACAATGGTCAGTGTTATATGAGGCACATACCTACAGACACATGTAGTATGCACATTTGCACACTTAAGCTTCTTCCATTCTACATACATAAGTGTATATTGTACACATACATTTCTGTTTACATATGTATGTCAGTATATAAATGACACTGTGAAAAACAAGGACACCCTAAGAAGCTGTGTAAGCTTATGGAATGGGGTCCATTACCACTGTGCAAGACAAACTATTTAATGGCTTGGCAGGTAGTTCTGTTTACTTTATCTCTTTTCTTTCTTTTGCCATTTGAGCTTGGCACACTGTTTTGAAAGAAAAGGAATTGTAAGCAAGAGAAAAATAAAAGTAAAAATGGACAAAAAGAAAGTATATATACAAATGAAATTAAATAAAAGCAAATAAAAGTAAATACAGGGTTCATTCTTTGTGTGAGTTTGGTCACTATATATACATAATATATATAATATATATAATAGTAAATACAGGTGTATACATAGGATATTTATATCATATATATATATATATATATATATATCTATATATATATATATATATGTGTGTGTGTATACATAGGATATATATATATATATATATATATATATATATATATATATATATATATATATATATATATATATATATATATATATATATATATATATATATATATATATAAAATCTCGTCCTCACCCTCCGCGGGTGGTCTTTTTATCCCCCTCTTTTTCCACGCTCGGGACCTCTACCAGAGGCCTGGGAGCTTGAGGGTTCTGCGCAGTATCTTTGCTGTTCCTAGTACTGCACTTTTCTGGACTGAGATGTCTGATGTTTTTCCTGGGATCTGCTGTAGCCACTCCTCCAGTTTGGGGGTCACTGCCCCGAGTGCTCTGATGACCAAGGGCACCACTGAGGCCTTCACCTTCCAGGCCTTCTCCAGCTCTTCTTTGAGCCCCTGGTATTTCTCTCGTTTCTCATACTCCTTTTTCCTGATGTTCCCACCGCTTGGTACTGTGATGTCCACCATAACGGCTCTGTTGTTTATCCACCACCACTATGTCCGGTTGGTTCGCCATCACCATTCTGTCAGTCTGTATCTGGAAGTCCCACAGGATCTTGGCTCGATCATTCTCCACTACCTTTGGAGGTGTTTCCCACCTTGACCTGGGGGTTTCCAGTCCGTACTCTGCACAGATGTTTCTGTACACTATGCCCGCCACTTGGTTATGCCGCTCCATGTATGCTTTTCCTGCCAACATCTTACACCCTGCAGTTATGTGCTGGATTGTCTCAGGGGCCTCTTTGCACAGCCTACACCTTGGTTCTTGTCTTGATTTATCCCATTTATTTATGTTATAATTTGGTGTTTTGTCTTAAGACACTTCATTTAGAAATCAGAATGAGCCTCACATAAGTCTCTTATTTGGGTTGCTAGTTTCAATGAATTCTAGCTGGTTAAAACCTAAAATGACTCTCTGATCTTAATCCTCACTACCTAAACCCCGCCACCTGCAGCCATTATTTTACGTTATTACATACTGTCTACCTAAGCATATAACATTATATGTTGTCAGGAAACTACTGACTACAACGTGCACAGCAAATCTCCCATGTAAAATAAAACTTTTGTTTCCTACATTATCGGACTCCATCCTCTTTGCTGTGCACATTTTTCACCATGTGGCTCGGGCTAATTAGGCTAATGCTGCAGAGGGCTGGGGAGGGGACATTGAGGCCACTCCACAAAGAAGGTATAAGTCTTAAATAATTGAACAAATGAAATTAAAAAGACTATTCTAGTGAAAAATGAGCTGTTTGAGACATGACAAATGTGATGAGTGTAAAGAGTGTCAGAACAGAGAGCAGCTCCAGATGTCATGTGGCTGTTGGCAGAAGAGCAGGCGTCACACCACATCTCAAGCTGTTTCCGTTTGTTCAACTGATTAATACCACAGTCAGAGAGCCAGATCCGTCAAAACATACAAGACGTATGTCTCAAACTCACACTGTGTAAAAGGAAAAACAGACTTAAGAAGACAATATTGAGGATGTTGATTTGAAATTTCATAAGCATGACCTGTCTGTGTCCCCAGATAAGATAACCATGTTCAAATCAAATGTAGTTTTTACTTACAACAATTATAATGCTGATTTATTCTTAGCATGATGCCCAAGTTATTTCTCAAGATGATTATCCAGCCTCACATTTGGGTTGTCAGTTTCAATGCTAAAATGTAGTTTGAAACCTAAAAAGACTCTCAGTCCCCAGCACCTACAGCCAATCGTTAATCAGTGCTGGTGCAGCCTCAGGTCACACACACAGGCGTCTGATGCAGCTCTCTGAGAAGGTGAGCCGCTGATCCTTCCCGTGTGTTGCTTCTTTCTGCTTTATTTATTTCCCCAATTTCAGTCAGAGGTGAATTTGCATCAAAACCCAATATGCAAATGCCCAGAACACTTGTTATTTACTATGGGAACACATACATGAACAAGATACATCTAATATGCTATCTATTTGTATTATTCCTTAAATATGTTTATTTTAAGTTAATTTAACTTAATTTTAACTTGCTAAAAAGCTTGAGCAAAGAGATCAGTGCAAAGGAACATCAAGACCAACTGAGTTGACTGTAATATTTAAAGGGCCTAGATTACATTATTTTCTGTCTATGTTCTAATGTTGTTTCCTCAACATAAACATTTCTGGAGTTGTGCTTTGTTTCATTCACATATGTTTAACTCAGAAATCCTACATGTTTAGGCTGAGGTCTTCTCTCAAATGTCTCTTCGCTCTGTTCCACCTTGTGATGTCATGTGGTAATACAAACTCTATACACCTTCACTGGAATCATTTGGATGATTTCAGCTGTGAAATTACCAATCTCTTCTGAACAAAACATAAGAATGTAGTCCTTAAAAATACCACTACATGACATCACAAGGTAGAACAGACATTTTGAGCTTTTGAGATGTAGACGGACTAATAATAAAGGGTTATTCATGTGTGAATGAAACAAAACATAACTCCAGGTCTGTTTCTGATGAGGTAACAGCATTCTAACATGGTTTAAAGCTCACAAGAGCCAATTTTGCATAATATAGGACCTTTAATGTGTGTTGTAATTACAGCAATATAGTATTTTACAACTTTTTTTTTCTAAAAATAAATGTTATGAAAATCTATTTAAGTTGAATAAATGGTAAGCAAAGGTTTCAACTGACTGATAACATTTTAAGGCAAACAAAATACTGAAAATAAAGTCAAGCTAAAGCCAAGTCAGTCATGCTAGTCTTTGACTAGCATGATTGACACTGCCTCTGCTAACATCAGCTTCTCTTGGTAAATAAACCACCTGCACTGAAGAGCTACTGAAATGGCCTCATTGTGAAAAGGTTTATATGTAGGTTGCACTTGTGTTTACACGTGTGTTTGCGCAAAACACAAAAACACACAAAATCCTGCAGGGACTGCTTTTAAAAACTCTTAAGAGCGCAGACTACATTTTTAATGAATAGAATTGGCATTCAACGCGAATGCTATCAGTCACTGGCCAGCAAACTACTCCAGGAAGTATTTACAATTCTGGAGCTAGTCCCCTATACCTTTCTAATAGCTATTAGCATTAGCCCCCAAATATCGTAAATTATGAATTATCAAGAAGGTTTCATCTTGTACAAACCCACTGACCACACTGACGTGAGAGAAAAAAAAATTAAAATCAATTTGGGTGCTCTGCAGCACCCGAATTGCATTTGATACAAATCCACTGTAAACTTATGTTTCTCCATGGATACAAGCGGGTGACGCTATTACGCTAACTTACAGGTCAGATCTGTAGAGAGATGACCAAGCTCACAATAAGAATGTGTGTTTTTAAGTTTTGTTTGTTTGTTTGTTTGTTTGTTTGTTTGTTTGTTTGTTTGTTTGTTTGTTTGTTTGTTTTAATAACACATTAAACACGTGTGAACAAATAAATGCAAAACTGATGTATTATGATTTAGTAATTTGGTAAGTCCTTTCAGCTGACAACCATCATATATTGAGGGTTGTATTTTGGCACCACTTTCTGATGCTTTTGTGAAAAGCAGTTTGCCAGTTTATGTTTCATGTGGACAGGCCCAATAATTACAGCGACATTACCACACACCAGGTCATCAGATCTTCCAGTTATTTTAACCTGACCTCCAGCTCAATTTCAACTACAGGGGTTGTAGAATGTCATGATGCTGTTTGAATGATTGATAGTATTAATAGTTGAGGTGGCTAGTAGATTTACTTAAGCAACTTTTTACGTACATTCATTTTAAAGAAGACATACTGTGCTCTTGTCTGCTACATACACGACACTGCTGTGTGTTGACAACTAAGTAGGACAGACCAATGACATGTTGAATACAGGTGAATCAAAATTACTGAAATATGCATGAATCATGTCAAATACTACTTCAAGAGTATAAATGAGAAGGAGAAACAACTACATGGTTAAAAACTCACAACAACAAAACTGTCTTATCTGTACCTAAAGATGTTTTATTATTTGATTTAATCAACTTGCAGCCATAGATTTATATGTGGCATTTTTACTTCAAAGGCTGTTTTCTGAAAAATGTTCTCCACTAGGGACACAAGGATCACCTCTTAAAGTAACACCTACATACACAAAACTTTACTATCTTGTACTTTTTTGACAGATCGTATAGAAAGGATTGTTGGTATTTAATTCAAAATCTGATTTGATCTGTTTTTACAGTTTTCAAAATGTTTTCTAAAATGATAACAATATTAAGCAAGAAATTTAAATCTGGCTGTTTTCATGTTATGTATTTCATTATAAAATCCCTTATTTTTATATGAAAACATGATCAAGAGACTGTAATACACTTTATCTCTTACATTTATTGGGGTAAACTACTGAAGAAGGTTAAGTGCAACAAAACACTAAATCCTGCGTAAATTAGCAGCTTTTTGGTCAAAAACATCTACAACTAAAAATAAAGTGTGTGTTTGGGGGCAGAGTTTAGGTGATTTAGTCCCATTTTATATTCTAATTTACACAGGATTACTCAGTACAAGCCCAGTGCAGGTTTTGGATGAGAAAATCATATTAAAAATGAAAGAGTAGATTTATCATACTTTAACTGTGCACAGTGAGCTTGGAAAACAGGAAGTCAGTGTCAGTTTAGCAAAACCATAAAAGGATATTTGTACTAAAAGCTGTGTTTTTTGGGTGATTTAGTTTGACAGAGCGCACGATTGACTTATGACACGTTTATTGAAATGGATGCAGACGGTGAAAGATCACTTTGATGATTACCCATCAAGAGTGCAGTGCAGTAGTGCTGTCACAATACTAAAATTTCTACTTCATACCAAGGAACAGACAATCGACTCGATACCGATTCCGATACCATGATGAAATGAAACAGTCAGACAGCATTTTCAGCATTAAATGGTGGTACTTTCTTTTATATTCCCATGTGGGCATATATCTGTGTAATCCCTCCGTCGTCCAGGTATGCTCCATAGTGGTCCATGGGTGTATATGATGGTCTTAAACTAGTTCTGATACAACTTAAGATAATTCTAAAACTATTTATTAATGCCCTGTGAACGTTACTTTTTTAGTATTGATACCTGCTCAAATGAGTATCTAGTTTTGATACTAGTTTTAGTATCGATTAGTATCTGATTTTTGATACTTTTGACAACACTATGTGTAAATTGGACACATAGTGATGAGCATTCAATCTGTGATACAGCACTGCCCCCATGTGGGGGTACGTGTCACAGTTTTAGCCCCAAAGGTTTGTTAAATGCTTGTGCAGATCAATATTATATTTCATATGGAGCCCTGGATGAATCATATACACTGCAGCCCACCAGATATGCACAGGTTTGATTTGTTGTTGCCGTGGAAACAACAGAGACAGAGAGGAATTGCTGCTACAGACTGGGAAAGTGCGGCAAGTGAATCAATAATAAAGTAGCGGTGAAAAAGACAGGGTCGAAACAGCATTCTTTTGTTGTTTTAAAAGATTTGGCTTCCCATGTATTGCGTGGTATTTTATCTATTGCTGTACTTAAAACATATTGACATATTCAAATATAAAGGTGCACTATGAAAATTGTATGATCTATCTGTGTGTACACTTTATCACCTTACCTAGAATGTTCCACTGTATGGCTTTTAACTTATCTATCTCTATGAGGACAAGCGGGGCACCACCCACCAGGCCCTGAGTTACAGATCAAATCTGTGGAGAGGTGTAGGTTTTTCAAGCTTTTTTGAGCAATAAAATCATCCAAAAATGTACTAAATGGAAGAGATACAAGTTTTATGGTTGAACAATTTAACTTGTGGATTCATTTAGAACACAGGCCTCTTTACAGTCATTTTTAAGATAGTAAGTAGGTCCAATTGCATTATTGCATGACTCTCTCTTCAACAGATAACTTTTCACTGATGTAAATGACCTAACGACCTGTAAGTGGATAGCCTTGAATGCGCGCCATGTATTCATACACGCAAATGTCGACCATTCACACCTCTATTCACAGCATAACATATCAATGCAGGTCCAGTAAAATGTATACAGCCACTATAATCATGTTATAATAGGCCAATGTGAGAGAAAACAGGCTGTGTTTACATGTGGCTTACAACTTACAGTAGCTAGCCAATGCGAAAGACAGAGAATTAGCTTCACAGTTGCAACACTCATCACTCTGATAGGCTGTCTCTCAGAACCCAAGTCAAAATGATTGTCCATAAAAAGAATATAATCCAGCATGTTGACAGCTCCGTGAGTGTGTCCTGTCAATGGCGATGGCCCTCTCTCTTCTCCACACTCACATTTTGATAACAACAAGCAGCATTTCTGTTCTGGGCCTGATCTGCGTTTAAGTTAACTGTATTCTACAGTCAGTAGATTAGCTCAAACTACTAGAGCATTTAAATCTAGCACTGCCTCAGAGAAGCAGAGCGAATGGTGAGCGTGTACCTGTATAAACACAAACACATGACTCTGAGGCTCAGGTGCAGTACAGCATCACAGACACACACACACAAACTTCTCCACACATAAATATCGATGCGGCGCTACATATTAGGACATTTATCTGTCTGTAAATTTGATTAAATGTTTAGCTCCAGTTTATTTACCTTATGCATTTGGAGCATCCTAATTATTCACTGTGATGAGTTTCAAAGTGTTTTTTCCAATTTTCAGAGACCAGAGTGGAGTTTGATCTTGAGGGAACGAGATATTATCTTGACGGAATGATTTATCTATCGACTGCGTTCAGGCTTTTTACATGTTGGTAGCGAGACACCAGAAATAGTGCACTGAGACAGGCAACCTGGCAAATTACTGTGAATATTTACCTTACCTTTGCAAAACTAAGATTACCTTTGTTTTGGATCATGATATTTTCTGTTGTATATAATAAAATGACTGGATGACACAAGGTTTGTTTGAACCTAGTCACTCTAACTTAGTGGGGCTTTAATGAATGTGTCAGAGTGAGTCAAAATCAATTTTACTAGCCATAGACTATGTGTTTTGTGTTCTCAGTGATCATTGCTTGCAGCCATGGATATACCAAGCTTGTGCACTGTAACCGTACTGAACTAAGGGGTGAGGCATGGTGGTGAGTCAGTGTTCCCAAAGGGTCCCACTTGGCACGTGGGCTTAAATGTAATAGTAAGGCACTGCAGCTGCAACCATATTTATAACTCAAACTGGCCACCAATAGATGGATATGCTGTTTGTTAGTAAGGTGAGAGCATGTGATAATTATCTTGTTCCCTCGAGATAATAATTTCCTTCTCTCAAGAAATTATCTTGTGGCCACAAGATAAAATTTTATTTTACTTTCTTCTTCATGTCATCTGCAGGGCTCCGTATAAGGTTTAGCACTTTGACCACTAATACTGCAGAAATCTACAATGTTTTTTTTTTCAGATTGGACCATGCATGTGCCTGATTGGCTAATCCGCTTGTCAATCACGGCCATCTGAACTTGGGGAGCTGACCAGATTCATCTTCATAAAGTACTGGAGTACAGCGGAAGTACTGAAGACAGGCAATGCACCCTATGTGGTGCCATTGATGATGATGGTGTGAAATAACAGTTCAACAGTATTATAAAAACATCACATCTCCTTTAAAGACGGATTGTTATGCAAAGTCAACTTTTTGAAGTTTTCTATTGTGTTATAACATAGTTCCCTCAACAAAAACATGCTTGAAGAGGTGTTATATGTCATCCATGCATGTTTGAGTAATTTAGCAATATCTCCCAGGCCCTATTCGAACCGAATCGAATGATGGTTAGCTGTAAGATTTGTCCACTGCTCCACCCACAAGCCTACATCATTCATGCTTCCAGACGACAGTTCTCCATAAATACACAAAAGCATGATACAAAACAATAAATTACAGCTTTACACACCTGATGCGATGTGCAGCAGTTTCATTAATGCTGATGATGTCAGGACTCAAAGCAGACTCCTGATTAGAACAGCACACTCTGCCTCAGGCTCTCTCCCTCTCCTCTGTGGTGGTGTGATGGTAACACAAAGCGGCACTCCGTTTGGAATCAGACCAAACAGAGAAATCAGGGCTGCAGCGTGAAGGGTCCTCCAGCTCACTCCGGCTCCATACGGTTCAGCTCAGGTGAGGAAGCAGCATAAACAGGCGCTAATTCCAGCTATAAGAATAAGAATAACTGAAGTAGGTACAGGAGTGTTCACAGAAAATATTTTCATGTTAATGTTGTGTTTCCTAACCAGGGTATGGTTGGAATCGTTTGAGATTTAATGAGCATGACAAGTTAGACTACTCATTGCATGACTCATGGCTAAAATATTTGCTTGGCAAATCCAGAATGATATCTCTCTGCATGTATTATACAGAGGGATATCAGTCAGGTCACCGCTCCATCTCAAGCCTGGCCAAATGTGATTGTTCAATTAGATTTTTTTTTTCTTTTTACTGACACATGTGAAATGAAGGAGCTCATTGGTCATTTACAAATAAATTGACATTACTCTCACATCAAATTAACAGAGTTTAGTGCACCCCTGTGATATTTGTTTTTTTCCCTTGTAAGCAGCCATATTTGATTAGATACGGATGAAGCATGTGCCTCTCTGATTGGCTAATCTACCTGTCAATAATCCCCATTTTAAAGGGTTAAGATTTACTAGTGAACATACTCACATCTTTGTAAAGCATTGGAGTGTGTATTCTAGATCCCAGGAAACTAAAATCTAATTTATTCTAGTTTTGTTTTGGGGTTTTTTGGTAAAGTTTATAATTTCCTATTTTTGCTTTCTGGTTGAACATGGGCAGCCGATATATACATAGACATACATTCCATCCATCTGTACAAATGTCACCTCACCTGCCCACGAAGTGAAATGTTTTGTCATATGCACTGCAGCCATTTTTATGATACATTAACCCATGTTTTTACAAGGTTTTGGATAACAAATCCTCCAAACAACTTACCCTACAAATGAGGTTCGGGTACATCTGAACCATTAAAATTATGATATTTCATGAAAATGTTTGATTTGCAAGACTGGGCTTGCATTTCAGAGAAAAAATAACCACTTGGATTACAGAGGTTATTCAGGTGACATCACAACATTCAGAGTTTTATCAGTGAGTGACGAAACTGAGTGAGTGTCAATAGTGAGTGATAAAATGTTCTCCTATAAGTGCTTAAAACATGTCTAAAATGTGAAAGAGCTGCTACAGTCTGATAAAAAATATAGTCTACAACTCGACTTAATATTTTGTTTGTACCTGTACAGGGACACTGCAGACTATGTGCACATTTATCACTGATACAGACTTTGTGATCATCCTGAACACAGCTGAATTGAACCTTCCTCTCTTAAATTTTATGCTTCTGAGTCTATGTGTGGAAAAATTTACTGTTGTGGGTCGATTTCAAGTATCCTTTATTTCCCCATGATGTCAGCTAACAAGCAACCTAAGCTCTGCTCACGGATTACTTTATATGGATTTTGCCATATAAAGTAAATTTGGGCGAGACAAGCTCTGCGAACAAAAATTTGACACATTTTGTCACTTGTGCTTCTGCTATTTGGAATGCTGATGGACATCTTTTGCATGAAAATTATGTCAGTGCATTGCTTGGTTTCAAACATCACAACATTCTCTAGGCCAATAATACACTGTCTGGCCAAAAAAAAAAGTCACCATCAAAAAAAACGTCACTCACTCTAATATTTGGTTGTTCCGCCTTTAGCTTTGATTACGGCACATTCGCTGTGACATTGTTTCGATAAGCTTCTGCAATATCACAAAATGTATTTCCATCCAGTGCTGCATTCGTTTTTCACCAAGATCTTGCATTGATGATGGTCGAGTCTGACGCTGCACAAAGCCTTCTCAGCACATCCCAAAGATTCCCAATGGGGTTAAGGTCTGGACTCTGTGGTGGCCAATCCATGTGTGAAAATGATGTCTCATGCCTCCTGAGCCACTCTTTCACAAATTGAGCCCAATGAAACCTGGCATTGTTATCTTGGAATATGCCCGTGCCATCAGGGAAGAAAAAATCCACTGATGGAATAACCTGGTCATTCAGTATATTCAGGTTGTCAGCTGACCTCATTTTTTGAGCACAGACTGTTGCTGAACCTAGACCTGACCAACTGGAGGAGGCTCGGACCTATTTGCTAAGTTAAATCCAGGTGGCGGCTTTTTTTTTTTTTTGGCCAGGCAGTGTATTTAATACAGTTGGGGGCAGCTAAAATGAATATTCCACCTTTTCGCTATATCATAGTAAAGTACTGTCTCAATAGAAAAAACTGTCTCTTGCCCCCGTCTGGAAGTATGACATCATTACGTTCTAGATTCTGAAAACCACCAATAACCTTTATTGCTACTAGAATCAGTCGATAATGTAATCATGTTTTTATTATCCCAATGTTGTTGTTCATCATGCACATGTCTATGCCAAAGAATATAAAAATTGATTTCCCTAAACTACCCAAATATTTATGTTGAAATATGCACGGGACAGACACTGGGAGACCTGAATGAGAGCGGACATTTAGAACTAAGAAGAATGAACAAATGAGTGGATTTGGAAAATGGATAGCCACGCAGTAAATACAGAAGGATAGCGGTGGTTAGCCGAGCCAGACCGCCTCCCAACCAACGTAACGAGAAATGATTAGCGACAGAGAGAAGAATGCTAACGGTGGGCCCGATCAATGCTGCTATTCATCACTATGGAGTTTGTGTCCAATCATATCCAAGCGGTCATCCTTACAGAGAGGGGGAACGGGGGATGGAGGGAGGACGAGGGAAGAGACAGGAGGGGAAGAGAGGGAGAGGAGAGAGGAAGGAGATATTGATCAGAGACTGGGGTGGGTGAGTGAGGAGAGGAAGGAAAAACAGAAAGAAAGGAGGGAGGGAAGGAGAGGGAGAGGGAGAGTGAAGGAGATAAGGGAGAAAGATGAGATGAGAGAGGGGGAGTAAAAGGAGAGAGAGAGAGTGAAGGGCGAGAGGAGGAAGAAGGGAGAGAAAAGGGATGAGAGAGGAAGAGGAAAGATAAAGGGGAAGATGCAGATTAGAGAGAGGGGGAAAGGAAGAGATTGTCCAAGTGAGAGAGGCGAGAGGAGGAGGAGAAGTGAGATTACAGTGAAAGAGCGGAGAGAAAAATGAGGGAAGAGATGGAGGGTGAGCAAAAAGATAAGGAGAAAACAAAGATAGGAGTGAGAAAGGAGGAGGTGAGGGATGAGGAGAGAAAGAGTTGGGAAAGAGGGGATAGAGAGTGCAGAGAGACAGAAGACAAAGGGGTGAGGGTGGAAGAGAGGAGAGAGAAAGTGAGAGGGTTGCAGAGAGGGAGGGGAGAGAAGGGAGAATGTGAGGAGATGGATATGGATGGATGGAGAGAGGGAGAGGGAAGGAAGAAGAGAAAATAGATTGAAACAAAAGAAAGAGAGAGACTTAAGACCAATTCAAGGTCCTCTACAGGAAATGTAGTCCATCGATCTCCCGCCTCTGTTTCGGACTTCAACAGTATTATTCTGGGCTCTCTCCATCAGACACAAAACACAGCTCCACTGTGAGAATCCATACATCAGGACACAAAAAAAAGAAAAGGGAGGTTGTGTTAAAGCCAACATATATACACATTGTATTAAACATGACCTACATCCCTGATACAAGGTGAACATGTCTAAATCAAATATCAGTTTTTCCGATAACAACTGTAATTGCTTCATGACAATAACATTGGACAAAATGGCCAAGGTGTTCACAAGATGATTAACCAATATCTGAGTCTATCATTTGGGTTGTCAGTGCTGAAATCCAGTTGGTTAAAACCTAAAAAGACTCTCTCTGATCTGAATCCTCACTACTTACACTCCAGCCAATCATTAATCAGTGCTATTGAAGCCTCTGCAGCCAATGGCATACTGGCTAATCGGAAGAGTCTGGACTTTTTTTGGTAGGATGTTTGCCACCCCCACCATCACCGAAATAAAAAGGGTGGAGGTGTGTGCAGTTTTTAGAGACAGTTTAGTTACTCACAGGTTATCATTTGAGGTTTTGAGCTAAAACAAGAGCTCAGTGCTATCTTTGAAACCTTTGGTCTGACTCAGCATGGCAGCAAGCCTACCCACAACAGAAGACCTGCTCATTACAAAAGAAGTAAATATTTCAAATGTCAACGTGGTTGATGTTGTTCTGTCTGGTCAACGTGGTCGATGTTGTTCTGTGTCTTCTTTGACCGGTCTCCCAAACCAGCGGCTGCTCCTGCAGTTCTAATGCCTCATGTTCTAATGTTGATGATTTGTTGAACTCTGTGACTTCGAGTCTTTGAATGTTCTGGACATCATTGCCCCGATGAAGGTTAAAATTATTAAAAATAAGCAGAAAGTGCCATGGAGGAATGATGACTTGGTCCTTGAAAAAGTTGTTTACCAACAGCTTATTAACTTTCGCCAAATGAGCTACTCCTTTGATGCCTTTTAGACCCCACCACAGCACAGAGACTGCTCTTATCAAGGTGACAAATGAGATCCACCCAAACACTGATGCGGGCAAAATTCTAGTCTTGATCCTGTTAGATCTGAGTGCTGCCTTTGACAAGGTTGATCATGGGATCCTCTTACAAAGACTAGAGGTCTGGGTGGGCATCTTTGGTTCTGCATTAAACTGTTTCAAGTCCTATCTAGAAGACAGGGGGTACTTTGGTAAAATTGGAAACTGTGTCTCAGGGGGTGCCCAGAGGACCTCTTTTGTTCAACCCTATATGCTGCCGTTTAGCCTGTTACACAGCAGTAATGTGTCCTACCACAACTATGGTGATGACACTCAGATCTATGTCTCACTGCCAGCAGGTGAATATGGACCAGTGGATTCACTCTGGCACTGCTAGATTTAAAATTTCCCATCACGGTAATGATAACATAAGCTAGCATGCTAACAGCACACTGGTTTATAGACAATTAAAACACTTTATAATTAGATGCAGACAGCAGACAGCGGTCTCATGTCTTTTACAATGTACCTGTACTGGGCTAAGACAACTACATGGCAAAAAAATCGGGTACAGCAACTTTAAAATAGCAACATTTAAAAGTATAGTCTTGATTTGACTTGTAATTAGTCAACCCTACCATAATATGCTATATCTGGTGAAATATAAAGGTGAAATAGTGCATCGTGTGTGGTGACAAAGGCTTGTATTGTGAGTGCTCGGTTAGAGCTGACAGCAGGTCGTTGCATGGACCATAAAGTCTGGAGGCCTCCTGTGTCTTGTGTGGCCCCGTCTGTCTGAGTGCGCTTGTTTGTCCAGCAGGGGACACATGGGGCGGGCGGGGTGAAAGATTGATCCTCCACTTCATAACTGCATGTGCGTATTGTAACAGTGAGGATCCAGGGGAGAGGCACCGCAAGGCACTCGTCTGTCTCATAACTGATCAGTGTGGTAATAAGAGGGACATCTGCTCTTCTGGCTCTGGTCACAGGTTTGGGTTGTGGTGTGTGAAGTCAAGAATGTTGTTGTGTAATGTTTTTTTACATTTGCCTTTCTCTGAAAAAGTATCAAGCCATGCTTCCAATGACTTGTATTCAGAGTATTAATCTGGATTTGAGCCGTTTTGTGTCATGCAGTCCTATATTATACAAAATTGACTCATGAGCTTTCAGTCACATTGTAATGCTGTTACCTCCTCAAAAACATACCTGGAGTTCTGTTTTGTTTCATTCACATTTGTTTCATTCATTTGAGTAACCCTGGATTATTGAGCTGTCTACATCTCCAAATCTTAAAACGATCTGTTCCACCTTGCAATGTCATTATGTGATTGTTGTTTTTTTTTTTGTTCTGTTTTGTTTTTTACAGCATTTTTTTTTTTTTTGCATCAGTTGAATTGCTTTACTCTTCAGTACTCTAAAATAAAAGCTTTAGGTTTTGAATATTTTTGTTTTACCTTTTGTTCGGTTGAGAGTGTCAATAGAGTGTCAATCGGTTGAGAGTGTCAATAGAAAGAGCAGTGAAGCAGGCTAAAAAATTATCCTTCATGACATCACAAGGTGGAAAAGAAAAAATAGAGCAATATGGGCCCTGTCGGTAAAATTTCATTGATTACGTGCCAAAATATTTAAAGGTGCACTTCCCCAAAGTTATCCCCAAAGCTTTACTCCTGTATTTTTGTTTTGTGTTGATTTGTGAATCTACAACATGCAACAATAAACTCAGTTGCTCGCCCATAGTCACTTTGACCCACAGCTAAAGCTTGGTTTTGGCATTAGCAGTGATTTTTATGGATTAACAAACTATGGCTACATTTCTCCACAAACCCCTTTTACCTCAGTTAAACTTTGAAACCTGATAAAAAACTTTGCCCCACCGTCTTCCTTTCTCTTAGCAGTTGGTCCTAAACAAAGTGATTTATTTTCTGTCACATGGCTCTGAGATGTGAATTTCCCTAAGTCCCTCTTTCTCTTATTCATTCTTATCCATTAGGTCTCTCCCTTTGCTCTGTCATTCTCTGCACATTTATCTGACGCAGGACAGAGCTGCCTCTTCCACAGATTAGAGGAAAGGCCAGTGCCATCCATCTCCCCCACTCACAGACCGATGAGAGCGCATAGCAGTAAAGGTAAAAGGACTGTACCGCTGGGTGTTAAGACACACAAGACTTACCTCTTTGAACCTAATTCTTCTGGGGGGAAGGGCTCTCCTGGGCTCTATTCGAACCCTTGTTACGGTTAGAGGTGAGAGACTCTTGTACAAGGCTCAGCCCACAAGCCTACGTAATATGCTCCTTTATGACCATTTTTCATATACAAAAATAGGATACAAAACAACATACTATAACCTCACAAACCTGATGAGATGTACAACCTGATGTACAATAGTTTCACTAGCATATTTTTAAGAATATTATTTGACCTTTATTTAACCAGGTTAAGAACTACAAGAGCGACCTGGCCAAGAGGCAGCAGCACACAGGGATCAGACATTTCACATTCCTCAGATCATTCATGGGACAGTGCTTTTAGTCAAAACATTTACATCTGTTATTCTGTCAGTCTATCAGCATAGATTTAACGCAGAACTGAGTAACTTTCAACGACTTTCAACTTTGCAGCTCCCTTATGAGAATAAACTGTCAGGGACTCAAAAGCACTATTTTCTCTCTTTTCTTTTTTCTTCAAATAAGGCAGTATAATCACATAAAAACATGTTGCCAAATACAAAAAAGAGCCAGTGTTTCCCAAAAGAACTCTTTTTGGGTCATATTGTAAGGCTGGTTTTGACAAGTACTTCAAACACTGACAAAATACATATTTAATGTGAGTAAGCTCTGGTCATGCGGATGATGGAGGGGAAGGGGTGTTGTGTCCAGCGCGGTGACCAGGTGCATGGCTGTAACATTGGCCCATATGGGGAGCACTGGGGCTGGGACAGCCTGAAAGTAAGTTAGATAAAATAGAACACATGCCCTATAAAACTCCTCATAAATGTTATAGCATCACATAGTAATATTTTTATTGGAAATATTTAAAAATATTTAAAACATACAGTCATGGAGGAATTAGAATTTAGTGTTGCATTATCAGAGTGATAATAATAAAATTGTAACATTTTTGTTTTAATGTTCGTAGGATTTGTTCTTCCAGAAGAACTTTTTCAGTATGAACAAAATTTTGTGAAAATAAAATGAAAATAAATAAATAAACCTCTTCTAAACAGTGGGCGCATTGGGCAGGGCTGTCCATCAGCTCCACACATGTTCTCCTCTCGTGGTCTCCATCTTCTGTGAGGCAGCTGCCGTGTAACAGCCGGGGAGTGTCTGGGCAGCGCGACAGCATGGAGCCATCGGGGAGGCCATCAGCGCATTATGATCCTTCTGCGCACATCAAAATGGCACCTTTAAACGGATTGGCATTTCCTGTGTGCGGGTGGTGTGAAGGTGTGAGAACGCGCTAGAGCGAGGAGCATAAATCTACAGCGATGGAATTATGTCTAGAAGATGACTGAGCGCCGCCTTCAGTCCACTCAATTTATTCCTCGTTGTCTTATTCCGAAGGTCATGGATTTACCCGCCAAGGATGGATTGGTGTATGTGTCTTACATTCCTTTAGAAAAATAATTGCTGAAATGTATTCGGAATTTTGAAGAAAAGGCCGCTTAAACTTCAGGAAGGAAGTGAAGAAATGTCAGAAGAAATATATGTTTGCGGCTCTATTCAACTAAAGAAATTCATGAACTAAAAAGCATAGCAAAAGCTCTCGAAGCTATTGCGTATCTCTAAGTATCCGACCCAAACTGAACTCACAAGACTAGTAGTTTACAAGTAGTAAACATTAAACACAGAATTCACTGACATATCTTGAGCTAATACACCCTATGTTCTCCTTTCTGATTATTTTATATCAATATTCATATTGTATCTAAGGCTACTAAGTCAGATGCTTGGTTCACATAGTCAGGTTAGGTAGAATATGTACTTCAATTGTGATTGACAAGGCTTGATGATCCACCTCATGTTGCCAATGTTTTTTGTGAAAGGGCGGCAAAGAGTAGAGAGACATTCAGCAAATTGCAGGAAACAGGAATCAATGTGATGATGCTGAGGTCTGATATATATGCTGCAGCTTAGACCACTCAGTGTAGTTCATTGGTCCCAATTCAGAAATACTTTTTTTTTCTTCTCATTCTTCAGTGCCTCAAGAGCATCTCCAGAGTCAGGAGTTTCACTAGGCTTACACTGATTTTCTGGCTGATTTTGACCAGAATTTGAAGACTGGGTATCATGTAAAATCGAGTTATTGGAGCTTTCTATCATGTTAGACTGATCCCTCATTAAAAACATGCCTGACACGCTCACGGCTTATAAAAAATAAGCAGTAGGAGACCACACCTGTTGTATAGGGCTCAGTCCACAAGCCTACATAATTCATGCTCCCACATGGACATGTTTAAATAGCAGGATACTAAACAATGCACTACAACTTCACAAAACTGATGCGATGGGCAGTAGCTTGTGTCAAAAACTGAAACAAATTACACATTTTAATAAGTTGTTTTCAGCAAATATAGTATTTTGAAAAGAATAAAAGGTAATATGGTGATCTACAGTAAATATGTTGTGTTTACATTTAACACCGCATAGAGGTGTAACACCACCTCTTTAAGTTGAACAACAACTATAAAATGGGGCCAAGGCATTTGAAATACACCTCCTCTGGCTCATGTCCATTGTACAGTGTGTATCAGTGTATCCATTCATTCCATGCAGTAGCCATTTTAGATTCAGTTGCATCGTGTGAGTTTTGGATTAATTTGGAATGTTTTAAAAGTTTTACAAAATCATACAGTGTAACCCCAGCTTTACCTTAGCTGGAGGATTTACCCATTGGGCATGTTTGGTTTTGATAGAGGGGACAAAAGTACCCAGAGGAAACCCACCCCGACACATGGAAACCTCAAGAGTCAAACTCACAACCTTCTTGCTGTGAATACATTCATATAGTACAGATACCTTTCAAGACAAGAAATATCATTTGTAGTAAATGTCACTCGTAACCACTCCTACTTATCTGAGCTTACATATATAAACACTGCTACGTCAGATTAAAGATCTATCTCAATATGAAATACTTTGACTTGCACTTTATGATTATCTCAGGCCTGGTGACAGATATATTTGTGTGCAGTAATCAGAGCGGTGTGAAGAAGATCTGTCATTCCAAACCACAAAGTCACCCTTGAATTTAATTTATTGTGCGACTTGGTCCTGTTCAGAGCTGGAACCGAGTGGAATACAAAGATTTCCTCGGAGATGGTCCTGGCTGTCTGAACCGCTGAGGTATTCATCACCCTGTCCAATGTTCACAAAGCACCTCATCAAAAAGTCATGCACCCACAGCAGAGGAGGCGACCACAATGGCAAAGATATACACTCATTTTTCAAGTATGCAGACTGCAGCCAACCAGTTTAAAGGACCTGTACCTGAGTTTAAATTCTTCTGGTTATCAAATGTAGGTAATTGAGACTGAAGGGTTTTGGTGGGTAGTAACACATAGAGATGTTACTGACAGGGGCAATATGGGGCGACAGTAGCTCAGTTGGTAGATTGTTTGATCACTGGTCTGAAGGTTGGCAGTTCAAATCCCGTTCTTAACCTAAACATCAATGGTAGAGAACTCAGACTGACTGGTGTAATTCCAGCTCCCACAAAAATGTATACTGTTGTTGTGCTCTTGGGCAAGACACAAAACCCACCTTTCCCCCTGTGTCTGTGTACACTGGTGTGTGAATGGGTGAGTGATTCTGTGATGTAAAGTGTTATGAGTGCTCTGAAGGTGGAAAAGTGCTGTATAAATATGTCACCATTTACTATATAGACATATTGTTTGTTAAGAACCATGGGAAAATAGCTGTCTGGTACTATCACAAGCAGTTGATTCTCATTATGGTGCATTATCAAGAGAAAAAGTGAGTGTAGATGAGTGAAAACCAACTGTGTGGAAACAACTACATGAGACTATTCCAGGCTGTGAGTGTCTCTAGTTAAGGCACTGTTTAGGGGTCATGCCATTTTTTGTGATGTCCGAATGTCCAGTGAGTGAAAAAGTAGTGCACTCAAAATTCCCCATGATGCACCTAGTGATAAGTAGGTGTAAATAGTAATAATACAGCGATAGTCACTAGACCAGTTGATATAGATGGCAAGGCAAGTTTATTTGTATAGCACAATTCGTCCATAAAGTAATTCAAAGTGCTTTACAGAATAACAAAGACATTAAAATCACACAAATCAAAACATAAATAATCACAAATAATCATTATAAAATTAACACTAAAAGAGAAGAGTGCAGAATAAAAACCTTTCAGTCATATGCACAGATAAACAGAACTGTTTTGAGCCTGGATTTAAACATTGTCAAAGTAGAGGCCTGTCTCACATCTTCAGGAAGACTGTTTCGGGTTTTAGCTGCATAAAACTGAAACGCTGATTCCCGATGTTTAGTCCTGACTCTGGGCACCAGCAGGAGGCCGGTCCCTAAAGTCCTCAGAGTGCAAGATAGTTCACATGGCACTGACACGTCGGAGATGTTCTTTGGTGATAGGCCATGGTGAAACTTGTTCACAAGCAGAGCTGCTTTAAAGTCTATTCTCATGCTCATAATTGCTGGTTCTAATCAGGACCTGAGCAGCAGTGTTCTGGATGTACTACAGCTGCCTTAATGCTCATTTGGAGAGGCCAGTGAGCAGGCCGTTACAGTGGTCTAACTTACTGGAGACAATGCATGGAAAAATCTCTCTAAGTCTGGTTTTGACAGTTTACCTTTGATTTTTGCAATGTTTTTAGGTGGTAAAAAGCTGCAGATGTTATTGATCTGATGTAGCTGTTAAAGTTCAAGTCTGAGTCCATTATTACCCCTAGATTTCTAGCCTGATTTGAAGGTTTTAGAGAAAGAGACTGGAGGTAACTGCTGACACTCTCTCTCTCTCTGTTTCTGTGGGCCAAAGATGATGACTTCAGTTTTGCCTGAGTTTAGCTGGAGAAAGTTGTTTTGCATCCACACACTGATCTGTTGGATGCAGTGGCAGAGTGAATCCACTGGTCCATATTCACCTGCTGCCAGTGAGACATAGATCTGAGTGTCATTGGATGCATGTAGAGATTGAACAACAGGGGTCCCAGGATCAAGAGACAATTTTTGAGAGTGCATCCACAGCTGGGACATTTTATATTCACCTGCTGCCAGTGAGACATGGAGTGTCATCTGCAGTTTAGTTGTGGTAGGACACATTATTGCTGCATGATCAACAGTGGCCTAACAGCAGCATGTAGAGATTGAACAACAGGGGTCCCAGGATTGACCCCTGGGGCACCCCACAGCTCAGAGACATTTTATCTGAGACACATTTTCCACTTTCAACAAAGTACTCCCTGTTTTCTAGATAGGACTTGACCAGTTTAGTACAGTACCAGAGACACCCACCCAGTCCTCTAGTCTCTGTAATGATGTGTTATGACCCACGGTGTCAAAGGCAGCCCTTAGATCTAACAGGATCAAGACTGAGACTTTGCCTGCATCAGTGTTCAAGCGGATGTTATTTGTCACCTTGATAAGAGCAGTCTCCCTGCTGTGGTGGGGTTTAAAACCTGACTGGAAAACATCAAAGAAGTTGTTCATTTGGAGGAAGTTAATAAGCTGTTGGTAAACAACTTTTTCGAGGACTTTGCCTAAAAAACGGCAGATTTGAGGTTGGTCGGTAATTGTTCAATATTGTGGCATCAAGACTGCTCTTCTTAAGTAGAGACTTGATAACCACAGTTTTCAAAGCTCTTGGGATGTTCCAGACAGCAAACTATTGAGCTCAGACTTTAGATCTATATAGATCATAATACATTGTGAGAGCCGGAAAAACAACAGCGACAGGTGACAGTCGTTAACTAGAGGCAACACTATTGAATGAAAGTAGATAGAAGTGCGGGTTTATTGCAGTGTTGAATAAAATACAATTAAATAAACCGTTGCTGTGTAAAGTTGCTCACATTAGCCACTTGCCTTAGCTCAAGCTGTAAAAGAGCCATCATTTCCATATCAGACAACAAGATAAATGAGATCCATCTTGACAAAATAGTGTATGGTTATAATTAGTCCATAAATACTTGTCTGTCAGTTGAATTTGATTATTATTTATTACAGAAAGTTTTATTATATAAAGTTTATCTTTTTATACAACCTATACACCAGAGTTACATGGCCTGAATTTTGTGAGTTGCATGTCCAAATCCCTCTCTGAATGAGGCACTATAGAGTTCACTAAAGGGTACGGGGCTATGTAGTGAAGGAGGGGTTAGGGACTAGCGTGGACATTCGGACACATCCCCTGGCTTTTTCTGAGTTGGAGTGTACTATTAGAATGACTAAGTGGGTGGGGTTAGCAGTTCAAACTAAGTTCTTGACTCACTGTCAAGAATCAGGACATCAGTTTTATGTAAATTACAGAGCCACATGAATTTAAGGAAGACATATTCTGCTTGTGTCCGCACCCACAGATCATTATGTTGTATTTTGGACATTTTAAATTACAGTATTGATCTCCCATCTTTGTTTATGTTTTTAGACTTAAATGTGAAATTTGATTTCTTCATGTCATTCATTTTTCAACCATTGGCATCTCTGTCCAAATGATGTACCAAAATATGAAAGCTGTTTAACTGTCAGGTTCCAGATGTGTTGACCTGGTTTGTGGTTAATATGTGGTAATTACTGGGGCTATCCATATGAAACAAAAACTGACACAAAGATTAACTTCTGCTCTGTTAACATACCTTCTAAAGTGGTGCCACATCTCAGTCATTTAAAACTATAACTGTGGATGTAAGTGTACGAATGAAGTTGAGGAAAGAAGTTATGCTAGATTATTACAACATTATTTGCAGGTGATACAGTTTGTCTTTTGAAAGGTAATTGTCTCTTGTTTGATGAATAAGGAACAAAAACAAAGATAGAAATCAGCTGTTTCTGGTCGGACCCAGAAGTGACACCATCATTTAACAGCTCTATATAGGCCCCTGTCTATGTGGAGGCTATCTAAAATTGTGATATCTTAGTTGTGACCACTAATTTGCAGGATATGTCTTGCTTCTCAAAACATACTCCAACTCTGTCCTGTTTAGACTTACTTAGAGAAAACATATCTACAGAATATAGTCTCTGGCAGCAGCAGTCCCCAGCCTGTGTGGATGTGTGGCTGGTGCCCTGTGATCGTGCCATCTGTGTGGATGTGGTGGTGGCTGTTATCATCATAGACTCTATAAAGAAGTGGACTAAAGGAGTGTGTTGTTGAATTTGGATGCGAGTTCCACATTTGGGATTATAAACATAAGTATCATAGCAACCAAGGAGCTAGTCTGGAGCGAGGCTGTTGAAGGTTGAATGCCCCTTTCCACTCACACCGTTGGTTTTGCTGGGAGGGGGCAACCAAAACTGTTGCTAATGCTACCAAGAGCAACCTTGGGGAAAGAAGGCACCTGATTTGTCTGTTATTATTGTTCATATTTTAATTTAAGGACAAAATAGTAATGTGGATGAGGTGGCAGTGCCCTGTTATCATGCTCTCTGTGTGGATGAGGTGGTGGTGCCCTGTTATCATGCTCTCTGTGTGGATGTGGTGGTGGTGCCCTGTTATCATGCTCTCTGTGTGGATGTGGTGGTGCCCTGTTATCATGCTCTCTGTGTGGATGTGGTGGTGCCCTGTTATCATGCTCTCTGTGTGGATGTGGTGGTGCCCTGTTATCATGCTCTCTGTGTGGATGCGGTGTTGGTGCCCTGTTATCATGCTCTCTGTGTGGATGTGCTACTTAGACCGTTTAAACCGGGTCCACTGTCAGACGCAGACAGGAGGAAATGTCCCAGACGCAGGCTATTAGTCTCACTACACACTCCACACCTCTGCCCTGTCAGCCCAAAACACACCCCAGGAGGAGGCCTGCCGCCGGGCTGGTGCAGAGCAGGAACGAGTCTAGATTGTGAAAGTTCAGTTCAGACTGTCACACAAGAGAAAGTATAGTTTTATAATCATCAAAATAAAGAGTTACTTGTTGAGCAAAATGTTGTAGATATTAGGAGAGGCTGAAAGTAGTTGAGTTTCAATGAAACAAAAAGTGGATGGACCAAACCTGTCCAGAAATATCTGTTTTTAAGAGATACTTTCTGCCAACTACTGACAACTGGCTGTGATTAGATTGTCCACAAATGTGCCCCAGACCACCCTGCAGTGGTCTCCTTCTAAAGTCTATAGTCTGCACTGTGCTACACTACATATGAGTTCAGACGTCCAAATAAAAGTTTGTGAAGCCTGTGTTGTTTTAGCAGTGGAAGAGTTAGCAAAATTTGAGCTCTAGGTGAACCTGGATATGTAAGAAAAGGTAAGCAGGTCAATATAATATTGTCAAATTCTATTTGACCTAACAGTTCCTAAAAACAAAATGCTGCACTGTTCAACTTCCTCCACATTAATCTTTGCTGTTGCACCAATGTAAAAATGGCATTACCTTTGGAAAGGAGTCTGAGAATTTTTGGATACTTCCGTTTCATTATTATCTTTTTGGCTAGCTTCCTGTTTCTTAATCACAGAGGCTGCCGAGCACTTATCAGCCGATGTCACACATGGAATGTACCATTACCACGAGCACATGGGGCTGAATTAAATCTTATTATAGCATTGTAATGCTCCAATGCACGCTGATCACATAAGTAACTTTTTTTTTTAATCAAGTTAAACCTATATATTGGGTTTAATTCTCAGAGCCATTAGCAATTCAGGGCCTTCTGTGTTTTATGTTTTAGAGTCCCTACAGTCCTCTGTCCACTGCTGCACCCAGAGCTCAGAGGCTCTCCACCCTGCAGCTTTTGCCAATTTTTATTTAATATTAGGGCAATAGCATGACAAATGAACAGCTATTTAAGGACATGGTAGAAAAAAAGTCAATATCACATATGTTTTATGTGTATATATATATATATATATATATATATATATATATATATATATATATATATATATATATATATATATATATATATATATATATATATATATATATATATATATATATATATATATGTGTGTGTGTGTGTGTGTGTGTGTGTGTGAACTTGTGTGTATATATATATATATATATATATATATATATATATATATTTTTTTTTTTTTTTTTTTTTTTTTTTATTTTTTTTTACACACATAAAACATATTGTCCCAATTTTATTCGAGAAATGTCCCAGATGTCCTATTTTTGACAAATCTGTCAAATCGGCCAACATTATTATCAGTTGTTTAGCTAAAATGCAGAACACGGTGCGTGAATATGACCATAAGGAAAAAAAACATATATTAAAAATGCACCAACAGAAGTCCCTCAGATTATCACTATTTTATTCACTGTTTTATTTATACCAAACATCCCAACCGGGGTGTGTCTCAGTTTTGAATTTTGAAAATCTGGTCAACCCAGTCTTAAGAAAGTACAATACAGAGGAACTTTATAATTGCATTTCTAGTAGAGTCTTATCATATGGTATTTTAGAGGGTTATTCTGAGCGGCCCCTATAGCACCGACCCTGCAGGCCGCGTGGCTGGGATACATCTATGCAGAACTCTCGAACATGGAGCCAGTCTCTGGATGTGAATATAAAACTGACCACAGGGGTCTACTGCTTACTTTTATTGAATTGGATTACCATAATTTAGCATAATGCACTGGAAAAAGTAAATTAGAGGAAAGAGACTAAGAGGTGAACAAGAAGAATAGGCTATACAAAGAGACAGAGCAAGAAAAAAGTAAGGAATCATTTGAACTGAGCCATGAAGGGCTGTGACAGAGGTCCTGCTTATCTATATGAGAAGACAATGCATACGGACACGCTCGTCTATTGCTATTCTGGTGCTGTTGTACTACTTGCATCATATTGCAGCCCTTGTGTTAAATATGTTGGTGTGATTTTTGACTCATTTTAAATTTGACAGACAAAGTAGAGCTGTTGTAAAAGCAAGCTACTTCCAAATCAGGCCTTTTGTCCAAAATTAAACAGTATCTCACAAAAAATGACTCTGAAAAAGCCATCCTTTCTTTTATCACATTATCGGTTGGACTATTGCAGCTGGTTCAAAACTCTCCGGTGTCTACTGGCACGCACAAGAAAATGGGAACACGTTACGCTAGTTCTCTCCTCTTTGCTCTGGCTCCCAGTTATGTTTAAGATACATTTTAAATAGTTTTTAAATGGTGGAACTCATTGGCATAGTGTACCTGTCTGAGCTGCAGCAGCCTCGCTCTCCTCCCAGAGCCCACAGATCTGCAGATCAGCTCCTCCTGGTTCTTCCCACGTCCAGGCTCGTATCCAGAGGAGACTGAGCCTTTTCAGAGGGGCCCCTAAACTCTGGAACAGCCTGCCTTTTCATGTTCACTCCACTCCACTCAGTTGTAAAGGAGTTTAAAACTAAAGTAATAACACTTTTTTTTGCTTTGGCTGTAGTTTCTGGCTGGACCTGGAAGTGTCGTCTTCACTTAACAACTCTATATGAACTCCTGCCTTCTGTCTAAAATTGTGACATCTTAGTCGTGACTGAAATTTATTGGATATTTCTTGATTCTCAAAATGTAACTGTGTTCTGTTCAGACTTACTTTGGGGAAACAGCACCAGCAGTCCCCACCCCATGCCAATCAAATCATACTTTTTTGCTTTGGCTTTCAATTCAATGTAGACGAGGTCATTTTGTGTAGTAATTTTTTATTTTTATTTTTTTGCCTTCATATTGTACTGTGTTTTTGTGTATTTTTGCTATTGCATTGTCTTGTGTGGACTTACCTGTACAGCACTGTGGTCACCTTGTTTTATGCGCTCTAAATACATTTGACATTGACAGTGACTCTTCATCTGACATGATTCAACTGCAAACTGCCAGGACTCTGGAAGAAGAATCTCACTTTAGCTATTTAAAGTTGTACTGTGTAACTTTTCTGGTTTGTCTTCATGAACATGTTATTGCTTTCCCTGGGCTATCCTACTGTATGAAAGTATTTATTCAGTTATATCTTTGGTATAGAAACTGCACTTTTCCAAAATAACAAATATTCAGCTTATTCTATTATTTTGAAATTGCAAAATTTGCCAAAAACAACGCATTAACATGTTTTATAAGTTATTTCCCCTCCAGAGCACTATCACATTACAATTGGTGCGCATCACGATAATGAAACTACTGCACACAGGTTTGTCATGTTGCTGTGTACAGTTTTGTATCATGTTTTTGTAAATTTATGGAGAACTGTCATGTGGGAGCATAGATGACATAGACTTGTAGGCTGAGTATTGCACAGAATCTTCAAATAGGGCAGAGGACAGATCGCTAAAATACTCAAACATGCATGGATGACACCTCTTCAGGTATGTTTTTGATGAGGGAACATTATAACATAGTAGTTATAACCTCTTAATGTTGTATTTCACCAAAACCTCAGTGCTGTGCTGTCACATGTTTTTTTTTTTTTTTTTTTTTTTTGTTTGTTTTTTTCATGGCCTATGCTGATACCAATTGTTCAAAAATGAAACGAATGGCTGATAAGGTCTGCCGATATATTCTGGGCCAATTTGAATTTTTTTCCATAATTTTATAATTTGAATTTACTATAAAAATCATCCACAACTTGTTTTATTACCCACTAGATAAGTGAGCAGCATAGTTACGTTTTTGCTCTGCAGATGTTCAAATAAAACTTTATGCAGCTGATTGGGCCAAACAAAATATCAGTAGGCTGATAGCCGATACATTAAAAGGTGCAAACATTGATCGGATATATTGGGCAATTAATAGACCAATCCATTTCTAATCATAACCAGTATTGTCTGTGTAATCCTTCAGTCATCCAGGTAGGGTCCAACTCTGGATTGAATTTTCGTTTGCTACTTAACCCAAAGGAGTCTGGTTGCAGACCTCTACCAGGATGCAGCTTCACCGACATGTTCTTACTTTTTCATTAGTTTACTCTTTAAAACAATTTAATTACACTTTTTTAATTATACTTTTTATCAGTTGTTGCCTTAGTGTTGCCTCAGTTCGCCATTAAATGTTATTAAAGGTGATAAAGCTCATTTTAATTTTTGCACTTATTAGCACTTCAAAGATTATCCATTTAATCCCCAACACTCTTCTAAAAGTTTTCTAATTTGAAATGTACATTGTGTTGTTTCTGCTCTACTCTGCTTGTGTAAGGAAATTTGCTTAAAACATGTTGCCAAAAACATACACTTGGAATGTGCGCTTTACAGGCTAGTCAAAGCCTCTCCCAGCGCTACCCTGTGGTCATTACTTATTCACCACATACTGATAGTATGATGACAAGCTACTACTGTAGCTTTATACTAGGCAATGCGGGTGAAGTGTCTTGCCTAAGGACACAAAGATAGAACTTGGTCCAAGCGAAAATTGACCCCACGTCCTTCGGGTTGGGGGACCACTGCACTAACCACTGAGCCATTGTCACCCCCAGATCTCGCTCACATAACCGGCACTATTTGTATTTGTAGTCTCAGGACTCATCTCCAGATCTCAGGCTTTGAAAAGTCAATTTTTAAGGTGAATGTGTTGTGCAGGGCTGGTCATAATGGTATCAGCTGCACTGTTTACTGTGCACTGAGCTCTCCAATTCTGTCAACAAAGTGCATACAGCTGCTGTGCACTTGTCCGGCGCAGAGTTCCAGTCAAAAGCTGATGAGAGCAGTTTACATTGCTGTGTGCGTGTGATGGAAGTCCGTGTTAAGCTTGTTAAAACACTGACAGAGTCTATACAGCAACGCTAATGCTAGTGTCAACGGCTGTCGGCTCCAAGTTTGCTGAGGCTAAATATTTGTGGCATTAGCATTGGCCTTACGCACTTTCATCAGACTCGAACAGAAACTTCAACTGACCAAAGTCCAAAGACTATTTCCAAGAAAGTGCATTATAAATAAAACATACACAAGTTTCCTGGAATGACTTTCTTTTCGTCCATCGTCAAGCTAACCCTGCAACATTTTCTGTCAAAGTAACTTCAAGTCCTCTTTCAATGAATCTCTAATATCCTTGCTCCTGACAGCACCTGGCAGTTTTAACCTCCGCCTACTCATATATCTACTGTCCCTTTTCTGTCCAAACCATCTCAAATTGAAGACATCGGACTCAATCTCCAAAACACTATATTGTAGCATCCCAGCATCTTTCTCAAGTTTAGATACATGGGAAAACGACTGGATTTAAACAATGTATATAGGTAAGGCTTGTATGCACAATTTGTACACAGATAATTCAAAGTGCTTTACAGAACAAGAAAGATATATTGAAATCACATTCATTGCACATGGTAATATTCATCTAAAAAAGTGTAATAATAGAAACAGGTCCATTGACAACCTCTTAAAAACTGCACATCACAAGCAACAGATTTTATGTGTTTTTAATGGTGAAAAATGGCTATGTAACATTTTTCACTCAATACAAATGAGCTGGAGTCTTCAAGTGGAACTAAACACTAAATCCATTATCTATTTGTTCCAAGTCATTTGTTGGATATTTCAGTGCAAACTAGGTATATTTGCAGCTTTATGGTTAAAAACTGTCAAAAAAGTGAGTGCTGATTCTAGTGCCCAAAGCAACTATTTGTAGTTGGTCACATCACAAATGACTGCCCTGATTACAGCCAGGTGTTTGTAATCTGATTACAAACACCTGGCTGCAGGGGCGGAGTTTGGAGTGTGGATACTTATTAGACCAATCACACTGCCCCTCCTCCCCACTCGCTCTTTTTTTTAGTCCACCAGGGCACAGTTTAGCAGCTTTATATAAAATGTTGTTGTAGGTGGAGTTTATCTGTTTAGTCTCACTTCAATTTTTTTGAAAAATTGTAGGTAATAATTGTAAAGAAGTGGGTTGGTGAAATATGTGCTCAATCAAAATATAACATTAAGTAAGCTAATAATGAGAGAAATTAAGGTTAAAAACTCCTTTCAGTTATATTCACAGCTAAACAGAACTGTCTTGAGCCTGGATTTAAACATTGTCAAAGTAGAGGCCTGTCTCACATCTTCAGGAAGATTGTTCCAGGTTTTGTATAAAACTGAAACACTGATTCCCCATATTTAGTCCTGACTCTGGGCACCAACAGGAGACAGGTCCCTGAAGTCCTCAGAGTGTGAGATGGTTCATAAGGCACTAACATGTCAGAGATGTACTTTGGTGCTAGACCATGGAGAGACTTGTTCACAAGCAGAGCTGCTTTAAAGTCTATTCTCTGAGTCATAGGACGCAGTGCAGAGACCTGAGCACAGGACTTATGTGCTCGTGCTTCCTGTTCAGAAAGGCTTCCATGACCTATACTCGTCGAAGTATTCATGTATTTGAGCAAAAATCGTCTTGCTCCATTACAGATACATTACATAAGCAGCTCTTGAGTTCAAAGTAAGTGTGCTGTGTACTGTCTGCATCTAATTATAAAGCATTTTATTGTCTGATAGTCAGGATGTGCATGTTAGCATGCTAGTTGTTGTCAGGATGACCGTGACACAAAATCTCACATTTTCAGGAAAATGGTAAAAATTTAAATGGTACTCTGGGGTTGCATATTAACACAAATATTGCATATTGTATTGTTTTTTGTTTTTTTGTTGTTGTTTTTTTTGTTGTTGTTTTGGTTTAACTTACCTGAAGCCCTGTTTCAACTTTTTCTTTTTTTTATTAATTATTTATTTTCTCTAAAACTGTCTCAGAGCTCTTTTAGTGAATTAGCATAGAGTGTTTTATTTTTTGCAGCTCTGACATTGTTTTAAAAAAAACAACAACAACAACAAACAAACAAACATACACCAAAAAAAGTAAAGAATAACTTCGGGCCACTGCAAACCTAAATAAAATTTAGGTACTGCATCTTTAACCACAGATCAAATGCAGAGGACACATATCCTCCTAGAAAATTAGTTTGGAACACTTTCTTAGATTGATGGCTTGCATCCTCTTAAGTTTATTCCACCGACTTGCAAACACACAACTCACATCCCATCTCCACGCAGTGATATAGACACTGGCTGCGGTCGGGCCTATAACTACATATATTCTCAGATTTAAACGTGGAGTCTGGTGTGTCCATTATTTACTCCGCACTTTCTCATTAGCTGTATCTCCTCAAGCGCTCCACATCGCTATAAATAATTAGCTTTGGTGTGTTAATATGCAGCCCTTATTCAGAGAGGCTGCCAAATGGAGTCCTGGAGCCGGGCCATGCTCTTCTGTCTGCCGCACAAACACAAATATATTCCAAGCACATAAATGCAGAGGCACGCTCTCTTATGGGGGGTTTCATTTCAGAGGAGGAGTAGATGTGCCCAGGTCAGCTGACAGTCCAGAGTGTCTTTACGTGTGTGCATGGGGTAAGCGTCATACGTGTGTGTGTTAGTATTTAAGTGTTCATGTTGGTGCCCTATGAACCATCTTGCACTCTGAGGACTTCAGGGACCGGCCTCCTGCTGGTGCCCAGAGTCAGGACTAAACATGGAGAATCAGCGTTTCAGTTTTATGTAGCTAAAACCTGAAGATGTGAGACAGGCGTTTACTTTGACAATGCTTAAATCCAGGTTCAAAACGGTTCTGTTTATCTGTGCATATGACAGAAAGGTTTTGATACTGCACCTTTCTGTTTTAATGTTTCTCTTTCAATAACTTTGTGTACCAATTGTGCTATACAATTAAACTTACCTTGCTTTAAAGAAGTCACATGTTAAATCAATTTTTATGAGCTCCTGAGCCTAGTGTAGTTGTTTGTGTTTCAGATACTACCTTGAGTGTATTTTTGTTCATGCTGCTTTCAGGTGCAGTACGGCATCACAGACACACACACAAACTACTCCACAGATAAATATTGATGCGGCGGCACATATTAGGACATTTATCTGTTTGTAAATTATATTAAATGACGGTAATATAGAGTCTAAGCTTTATAATGTGGTATAACATGCCCATATTGACCCAGATCCGTTAGATTTTTGCCAATAGCTGATAGTTCCCCAAATGCCCATCTCAGCCGATAATGATAATATTGGCCAATCGATATATCAGTCAGGCTCTAGTCACTACTACAGCTCTCCCACACTACACTCTGTTGTAACTAACTCAGCTAAGTTTTTCCATTAGTTATAAAAACAGTGCTTCAGTCTATTGTCACACACTATTTTCTTGAAGTCAGACAGAAGCAGTTTGGGCGGAGGACAAATCAAGGTTCAGTGGTCTCTGATTAAACATTGTCACCCCCGGAGCATGGCCCTGACACAAGCCTGTCGCAAAGGACTGATGCAACGTCCTGCAAACAACACAAACATGCACACACACACGCACACACACACACACACACACACACACACATGCACACACAGAAGAACAGGTCTCGAGCAGGGCAGAGAGCACTGTCTGGGGTCTATTGTACAAACCTAAATAGCTGTGGTATAGTTGATATAAAGTAAACTCCATAATTCCATAAAATCATACTTTGGGACAATCTCCATGGAGACAGATATATTTTAGGTCATACTGTGGAAGATTATAATCAATGGAACAACATCTCTATGGAAACAAGCAGGAGGAGGCCCTCTTCCAGGCCAAATAAGTGTTAGGTTTGTGGAGATGCAAGCCCATTCACAGTAAGGATGTTTTTCTATGTTTTTCAGTGCAATAAAACATCCATAATGAAAAAAAAACAACAACAATAATTTTAGTTGAATCTTTTTTTGGGGAAAAAGTTACATCCTGTGTTTTTAATAATGAAAAGGGCATTATTGTTTATTGAGTTTAGGGCTGTAGTCGACTACAGAAATTTTTGGTTGACTAAAGATATTACAACAAAGAGCTTACAACTGCTCAGGAGAAACTACTATTTAAGCAGAAAAAAGTACTAGGAAACAACGTATTTATATAAAGACACATTCAACTCTATAGTAACTCACTCACCTCTCCTACCCTCTGTTTATCCATCCAAATAAAATCAGTAGACTAATACAACTTTTGGTCAACTAAACAACAAAAGCACTACAGCCCTAAATGAGTCAAATCATTCCTGAATAACCACAAGCCACAATTCCAAAGCAGCTTGAGTTTTAATCACCAATCTCTCCAAGTCTGCTCTTTTTTTGTCTGCATATTATGTGGTGCCTTTTATAGGTGATGTTCTTTAGAACATGGCAAATATCAAATTTTCTTTCTTTCTAAATTTACTTTAGATTTATCACAATCTTGATGATTAAAATGAATGAAATCACAATAGTCCAACATGATCTCCCAAGGAACTGTTTTGGGGCTGGTGTTATTTGGCTGTTGTGGATTATGTAGAACAGACATGTCAAACTCAGGCCTGTGGGCCAAATTTGGCCCTCAATATAAATATATTTGGCTTGCGAGATCATATTAAATACGCATTAGAGCTGGCCCACCAACTGCCGCACCAGTATAGTGCCAGTGCCCCCACCAACCTGTTCCCTCACTCAAATTTAAACCATCCCTTCTGAAAAACATGCAGATGTTGTTGAAATGTTTTCAATAAATATTTAGTTTGGCCCATGACTTAGCCACAGTTTTTAATTTTGGCCCTCTGTGAATTTGAGTTTGACACCCCTGATGTAGAACATTTCAGGCAAAGCAATCACATCTCCATGGGGACAAACTGGACCCTCACATGAATTACATACTGCAGCTTTAACTCCAAAGCAGGTCTTGCAGAAAGTTAGCAGTTTGAGCATGTACAAGGCTCAGCCCACAAGTATCACCCATGCTCCCACACAGCAGTTTTCCATAAATACATAAAAGCATGATGTAAAACAATACACTGCAGCTTCACTAACCTGATGCGATGTGCAGTAGTACATTGATTGTAATGGAGCTCAACAGTTGCGCCCACTCCAAAGTCCGCTCTGGTTCCCAAAGAAAATGTTCCATTCATTTTCTTCATCAAATATTAAGAGTTCAAGGGCAATGCAGAGGCTAAACAGCTCTGTGGCTAAACAGCGATATCCATAACGTGGTTGTTTTAAGTCCAAAAAGCACTTTTAAAACTGAAGATTTGGCAAAATGCTTTAATAACTTTAATTTAAAATAAAATGATAGGGCATGTCGTCATTAGTTACCACATAGCTGATTAGCCCTGAGCTTTCAAACTTTTTATGTTCTTTTTTTCTTTTTGTTTTCAGAAAGTCTTTGGGAAAAATTAATGGAAAATGTCTTTCTGGAACTAAGGGGTGGATGGGCACTGTTGAGCTCAATATAGTTATAATCTATGACACCCAGGGATTATTATGTAAAATTTGGGCATTTTAAATCGCAATATTCATCTAAAATGACTTAATAAAATAATCAAGTCTGCTGGCTAAGGTGTTAGAAAATGGCAGTGCCCAATGGCCGTTGACGTCCCCGTAAATGTCATTATAGCAGAGAGCCACATAGCTGTCGGGCCCTTCTATGGATAGCTGCACTCTTGATGAGCAGCGAATTTTTTTTTTCACTTGTACCAAAATGGTTGAGCAACACTGCAGAATCCTGACTGATTAAGAAAATGAATTTGGAGAATGAAGTAAGCACAAAGCAGTGGGCGTGTGCTGGTGCCAGTGAAAATAAGGTTTGAAAATGATGTTTGAATAAAAGAGAATAAAGATTACTCAAACATGCATGGATCACTCTAAATACAACTTCAGAGGGTAAATGAGAAAACAACTATAATATGTTTCAAAGCTCTAAATAGTCGATTTTTTGCATAATAGGTTCGCTTAAACAAATGGATCAGTCACAACAACCTGCATTTCCTCACTCAGCGATGTTCATAAGAGAATTCTCCGAGGGACACAAACCGTCTACAACCTGACAAGAGTGACAGGCCACAGCGGACAAATCCCAAACCAAAACGCAATATTGAGCGGGCGAGCAGGACATTAGAATAACAAAAGGTGCAGTGATGAAATATAATTGTCACCAAAGCGATTTGTGCACAGCCTTGAGACGCTGCCTGATGCTCGGTTGCCACGGCTGCAGACAGGAGCGGAGCTGTCAATCAAAGAGACGTATAGAACTATCCCAGGGACATGTTATAATGATTGGGACTAAGAGAAAACGCTGGTGTTACCTAGACATGTGTGAAATTGGGTAGTTTAACGATGTTGTTGTACGCATTACCATACATGGAAAATAAGTTGTGCTATTTAAAGTGCACACGGTAGGTCAGACTACACATTTCACTAAAACGTAGTAAACATCATTATATTTAAGATTTAAGTACAAAATCTTGCCTATTTTCTCATTTGATGATTTTTATCATTTTACTTTGAGGTCGGAGAGTGGCCACAACATGTGACGAAGGAGGTAATTCCAATTGTTACCTAGCAACCATATTGTACACAAAAGCTTGTCTAATTTACACAATAGTTATGATTAAACTTATAAAAAATACATGACCACACCTTCATTTTGTTAAAAAATGGTCAAACTGTCCTAAAATTGTGCTCCTTTTATGGAATTAGTCGCTGAATTTTGGATGGAATTTTGTGACATAGAGGGATTTCTTTTTAGAAGTAGAATCTTCTTCACAAACTGCCACTTGACTGTACAAGGTCAGGTTATGGGTCAGATCTGCAGAGAGGTGACCCCGCTCCAAGTAAGAATTCATGTTTTTCAAGATATTTTGAGCAATAATTACACATGTAACTGACATACAGGATAGATATTCCCTAGTGAGGCATGCCCTCTTATTTTGCAGGTCCAAAAGCAAGCGGGTCATTAGGTTGTGTTCACGTTCTAGGATTTCATGATTTCAGATGGAGGGCTGGGGCCTATACTGTTAAGAAATAACCAAAACTTATGACCCACAAAACTTATGATCCACAAATATCTTTATTTGTTAAGAGACTGGCTCCAGAAACTTGCTATAATAGTCTTACAATTTAAACTCATTTCAAGTGACAACAATCACGTCTTTAGAAACGGATAATGGCACCACTTTCTGAGGCTATTGTGAAAGAAAATATTACCCTTTAGTTTATTTGTGCTGACGGATAATACGTTGGGTAAGTCAAGCAATTGTAGACATATTATCTGTAAAGCAGGTCAGCAAATTTGCAATCTGAAAGTTAAAAAGCATGTTAACCTATACCACCGAATTCCAGCAAGATTCTCTACGTCCAAGTGAACCAAAACAAACATGTACGCCGACAGACGTACTTCAGCCTGTTTCAATGAAAATATGGACTATTTAATTTGTCAAAAATGTGCAGAGGGAAGCACTTTGTGAATCTGTGGAAAGGGAGCATGTATAACTGTACAAAAGTTAAATTTTTTTGGCTTGTTCCATTCTTGATACTACATTGTGACACTTTAACCATTCATATTCAAATATTCATCATGGCATTACACCTTTTCCCAAACGCTTTCAGTCAGAACCAGACTGATAAATGTGTAGAACTCAGTCAACCCCGGGGCCTAAACATGGGCGATCAAGTCAATGGGCTTGCATGCAGCGAGTCGTGGCTAATTAAAAAGCTGTTTTAAGAAGACTAAAGGACTTTAAGCTGAGAATAGGTATGAATTTACACCAACTCCAACCTTTGTGAAAGCTGCAGGTGCCAGGTCAGCTGAACACGAGCCGTTTGTGTGTACATCGCGCTCTATGAGATAAATGCTTTCTGGGCAGGAGAGATTTTTGTGCTGCGGTACCAATGAGCGGCACTAATCCAACTCAATAAGTCTAAGCTAGCAATACCTTATCCAGTTATTTTAATAGATCCATGAATTCAATTGACAGTGCTACACATATCAATCTGGCATTAGCGAGGTTTTAGAAATCCACCTCAATTTTAAGCTTTGCGAATTCTAAAATGCAGTGACGTCACATGAACGCAGACTATTGTGCTACTTTGCCGTGAGTCAAAGTGTCCTAGTGTGTGTTGGCTTTTACTCTTAATTTTGTTGCGTAATCTCACCAAAACAAATAGTGTTTTGTAAATGCTTGATTGATTCTTACTCTGATAGGCTGTCAAACATAACTGCCCCGTTGGCCAAAATGGCTTCCTTCCCAACCTCTCCTCTCTTTTATTCTGACATTTACTTGACATTTGGCCCGTTGTCGGTGATCTGTCATCTTTGGGATATGAATACACTGTCATAGAAATACATTTGCAACGGCCATTAGCTAATTATCCATCAAAGCATTACAATCAAGATTCAATGGGGGTTTAAGGCTCTGACAGCAGCAGTCTATCTCACTCTCTCAGAAGGTCACTCATTGAAGACCACTCAGGCACCAATGAGGAAATAATGCCAGCTATTTTATCTGGGCCGGGCTTTCAACTTGGATTTCCAGCGGTGAAAGAGATCTGTCATCTTCAACATCCTGTTTCAGAAAAAGTACTCCTCAGCTGTCACACTGCTCAGACGAGCTGGACATGTTTTGCATTGGTGTTTGGAAAAATATGAATTTAAAAAAAAGACACTGAGCTTACATCTGAGGATTACTCCCCACTGTTACAATTAAACAGGGAGAAATATGCAAAATCCTTTTTTTAATGTTTCTACCACATTGTCAAAAACATGCCTGAAGAGGTTTTAAATGTCATCCATGCATGTTTATTTTCAGGACTATAAGTCACACTTGTTTTCATAGTTGGGGGGTGTGACTTATACTCAGGTGTGACTTTTATGTGAAAATATTCAAATATATAATTTCACATCTTTGTTACTGTCACACTGACAACTGCACGAGGCACTCTAGTCTGGTACCAGTATGACAGTCACGTGGAAGCGGAGCTTCATCTACTTCCGGAGCAGGCGGAGTTGTTCAGAAGTGACACAGAGGATGAAGAATTCAATGGATTTAGTGATTTGGAGTGAGATCGAGCGTAAACTTGTTAACTTGTTTCTTGCTTTAGTTATCTGATTAACTATTAATATCTTACATTAACATACCAAACACGTATTTAGTTCACTGTTTATGCTTCATGTACTTGTTTTTGTATATGTTATGTAACGGTTGATTATACATGTTACAGTTCACTTGTTTGACCACTAGATGGCACTGGTGTGTATGTAATACCTTTAAGAACATTTACTTTTTTATATATATATTTCATATTTACTTTTCCCTTATTTATTTCCCCTTCATTTATAAGGTCATAAAGGTGATCATTTTTCATTTGGACATTTGGAACAATACTGTAAATGTTAATGTCTTACATTACGTTTGTTTACTAGCAGGCCAAAGTAGTATGTACACTTATACATGTACACTCTGGGGCGACAGTAGCGCAGTTGGTTGGGTGTTTGTCCACTGAGCCGAAGGTTGGCGGTTCAGCCCGCTCTCTACATAAACATCATTGGTTGAGAGGTTAGATCCACTGACTTGAAGGTTGGCGGTGCAATTCCAACCCTCACAGATGAATGCTGTCGTTGTGTCCTTGGGCAAGACACTTAACCCACTTCGCCCCCAGTGTCTGCGTACACTGGTGTGTGGATGGGTTCCTTGTTGTAAAGCGCTTTGAGTGCCTTGAGGGTGGAAAAGCGCTATATAAAGATGTGACCATTTACACTTTCCATTTGTTCATATGCAGTTTTGTGAGTATATGTGATATGAGCCAGAGCTTATGTTATATTTGATGTATATTCTACGGTGTGAACTGTGATGAAGAAGTAAGACCATAGTAAACATTAGTGAAAAGAACTCTGGTGTCTCTTGTGTTTGTGGATAAGCCGCATATGTTACAATATTGTATCTGATTAACTGTTAATATTTTACATAAACATACCAGACACATATTCACTTCTGTCTATGCTTCATGTAGTTGAATTAATATACAGGTAAATGTGTTACGTTAGTGTGCTGTACTGCTATTCATCCAGTTGTTCTCTATTTGATTGTTATTATTATAACTTGCCTTTAAAGATGAAATGTCTGTTCTTGGTCTTAGATTTTGTAAAATAAATTTCCACAAAAAATGTGACTTATAGTCCAGTGCAACTCATATTATTATTTTTTTTCACTGGTGCGACTTATTCTGTATTCACATTCCCAGAACAAATGCACCAAAGTACCTTTATATTTTTTACATTTGTAACAAAGATCAGATGTGTTGGGGAACATTTTCTGAAGGTGTACTGGGGTGTAATAGAATCTATTAAGTCAAGGGGAGGGCAAATTTCGGACCAGAAATGTGTTTTAAAATAAGAACTCATATAAACCACATTTTTAAAATGCCCAGGAGAATTAACATTTGGGACTGAACTGAAATATAAACATTTGCATGCATTCCTGTACGTGTTTGTAGAGGCTTAAACTGCAGGTTTAGAAGTGGTAGAAGTGCTAGTAATACTGTGTAGTAAACTTCAATTTCAATCTTGTTTGTGACAAATGTTTCAACCCTTTTACAAAGTATTTTAAACTTCCAAACTTTGCTTCAGACAGGCACATAACAAATGGGACTTTTTCCCTCTTTCCATCCAAGCACATATGTGGGTGTTGTTTACCTGGTTACAAGGGGCACCTGTCTCCTTTGTGTTGTGACACCCCTAATCCTGCGCACTACACAGCGCGCACCACACAGAGTGCACCACACAGAGCGCACCACAGAGTCTGTTTGGTTTGGTTTTGCCAGAGACACACTTTCTCCGTTATTTAGCCGTTTGCTGTATACATTTGGGTCAAGTTCAAAAGGTAGCAGGTTCTTGAAACTGTAATAATGCTATAGACATGTTTTGCCACAAAACTAAAGCCACCTGCCTCAGTCTTTGCCTAAGCACTGCATTGATGCTGAAACGAACGATCTCTGAAGTCCTTTGACCTGTCCACAGCACTGGACAAGCATAAACTTTCCCTGATTTTCTCTGCTAATGAAGATTAGATGTGTCTCTGGTTATTAGTTGGCCAACATCTTGTTTTTAGCTTGAACCAAAAGCACTGTGCAGTGCAACAATGTTTGATTCTGCTCCTCTGGAGGATTTTGGACAAACAACAACCAGAATGATGAAATGTGTTTCCACCTTCCAAAATGTGCTCTAACTGTTACGCACATGAATCAAAATCCACATGAAGAGTGTGAATAACCTTTTATGTGAATTAAGAGTTGTAATTGCTATATTTGTATGTTTCCACCTCATGTTACTTATGCAAATCTTCTAAATATTCATTAAAAATATGGAAATGCAACTACTGAGTCAAAACATTTTTTGACTAATCACAATAAGTACAGAGCTGTGGGCGGGGACAGGGGGAAGGTGAAAACTCTGATTTGAGCACTCAAAATGCATCTCTGAGTAAGATAGTGATGAGGAACAGTCCCTTGAAGCTCACAGATGTTGATGCATTATAAGTTTCCTTTAAAATAATCCTTCACAGCTGTCTTACACTTCAGAGATGAACCACTCACATCATTCGCTCAAGTCCGTCTTGTATTCATGCTACAAAGTGAACACATCCACTCCCACTAGTGAAGAATCCAGGATGGGGCTGGTTAATAATGCATGGACGCAGCTGCTGACCCAGGCGTAAACACAAGAAAGAAAAGTGAGAAGGAGCCAGGGGGACAACGCTGCCCTTTGAGTGTCTGTGTGACGGCCACAGCAGGGAGGAGGAGGCATTTAAGCAACAAAAGCAGAGTCATGAGGAAATGGCTGGGAGGTACTTGGATGTAGAACTGTGTATCACTAGAACTCCCTGAGCAGTCATTTTGAGATGTAATTACTCGACTTTTTTTTTTTACTTTTTCTGTACTTTGCAATAAAATTTTAAAATGAGGGAACAATTAACATTCTATGGCAGTTCCTCCCCTCAGAACACCAGTGGCCTGAATGGGAGCAGCCCTGGGATTTCTATACTTTCACAAGTCTGAGAGTCCTGGTCATAAAAGTGCACTTACTTTTCAGGCTTCATCAATTCCCATGGAGACACGCAGAAGGGGCGCCCATGCAAAGGTACAAGTCTGATCTGGGGAGAAGCAAGCCCACTCAACACCCCACTTGGATCGCGCTGCAGATGTCACAACGCATTCGTCTCAAAGCCCTGCGTGAGTCCCAAAAGAACTCCAACCAGAGCACACTACCCTGCAGACGTCCACCTCCACCCACGTATCTCTACTTTTTCCTTTGTCATTCATTAGACTCTTTATGAGTTATTGCTTTGGTTCTCTATTAAATGTTATTAAAGGAAGATTAGGCGTAAATCTATAATGGATAAGGTTGGGAAAAGGGTTTCCATGAATTGTCTTTAGTGTAAATTAGGCGTAAGTCTAACTTTTGGAAAACATTACATTGAAAAAGACTTTTGTAACATTACATTGAAAAAGAGCAGTCAGGACACAGCAGACGTGGGCAGTTTGTTAACTTTTAGGGACCTGTGGATGAAGGTAAGTGCGGGTCCTCTTTGTGGAGGTCTGCAGGTTGGCCCTCTGGATGGAGGTCTACAGCCAGAGCCCTCTCAGCTTCACCTGACTTTTTGTGCTATAAAACACCCATAAATAATTCAATTCTAGATAGATACTTTTAAAGCCACATTCCGGGCAAAGTAATATAATATCACATTCACTTTGAAAAAAACTAAGGTTAAGACATAGTTTTCAGTTGGACAGATTAGAAGGAATTAAAACATATATCTTGCAGTCTATGGCTCCATCTAGTGGCTCAACACTTTACAGCAATAATTGTTCACAGTAATGAGTATATTTTCTTATATTATATATTTACTTATTTTCTATATTTTTAAACTAACAAACATATACATTTTGCAGGTTCAGATGTCACCTTTATTTTGAGTGATTGTTGCATCTTTGAGGAATCCTCTAATCTGCATTTGCATGGACAACAGGTAAAATCCTCCAGCTAAGGTGATCTTGACCAAGACCAACTCAAAATCTGGAGCTGGGTCTCCACCGCTGCACCACAGTGCTCACTGCTGTGACATTGAAGGATGGGTCAAATGCAGTGAACACATTTCCCCAAAATTTAAAACATAAATGACAACATAAATTTGCTGCTTACTTAACTGAAATGCCAATATTCAGAAGTGAGGCAAGCAGCTGAAAATCTGTTGCTTTGAAAAGTAAGTTAATGGACCACATTTTATTATCAGAAAAATAAAAAATAGTTTACAATTAGCAGGGCTTTCTGTCATCTAGAAGAACATGTTATTCCATTGTTGGTTACAGCTGACAGATCACAACATTGTATACACCATTAATATTTAATACAGCTAAAATATATTGTTAAAATGGTATTTTTTTTTTTTTTTTTTTTTTTACTATTATTATTATTCTGTTTATTTATTATTTATTTATTTTTCCTTTAGTGCAGTTAAGTTCTTGCGTCTAGTCACAAATACAAATGATTAAGTTCAACATTTGGGAAATTATCTTTTAGATATTTTATGGCAAAGTACAATGTAATCAATAGGAAAAAAAACAACATATTTTTCAAATTTATGCCACTGACAAATAATTAAGTTAATTTGTATCTGTAATTAGTCATAGTAGTGATTTATTCAACCCTTAAAAGTTCAAATCTAATCGTAGAATGGGAGAAATAAGTTCCCCACTATTACAAAGAAAAAAATATTCATGATAAATACTGATCGCCAAAAATGATCATTCAGTGTATTACAGTGAACAGTAAGTCCATATAGTGATTATTGTGATTATTGTAAGACATGACAATTCAAAAATCTGAAAACTGCCAGTAGATTGATTTTTTTATGACGACACACACACATGGATTTATTTATTTTTTTCTTCATTGCAATATAATTTATAAACCTAAATACTCCCTTATCTTTGCTCATTATAAAAATTACACATCAAGGAATCACATATACCGGTTTATGAGATTTCACATTTTATTAGAAAAGACAGCAACAGTTCTTGAGACCATTTCAGAATATAATCACACATTGAAAATTAATACCCCATCTCATGTTTACGATGAAACCCAAATATTTCCGCTCAGATCCTCCGCAGCCTAACCACAAGAACCTGAACCTCCACTGTGTCCTAGAAATCTTTATTATGCAACACTACTATACAGTTTGTACATTGTATGCTTTCATTTCTGCTCAGAACAGAGGCAGAAGACTGAACAGGTCATTGAGAAGGAACAGTTACAGTGTTTAAATTACATGAAGTCAGAACTTTGTAGATATAGCAACATTAAAGTTATTGTAGATTCTTTTGACTTGTTTCAAAATGTTTTCTTATTTCAAGGACATTTTTGTTTGAAATAAAAACAAAATAAATTACAAAAAAGCTTGAAACAAACTAGAAAACATGAATCCCTCTTGTTCAATTCCAATACCGGAAGTTTCCGTTAGCCCAAACTCTAAAATTAACTTTCATACTCATTTATATGCACATTTTATGTAATCATTTGAGCTTTTACATCAAACAAATTGTTTTGGGCACTTCCTCTTGGAGCCAGGTTGGAGCGGGCGATATCACAAAAGATTTTATAGAGCAAGGTTATGGATTATATTCCCATCTGTGAACCTTTGGCTTTATACTGCCTTTTACAAGTTATTAAAGCAGTTTCTTCATACTTCTTTGAGATTGACCAAACCCACCTGTTACTCACTCGGCATATAACAGAGCTGACCAATAGGAGGAGTGGGCTTGGAAAGTGTCAGAGTGCAGAACCAGAATGAACAGAAAGCATTCAATCTCAGGAAGCATTTCTCGATGCATCAGAATTGTGAATCGCCCACCCCAGTAAGCAATGTCTGAATGAGCTATTGTAGAAAATACTAAACAAATATAATGTACATGATGAGACAAAATGACTGTGGCAGAATGTAAAAACAAACATTTAAATTAGAGCGTATGAGCAAACCCCAAGTGTGCTCCTGCGTTTGTCAGTCTTTTATATTATGATGACTATGCCCCCCACGCCAAACCCCGAGCCCAGAGTCCTGTTGTCATGGAAACAGCCAAAGTGCAAAGGTTACTGCTGGCCTTCCTTCTTCTCTCCTTCCGTCGAGCTGGAGGAGCCGCTGCTGCCATCGCGCTCGGCTGCCATCTGCAGAACACAACCGTACAAAATCAGAGTCAATGCAATGCCAAGAGACCGAAGAAAAAATGTTTCCTTTAAATCTTTCTACATGGTACTTTAAGTAAACTGAGTAACTTCTAGTAGAGGTTTAACAAACTCCTAATTGAACTGAAGAGTATGGCTCAATCATTGTGTAAACAAGCTGATGTTTCCTGGCCATCAGTAATTGTGATGGTGTGCTTGTGTACTGACCTTCTTGTAGGCCACCTCAAAGAGTTTGAGCGAAGCCTGCTGCAGGTTGGATGCCGCCTGTTTGATGTTCTCTCCGGTCTCTGAGTCTTTGTTGGTCAGAAGGTCTCGCACTTTGGTGATCTCCTCCTTCAGCTTGGCGCACTGTTGAGTACACCAGAACACATGTTTTACTTGGACCTGAACTAAACAAATGATTATGTCAATGTTCAGATGTGTACCTCATCTGCAGGGAGCTGGTCTTTGAATTCCTCCATCTTGGATTCTGTGTCATGAACGATGCCCTCGGCCATGTTCACTGCCTCCACTCGGTCCTGCACACAACACAACTCATGTTAAGCATGCTACAGATCAGTTTTGTAGATTACAAAAAAAAAAAAACATCAAAACTGTGGCTACACACTAACACATGGGTTAAAGCCAATAGCTCACAGGCCAAATGCAGCCCTCAGACCTATATAAAATTCTGGTTATTTATCCTGCAACTTGAAAAATCCAAAGGTTCCAAGCCTGACTAAAGGTGTGGTTGAATTTGAATTTTGGGTGAAATGAACCAGACTTGAAATATACGAGTCAGTCACCTTCCTCCTGCGGTCCTCCTCGGCATACTTCTCAGCGTTCTTGATCATGTTCTCAATATCGTCTTTGCTCAGACCTCCAGAAGACTGGATCACAACTGCACACAAAGATCATCCATTAGACAAGCACTCAAGAGCAGGATTGCTCATCTCAGAACACACCAGAACAGTGAAGGGCTCCTCTGAGGCTTCAGGGTAAATTATTAAAGGTGGACTATGCAGCTTTTCTGGTGGAGGGTCCGTTACCATAAGCTTGTCACAATTAAGTTTTTATTAAAACATTCTAGGCCAAGCAGGTGAAGGAAAGCAGATGACATTACCAAGAGCAAGTTACAGGTCAGATCTGTGGAAAGGTGAGCCCGCTCACAGTATCAGTGTTTTTCACAGCATTTTTGAGCAATATAAACCTGCATAATTTAGGTACCAAAATTTCAAGCTCAATTTTGATACTGAGGAATAGCCTGAACACGGAGTTTGATACTACAATGATAATTTTAAAAATATATCTAATCACAATGGTATGTTTGTTAAGTTCAAGATTATTCTAATAATGTTCAGGAAAAGTCAATGTTGTCCCATCTGGGATATTTTATCTTTATTTTTTATTCATACTAAAACTAGCATCAAAACTAGATACTCAGTTGAGCATCAATTAGTATAATTTGTTTCAACTTCTGAGAATCCTAGTATAATTTAATAAATGCAAAAACTTCTCTACTGTGAAATATTCCAGAAAAAAACAATAGTATCTCCACAAGCAGAAAAGTTTCATAGTACACCTTTAAACTGGACTCACTCTGCTGCTCGCGGCCCGTGCCCTTGTCTTTAGCGGACACGTGCACGATGCCATTGGCGTCAATGTCAAAGGTGACCTCAATCTGGGGTACTCCTCGGGGAGCGGGGGGGATGCCCACAAGGGTGAACTGTCCCAGGACCTTGTTGTCTGCAGCCATCTCCCTCTCACCCTGGCACACCTTAATCTCCACCTGTGTCTGGCCGTCCGCTGCTGTTGAGAACACCTAACACACAAAACAAGAGGATTTTAGAGATTATTGTCCCATGGGCAAATAGGACAAAATGAGCATCATTCCCCCTATAAAAAAAGGTCCTGTTCCTGATTTTTCCCCATGTGTTTGAGTAAGTTTTGTCTTGCTCCAGTACAGATATATTGTATAAGCAGCTCTTGAGATTAAAGTTAGTCCACTCTATACTATATGTATATACTTATGAAGCTAGTACCCTCCAGGGTCACACGCTTCGGACCCCTCAAACAGGGAGGTACAGGTCACTTTGGAGCAGATCGGTACAGTCAGTAATTGTCTTCACACTTTGGAGCAGATCGGTACAGTCAGTAATTGTCTTCACCAGATCGGTACAGTCAGTAATTGTCTTCACCACCTGAAGTTAACCAATGTAAACAAGGCTTATAATACACTTTTTTCTTTTTTTTTTTAACTGCTACTTTAAAAGTTAGTTTTAGTTAGCCTTATCATGATGGCTAAACTCTGAAGTGAATAATTAGGATGCTCAGATGGCAAAAGGAATAACTTGGGATCACTGCAAACTGTAAAATGAACTAGTTCTGTTTTTCACAAGATGGGGAAAAAAAAAAAAAAATGATACATTTTTATTTTGCCTGGATTGTTCCACAGTATGGAATTTCAATTTTATGCCCAATCACAGGAAGAGAATGTAAAATAGACAAGGTTAATGCCATGTTGTGGAACATTGCAGCAAAAGCAATAACATCTTCATGAAGACAAGCAAGGAAGGTGGTTTTTCATTTTAGTGCAGTGATTGAAGTGTTTTTTGTTTTTTTTTCCAGAGCTGTTGTAAAATTACTAGAACATTTTTACAATTAAAAAAACTGCTAACCCTGCAGTTCAGATTGTGTGTGGTACCTGGCTCTTCTTGGTGGGGATGGTGGTGTTGCGGTTGATGAGCTTGGTGAAGACCCCACCCAGAGTCTCGATGCCCAGGGACAGAGGGGTGACATCCAGCAGTAGCACGTCAGTCACGTCCCCAGCCAGCACCCCGCCCTGGATGGCCGCCCCGATGGCCACTGCCTCATCAGGGTTCACAGATTTACTGGGGGCTCGGCCAAACAGGTCCTGGACCGTCTGCTGGACCTGAGGGGGACCAGCGAGAGGGGGTTACATGCGGTCAGAAGGTTCAATCACTGTATTAGATATGGTGGTGATTAGGGATGTCCCATATGAATTTTAGTCTGTTCAAAAAGACAAATATAGTTTAAATAAAAATCTGACTCAAACTCGTTTCAGTTTGAAACCGATAGTGGGAATGGTATTCATACTAAAACAAAATAACAGGCAGCTGACAAGCCTACTCCATGTCAGGTGCCAACGTGGTGCAAGTTTTGTGATTAGACTTGTCACAATAGCAACAACTCTCTCCGCTACTGACCATCAGAGGACAGTGCTGAAAGTACTGAATGAACCTCTGGCAGTCTTCCAGGATTCATAGAACCGTATAAGCATTGCTTTGAGCAGACCACCAGAACATCAAGGTCCATAACTCAAAATGGAGGAAGAATCCTGGAAATTGAAAAACACACAAAGACCATTTTGTAGCTCTCCTCCAGAGTTGGCTCGTCCGAAGCAAAGCCAAGTGACCTGCTCACTCTACCTGGAGCACATGTGACACAGGCTCTGGAGGGAGTGACTGCGCCATGTCACGTGACAAGATCAAATGCAATAAAACGCAGAATTTTAATAAACATCAATGCCTCTAGGCATGTTAACACAACATTTCTGAATAATGAAGGTTAAATGAACAACCTGTTCAGGCTAATCATTAAATAGACAACTTCAGATGATAATTTTATCCACAATCCCCTTAAGATCTTCCTTCACTTGCTGCAGTTGTCCAAATTTGAATGAATTCGATCTGATAATGGTTATCTGCAGTGACATGGCTAATACAGCTAAATATTTACTTGATGATTTTTATTTTATTAAAATGCATTGTACTGCTTAAATTAAGTGTGTAAAAATTTTAAGTTGCAGTACACTGCTGGCAATTTCAAGCTTTCCAAGAAGCCAAGGATCTACAGGTGTATCCTTGGTGAAACGGAGTCAAGTGTAGAGGACGTGAGGGCTTTGGGGGAATTTGAACACTACTTGGCAGAGCTCTGATGATGTGGATCTCTCCAAAGAGTTTCAGAAGCTGAGAATCCTGGCAATTGGGAAACACCCAAAGACTGCAGGCTCCCCAAACCGAGCTCAGACTTTGGGAGCTTGCTTCATTCTTTGCACATCCACCCTTCTCATATAAGGGCATCAGAGAGGCTGAAAAACTGACCTGAGGGATTTCTTAAAGTCCTTTTAGAGGCAGCACTTACTCTGTATTTGCATGTGGTAAATTGTAATGTAGGCATTAGGGATGGGACGATATAAAATTTAGACTAACGATTATTGTGACCAAAATAAATCACGATTCACGATACTATCACAAAAATTATTAATTTGTTAATGTTCTGACGGGCCGGGCCTACTTTACAACTCTACAGGAATGTACATGTACTTCTGCGTCACCCACGCAAACAATCTACACATCAAATGAAAGTTACAGCTCCTCTTATCGTATATGCAAACAATTTTCACCTGGAATCACCACAGTGCTGACAGGAAAGACATTTTTACAGAAAAGCCAAAAATGTGGATTTGGACTTAACTCACCTTTGAGGCTCTGATTCTGTCAAACATCAACATATTCCAAAGGTTGGTCTCATTCGTTCTGGACAGGTCCAGAGAATATAATCCAGTCAAGAAATCATGTCCACAAAATAAGTTAGATCCTCCATGTCCAATCTGTTGCAGGAAAGAATTCCACACGCGAAATCTGCTCCGTCACTTTTTTGCATTTCTCTGGTCGATTTCAGGCATAATAAACTTAAGACAGCGCCGACTTTGGCCGTGTCTCAATTCACCAAAAATTCACCAAAGTGCCCTTAAGGCGCATTTAAGTCAGGCGGTACTTCGACTTCCTCAGAGCTAAACACACATGTTAGCTTCTGACTGACACCAGTGTTGTCCAATAAGATGGAGGTTGTGAGTCACTGGAGCCGCAAACAGCGAATCAGTGCTACATGTGACTGAAAGTTTACGCCCCACTCTCCCCTGTGTAGAATCAACCAATCACATCACACACGTTTAGTGACGTTTTCTCCTTACAGCCAATGAGCAGCGGAGCACGTGTGTGACATGCCGAGATTTTCCATAAACACACCGACTTTACCGAGTAAACGAAGCGTGTTAATGCGGCGCATTCTACTAGCATCAAATAGTTGTATTGAAACCAGAAACATGAGGCAGTCTGGTGCCATAAAGACTATTATAATCAATCGCAATTTTGAAAAATGCCACGAACGATTTATTGCGGACCGTTTCCATCGTGATTTACGATATTATCGTATATCGTCCCATCCCTAATCTGGTGTTAAGCGTCTATTCTTTTAGGAGATGAATATTTGAACATTTACAGTTGGTCCCTATTAAAGTTACATGTTTAGGTTATTATTTTAAGTTTCGCACTTGAGTTACAAGTCCTACGTCTGAGTCCGGGAGTTGACCTGACGGATTAAAAAAAGCAACGGCTGGTGACTCCACTTGGAACCCGGACTTGGGACTTGGGAGTGGACCAAAGACTCTGACTTAATTAGTTGTAGCTCTATATAGTCTCCCTAATGCAGATCTCCATCATGATGCATTTACCTTGGGCATCCTGGACATGCCTCCAACCAGCAGCACCTCTCCGATGTCTCCCTTGGACACTTCAGCGTCCTGCATGGCCTTCTGACACGGGGCCACAGTGCGCCGGATCAGGTCTGCCACAATGCTCTCGAACTGGGCCCGGGTCAGCTTAATGTTCAAATGCTTGGGTCCAGATGCGTCCATGGTCAGGTACGGAAGGTTTATGTCAGTCTGAAAACAGGAAAACTCATCACAAATGCACTCTAAAAAGGGTTTGTACAAGCACTAGAAATGTGTGGAAATGATTAGTGTGTAGTGTAGAGGTGGGACTCTGGGCGATCTCACAATTCAATGAGATGATTCTAAGGCCCACGAGCCTGTGTAGGGATGATTATCGATGCATCTTTGTTTTACTATGCATTTTACCATTCATCATCACATTACTGGGTACTTTTTAAAATGTGCAGAGCTGCAAGACAAAGCAATGACAACACAACTGCTTTATTTAAATAGCTAAACTAATCCCTGTGACAGAAAGAAACGATGGAATTAGGCAGAGGTGGGAAAGCACACCTACTACAGAGTAGCTGTTTGCTGAGAAGCTAACAGATGGCATGAAGCCCTGCTGACTTTTATAAGAAACTACAGCCCACACCCTTCTGTGCCCTGTAGGGACACAATGTAGAGTTTAGAAGTTCATTAGTGCGTTTCAAACTAAAACTGCTTTTTGAGGGCGCAACATGAGGCAGTCTCCATCTCCATCTTTTTTTAAATTTTATGCTACAAGCTAATGGAGAGCTTGCTGTGTCGCATGTGAGCATCTTCAGGAAAAATTGTAAACAGATATTCCCATGGGTCACTGTGACTTTGGAAAGGTCACCATCTGACCTTCCACAGACCGGTGTTTTGTAGTCTCACCTGGAGGGAGGAGGACAGCTCACACTTTGCCTTCTCTGCAGCCTCTCGGACCCTCTGCAGAGCCATGTTGTCCTTCAGCAGGTCCACCCCCGTCTGCCAAACAGCAAAATCATGTTGGTATACAGGATAATCACAATGGGGCGAGGAACAATGTCTTTTCTGGCACTATTAGCGCATTTTAAGCATCTACAGAAACTCCACAGTCTGCATTTAACCTGCTCTGGGCAGAGCTGAACCCACGAGTCCTCATTCAGGAAAATACAGGGTGGCACCGAATCAGTCACTTGATCTGAATACTTGGCAAAAGCTCCGATACTGCACATTTTCAGGTATCTGTATTGGCGATACCAACTCTAATATTTGTGTTTCTTTCACCACTTCTTCAGATAGGATTCGATTTCTTATTTTTGTGTCTAGCTTTTAAATAATGCACAACATGATTTGTCCTTTCAGTTATATTAGCACGCTTTTACAGTTGTGCTTACTTTAGTAGTTTTCCCAGATGCTTTTAAAATATAGCTTACTCAAACTTTAGTTATTTTTCTTTGTACTTCTACTTAATATTTTGCAGTAACATTACCCTCTTATTTGGGTAGCAGAGGTGGCTAGATTAGCCAAAAAATTTACTCATCTCCACATTGCAGCCAGAAGTAAAATCTCCAGCTAAACCCTTGGAGTGCATAGTGTACCTCTCTCTTAAACTCCTTGACGATATGGCGGAGCAGATGCTGGTCAAAGTCCTCTCCTCCAAGGAATGTGTCTCCGTTTGTGGACTTGACCTCAAACACACCCTTCTGGATCTCCAGGACAGAGATATCAAACGTGCCCCCGCCCAGATCATACACAGCGATACTACAACAGACAGACATGTTCAGTTTCACAGCAGGTTAGGGTTCTACGTGGTCCTGTACTTGTTCTGAGAGCTCACATCTTGTCCTGGGTCTTGTCCAGTCCGTAAGCCAGAGCAGCAGCAGTGGGCTCATTGATGACACGGAGGACATTCAGACCAGCGATCTGACCTGCATCTTTGGTTGCCTAAAACAAAGACATGGAGGAATAAAAACAAGCTCTCCAGCTCCTTGTGTCAGATAAATAGGCTCTGTGCACAGTGGTGCACTGGCTAGCTCAGTTTTTTTTATCAAAGCAATGCCAACTTTGACTAAAACATAAACAACCTATTCAACCTTAAGTAAAGACTACCTCATTCTTTTCATATGTAGATTTACTCATCTGTGGCGTTGTTTTAAAATTATTATGCCTCAAAATCTGCATTAGTACTGAGAAAAACAGATTTAATATTTAATATGAGTGACACCCACCCACAACTCACTGAGATTTATGTTATGTTTTGTTTATGTAGGATTCTGTTCAAAGTTCAGTTTTAAAACCTTGACAAAGAGACTGAAATGTGAACTGACACACTAATACACAACATTTCATGACATGTTCGTACAGATTTAAACTACAAGGTTCAAACCTTTTATGCAGAATAAAACATTATGTCTGGAGAATTCTGGTATTTCAAAAATTGTAGCATTTGTGATTTGCTAATTGGGAATGGGTGATATCGCTTCCGCTATCTGTAGAGGCAGATATTACCAATATTTTTTTCTCCGTGTCCCCTTGAACTGACAAATGAGTCCAAAAGGAAATAGAAGATAGTTATATGGCAGTACGTTTACACAAACATGTATGTTACATCCCAGTTAACCAATATTTATTTAGGCTACCTTTAACGTATTTATCGGCCACAGCTACAGGCCAAATATCGAATATGAGTAGCAGCTCAAATAAATCCATATCGGCCTATGCCCAATTTGAACTGCGATTTTTGATTTTTTGCTTGTGTCCTACAAATTTAGTTAAAACCACCAAATTATGTCAGACCAATACATTTTATATTACAACAATTACAAACTTTTGTGTGAGTAGAACCACTGTGTTGTCTGAGCAACCCAACACGCAAGAAACCGGAGAAGCTTGTGGATTAAATATACGTTCTATGTTTTAATGTTTTGTTTTTTTCTTTTCAACACAGCTTGAGCACAAGTGTTAAGCAAAGGAAAGGCTTTTTCGTGTGCATTTATACACATATACCCATCAGTAAGTCAATATTGCAGTACTAAAGCTGGTATTACATCAACAAAGAAAAATCATTGCTCATCAGTCAGAGCATCACCACAGTCATAGTATCACTTTGTATAAACTATAATCAGTATTTCCCATAGATTTGATTAAGATTATGGTGGCACAAATATTTTTTAATTGAATTATCTAATTTTGTGGAGTATAAATGTCACTTAACGCCTATATTAGTGTAAAAAAGTAGTCATTTTTGACCAGTACAGTTTTTTCTTTGAGTTTGTGATAATACAATGATTAACAAATTTTGTTACCAGTAGACCAATATGCCAATAGACTCCAGGTTCTTTTTTGACTATGAAGAAGAATTTTAGATCATGGGGGCCTCCACAGTGTCCTGTATTAATGGGAAACACTGTATAAAGATCACATTTCAGTATTATGTTGACATTAAATTACCTGTCTCTGGGAGTCGTTGAAGTAGGCGGGCACAGTGATGACGGCGTTCTTCACACTAGTGCCAAGGTAGCTTTCTGTTGCAAAACATACACACATATTACAACTCACACCTAAATCAGGCAAAATGAGGCCATATCCAAATGTAAATGAGCTTATCCATACCTGCTGTTTCCTTCATCTTCATGAGCACAAAGGCCCCAGCCTGACTGGGGGAATACATCTTCCCATGAGCCTCCACCCAGGCATCCCCATTGGACGCGCGCACGATTTTGTATGGCACATTCTTCCTGTTCACCAAAAATAAAACATATACAATTGCATACTGTACCAGTTACTTCTACATATAGGAATCTATGTTCTGTGATTACATTTTGTTATAGATGGGGCATCGTTTCCCATAGATTTTGTTAAAAAAAAAAAATTCCAATGCCAATAGCCGTCATTGTAACTTTATTTGATACTTTGTCAATTTTAACTGGGCAGCAATTAACTTCCTGTTGAATCTGCTAAGGATCAACTTTTCTGCCTCAGCTTGACATAAATCAAACAAAACATTAAAAACCGCAAACAGGATTTTTCCATTAGTTACCACAAGGTACGTTTGAAGTGACATACGGTACACAAAATATTACAATTGTGCTCAAGTAAAAATTTATTTAGTTATGTGCCAAGAAACACGTTACTTGATGTGCAGTTAACATTTTTATCTCTGCCAACGTTATAGTACTATTGCTAACATGTAACAGCAGGGCATGTCCTTTGTAACAAAGTGTTTGGCTGCTCTGGTGGCTACCTGGCTGACACATTGAGCATTTTTTTTACTTTGTTTGAGATTTTAACTAAGAAGTGGAGCATGAGCAGTTCAAGGGACAGACGTAAGGGATGGTTGGATTTTGTGAAATGAGCCATTTGTAGGTGCATAGTTAGCTCTTTAGCTAGCTTATTTCATGGTCTACATGGATATAGGAAAACCAGAGATGCTGAGATGCTACAGGCTTTTTACACCAAATGTGGCAGCAAATGTGGCAGAAGACCTTCCAGACTAAACACTTCAAAAGTATGAAAAGTTTCATCACTAACTGAAACAACAGAGGAGCCTTTCCTGTTGTGGGTCTAAAGTCCCCCTGGCTTCCCCTGGACTCCATAGTGATGCCTGAACTGCAGGACACTGAGGAGGGATACTTAGTTGCCTCGGGGCAATTTAAGGAGAGGAACAGCCGAGAAGAAGAACACTGCTGTAGCTAAATTTAAATTTCCATAAGGATCAATAAAACACAATTTATTTAATAGCAGTTACGTTATACGTTTGTAGCAGTGCAAAAAGCAAAAAGTTGCTCAGCTTGTTTTTACACTACGGGGGCCACCACAGTCCTCCATGATTGAGAACCACTGAGAGGTTGTATATGGTGGTATACCGTACGTTTCATTTTGTATACAAGCCTGAGATATGAAGCATACATGGTTTAATCAAATATTGTTTTAATTCTGTAACATACATTGTTTTTTTTGGACCACTGCAAACCGTGTGTTTTAATGACTACAAATCATTCTTCACAAGGGGCTGTACCTGATTTTAAGTAGTGTTTGGTTTTGAGGATGTTAACTGTATTGTAGATACTTAGCAGCCAATAGCATCACACCACCAGGGAATGCTGATGAAAACTGGAGGCATTACTCTGTATGAACTTTGTTATAAACCAATGACCATAAAGAGCTGACTTAGTTGGAACTACAACAGGTGTTGTAGTTCAGGACCATGAACATTTATATTGATCAGAAGCATGCAGAACCCCCCCAGCATGATGTGACTGCAAAGTATCAATACACGTCCATATTCTTAGAAAACAAAAAAAAAAGCCCTGGGCTTTACTCACAGGTCCTTCTGCACCTCGGGGTCATCATATCTACGGCCGATCAGCCTCTTGGTGGCATACAGTGTGTTCTGGGGGTTGGTCACTGCTTGGCGCTTGGCGGGCATGCCCACAAGACGCTCCCCCTCTGCGGTGAAGGCCACCACGGATGGGGTGGTGCGCGCGCCCTCTGCATTCTCCAGCACCTGCATTCAAACATAATTTTAGGGATGGACTGATCAGATACTGGTATCTGAAAATTTTGCTGGATCCCTACATGATTAATCAGTTTAGTTTATTGGTTTATTTTAAAAGGGACCATGTGCAAACACATTAATCTTGTAAAAGATGACATGCTTTACACGAGATATAGCTAAAGCTAATTTCCATCTGCAGTCCCCGGGCAGGTTAGCCAACAATTAAAATACATCCAAGTATCCATCCATTTACAATTAAACCATGCATTCTGCCATTATGGGTCAAGGAAATGGCATTCAAATTGTTATAGTAATTACCATGACAGGCCTAGACATGGATACTGTTAATAATACAATATCGACTTATGGGTCAAGAAATGATAGATGGAACTAGTTTTGGGGAGTCATTAAGTTATTAATTTATTGCAGTTCATGGTTTTTTTTTAACCATATTGTACATTTACAATATTTTTGGGGGCACTAATCCTGCTTTAGGGTCATTGTGTCAGTAGCATAAATTGATTTCAATATTATCGTTTATTTTTGAATTATAATATACTGTTGAAGAAAATAGATCATAACTGGCCTATTTATAATTGCAGCTTTAGTCATAATTTAGCCTTATTTGACTAGTTATGGTTACATTTCTTTAAGAGCATTCACACTTAGCAGATTAAATTCATAAAGCACACAACTGACTAGCAATTATATTCAGGCCTATGTTAGGATAGTAAGGCTCACCCTTTTTTCCATTTAATTAAATCACATTCTGTAGCAAAGCACAGTGCAATGACAGCTTTATTCTGGCAGCACACAAGGCTGGGATGGCATTACTGACCTTGGCCTGTTTTCCCTCCATGACGGCCACACAAGAGTTGGTGGTGCCCAGGTCAATGCCGATGACAGACCCTCGGATGGCCTCTGACCTGCAACACACACCGGCACATGGGTCATTCATTATGCATGTAAACAAACAATCCCGCGGTGTATTGTTTGCCGGTAATAAACTAAAAAAAACATGGGAATCTAAGAATAATTTTGAAGAAAGTTATAATTGACAGTTCTTGTGGTGTTGAAGAACTGTAGCAATGTATGCCATTTGTGGGGGGTAAAGGGACAGCAGCAGATTTTAGTATAAATATTATGGCACAGTGAAATAGAGAAACACTTTCTGAAAGTTATCAACATGTCTTCAGTTTAGATATTATATTAATGTGGTTAAAATAATAACTGAATTCTCTAACCAGAACCACTGCCGCACATTCACAAAACTGATGGTTGGTGGATCGATTCCTGCCCACTGCCCACTGCCACCCAAGTAGTAAAGTACTGTACGCAAGTAGAATTTTAGGCATCTGTACGACTAAAGTCAATTTTATAGTGGGTTCTTTTTACTTTTACTTCACTACATTCGTGAGTTGGCATCTACATTTTACTTTTCAGGCCTGTTCAAAAATTAAGTGGACTAGAAAGTACATTTTTCATATGATTTGAGCATCCTGACTAAAGATTCAAGCTGTCAGGGGCGACAGTGGCTGAATGGTTAGGGCGTTGGTCCTACAACCCGAAGGTCAGAGGATTGAGTCCCGCTCGGACCAAGTTCAATTAATGGTGGTCGGAGGAGGGCGATGGCGCAGATTGGCAGCCTCGCTTCTGTCAGTTTGCCCCAGGGTAGCTGTAGCTACAGTAGTAGCGTACCATCACCAAGTGTGGAGTAAATGAATAATGACTATAGTGTAGCGCTTTGAGAGGCTTTGACAAGCCTGTAAAGCGCATTACAAGTGATGGATTCAATATATTTTTAATATGTTTATTGATCTCACTGTGAATCTTAAAGGTAATGTAATGTTCATTTTTATTATAATCACTATAATAATGATATGTAACCTTAATATGATTTATGCACTTATGTCTGTTTTCTGAGCTTTGCAGAGAATGTCTTGTCTGAAAGTTGAATGACCATGGGAGAGGTCACAACAAAGTTGATAACAGGAAACACCCTGAGAGGTGTTGGGGCGAATAAGGACTGAAAGGAATGCTTAAGCAACAATATTTTGAAATGAACTTTGTAATATGTGATTTTCTCACTGCCTCACTGTTTGTTGTCCCCCTCCCCCCTTGAGAGTGAGCAGTGATGTGTAACTAAGGTTCCTAACTGAATAAAGAAGGAGAAAGGCGGTGGAGACTTCAGAAAGGGTGAGGAGGTTGTAATTTGAAGGTTTCGGCCTCCCCGTCTTGTTCTCCTCATGAGTATAGCAATAATAATCTCTCTTGTCTTCTCTTCTCTTTTGAACTCTAATTAGGTTAAGTGTGAACCTATCAACAAGTGTAAGGCATTATTATTATTAAGCTTCAGCTTTGAGCAAACTAAAATAAATAGACAAAATGCAAATATAGAGGTAAAAAGTTACTCAACAAATTTGAATGCTTCATCCACCATTGGTTCTTAGGCACCCATGTATATAAATGTGATGTGTGTAACTGGTGGTTAGAGAGGCAGATGGGACAGATGGTGACCTGAAAACCGAGTCTGCCAATCGGCGCCAATTTACTCCTCCTGCCAGTCTGCCCAAGGGCAGCTGTGGCTACTCTGGTACAGAATATAAATCCCAATCATTGTTATTTTAATAATCCATGGCATATCATCTACCAAGATATACACTACCCTCAGAGTGTTGGTCAGTTTTTATTGTCCTTGCAACTTTAATAAAATCATGAGTCAAGTTATGTTGTTAACAGTTCAGGATACTCACGCATAGTCTCTTCTGGACAGAACTCTGGAAGCATCTGGATGGAAGCCGCTCCAACAGGCCTGGAAAACAACATGACATGGTCAAAGTATGGCCCATGAGCAAGTATCATTTACAGTTGAAACCAGAAGTTTACAAACAAAGACATATACACTTTCTCTTTGTCTGACATGAAATCACACCAACCTTTTCCTGTTTTAGGGAAATTAGGATTACCAAAATTATTACCATTTGCTAAATGCCAGAATAATGAGATGAAAAAGGACTTTTTAAAAACTATTTTTCATTACTTTCTTCAAAGTCAGAAGTTTACATACATTTCATTAGTATTTGGTAAGATTGCCGGTAAACTGTAGGACTTGGGTCAAATGCTTTGGATATCCTTCCACAAGCTTCTCACAATAGTTAACTCAGTTACACCAGTTCTGTCAGGAGGTCAACATTTCTACCAAGTTTGTAGGCTGCCTGGCTTACACCGGCCTTTTCAGGTTTGCTCATAAATTTTCAATAGGATTGAGATAAGGGCTTTGTGATGGCCACTCCAAAACATCGGCTTTGTTATCCTTAAGCCGTTTTGTAACCAGTTTGGGCAGCATGCTTCTTGTTCTTTATTCCTTCCTCATGATGCCATCTATTTTGTGAAGTACATCAGTCCCCCCTGCAGCAAAACGTCCCCACAAGATGATGCTGCCACCCCCATATTTCACAGTTGGGATGGTGTTCTCAGGCTTGCAAGCTTCCCCCTTTTTCCTCCAATTGTAACAGTGCTCATTATGGGCAAACAGTTACATTTTAATTTCACCACATCAGAGGTCTCCCAGAAATTAAGGTCTTTGTCCCCATATGCATTTGCAAACTGTAATCTGTTTTTTGGAGTAATGTTTTCCTCCTGGCAGAGTGGCCTTTCAGCCAGTTTTGGTGCAGTACTTTGGATAATTACACACTCTTACCAGCTTCAGCCAGCATCTTCACAAGGTCTTTTGCTTTTGTTCTTGAGTTGATATGCACATTTCGGACCAAAGCATGTTCATCCTAAGCGGTTTGATGGCTGGACATTGCAATAACGTTTATACTCGTATAATTATTTGAAGTGGCACTTTCAGGAATCTGGAGATTGCCAGTATAAACATCATGGGAATGTCCAGGCATCATACCACTCAGGAAGGACACTGGTTCTGTGCATCTGGATTCTGGGCATAATTGAAATTAAAATCATGATTTAAAACATTTATTTAGGTATAGTAAATTGTTCACCTTGAGGGTGTATAAACATATGAGTCATGTTTTAAAAGCCATTACGAGTTAAACAAATGGAGCAGAACAACCAGCCAGATCTTTTTTTTTTTTTCTAATTTGGTGATACAGTGAAAAAGATGTATCTGCACAACATACCCAACAGTACAAACTCTTAGAATGACCAAACCAGAATGCTCACCGTCTCTAACATTCAACTTATAAGTGTCTATGGTTTTAATCATTCTCCAGTTTTGACTTAATTTGGTGGGATAATACCTGTTGCAAAACTATCATTTACATTTACATCAATGATGATGCAACTTACAAAGAAAAGTGTACAATATGGTTGCAAAAAATAGTTATGGAATTACCTAGTGTGATGTCACAATACCTCATTCCAAAGTAATCTTTTAAACTTAACTTTTTCAATTAAAATTTTAAATATAATAATCTTAACATAGTAAAATTAATAATCTCATTATTCATCTGATTATTAAGTGCCTATGACAGGTTTAAAGACTGCATAATTACTGTACAGGCATTTTAGAGAAGTATCTGGAAGATGTTAATATTTGTACATGAATACAAGAGTGATTCTACAATTAGGGGTACACTTCACTTCAAGTTTTTATTTTATTTATTTATTTTTTTTTTACTAAAGTAATTATACATTTCCATAGACCTCCAAGGGAACAAAGAATTATTTGGCCAGCTTAAACTTGGATGGAACCATATTTTTAGGGCTCAATATTTAATATGTGCATTTTCTTTATAAAAGTAGGAAGAGTATTTTTGTTCTCATAGTTACAGCTGAACTGTAAAAGGTTGAATAAGTGACTTCTATGTCCAATTATTAACAAATAAACAAATTCTGTTATTTTATTTTTGCCAAATGTGTTCTTGATATCTATACTCTACTGAATATTAATAAATAGGCTTTAACACTGTGACTATAGCAAGAAAAATAATAACTGAGTAACGCTGATTTTGTAATGGAGTCTATGGGAACCGGCGTCAAGTTGATATTTTGTAACATTTTAGGATGTTGTGCTTATTGGTAAAGAGCTCAGAGTATCTCCACATTGAATTATTGTTGTCATTAACCTCATTCCATTCCTGTTAGCAAAATCAAAAATATAATGTAATGCTACAAAAAAAAAAAAAAAGTCCATTATCCAGTTGGAGTTTGAAAGAATGATCGTGTTTTACTGTGTAACGAGCTTCAAAACGTTTCAAAGAACGAGGTTAAACCTGAGCAATTTTTTTCCAATTGTCTCTCCACAAAGGCTAAGGCTTTATAGTGGCATTGAGTTTGTGATTGCAGTTTTATAAGGGATTACCCAAGGAGTTACATAGTTGACAACATTTCTTTGCACAAGCACATGTGAAAATATCCAATATACAAATAATGACCACCAAAAGTTTTAACTCTTCAGTCAGTATTATATTACATTAAGGTTGTTATGCAAGCCAAAATGTTCTACTCACATATGGATTTTGGGGCCTATAAAGTGAAACCTTGACATTTGAAAAGCAGACAATACAAAAATGCCCTCTACAGCACTACCACCCAAAAAAAAAAAAAAAAAAAAAAAAAAAAAAAAAAAAAAAAAAAGAGGGGATGATGATGATGGTCCAAGGAAATAATTGATAAATGCAAGCAACTGACATTAAACTTACCCCCAATAATAGAATCACCTCTAAATTACAATAAAACAAAATGAATCCAATCATTTGCTCTGTTGGCTCTGGCCTCAGTCTTTATTCAATTTAAGTGATCCACATGTGCAACATTGCAGCATGAGGGGGCGGGGACACGGACTGAAGGTCATTGAGGACCACTACTTCATCCCAAACTCAATCAACACATGCAAATGCTAACAGTCGACAAAAAAGAGACTACATAACTACCACAGATATATGTCAATACTTTAGTTAAGCTGGTAGTTTGTATGGTAAGCATCTATCATGACCGATACAACTTGGTTCAAACGATATAGATATCAGTAACTAGCTTAAATGCCAGAGACTGTAGGATTTTTAATAGGGATAGGATTGTCAATGATTGAATAACAAGCACGTGTAACTATTTTACGAAATAAGGTAGTTTTAATCTTTTTTTTTTTTTAATGTGACACTACATGTGACACTCCGATCACATGATTGCTTTTGGTTTACTCAGCTACTTTTAGAAACAATAATGTCTCTTTGTCGTGTGCACGAGGTGATTGTAGCATGTCACGTAACCGGTGGCCTTGGCTAACAGGGGCACATGCTAAGCTAACCTACCCGGTAACATATGAATATAAGAACACAATTTCGCTGGTGTGAAATGATCAAGCCGCCCCCAGAAAGACGAGTGCTAACCTTCTTGATGAGGGAGGACACGCTTCGGACGGAGTTGACCGTGGGGAGAGTCCTTGACACACTCCTGGCTGCGCTCAGCATGATGACAGATCAGGCAGGAACTAAATGTGCCGAAATAAACGTGGGGAAGAAACAACGTTGAAATGCGAAGAGGTCGGGCAGCGACGGAGTCCCGGAGAGGTGCAGGGAAGCGGGCTGAAAGCTGAGAGTGCTGCCGGTGCGGTGTCACTGTTCGTGGTTTGAGAGCTCGTCTTTGAGGCTGCAGATGGAAAAGGAACTGCGCTTCTGGAATTATCTACACACATGTTGCACCACGCACCGCCCGAGGACCCCGGGAGAGCTGACCAAAGCGCTGCCTGGTTCAAATCATACACTTTAAGTGAATATAATTTAATAAGGAGTGCGTTACGATTAAGTTTGAATGTGTTTGTGGAGTTAGGTAATAAATTTGGTGTTATGTGAGACGAAAATTAGAAAAAGAAAGCAATTCTTTGTATATTTTTGAACACGCATAATAACGGGCACGTGTACGCGGTGGGCAAGTGAAGGTCATGATGTAACAGGAAAAAAAAAGGTGAAAACGAAAAGTTGAAATTATTATTATTATTATTATTATTATTATTATTATTATTATTATTATTATTATTATTATTATCAATAATAATAATAATAATAATAATAATAATAATAATAATAATAATACATTTAAAATTGAAAATAGATTATGAACTACAGAACTACAGAGTGAAATGTAGTTATATAAAAGCAGGGGTGGAAAGTAACTAATCAGTCTACAAATAGTCAGTAATTGAATTGTATTTTTAAAAATAGATATTTATACAAGTACTTGTACTTTTAATCAAGTACAATTTTAGCCAGTAATTGTAATTATTTACATATAACTAGTGGCCGTCCTCTGACCCACAGGTTGGGGGTTCAAGCACCACTCTCAATACAAACATAACTGGTAGCAGTCATATCCACTGACCCACAGGTTGGTGGTGCAATTCCACTGCAGTTTTGTCCTTGGGCAAGGCACATAACTTGCTTTGCCTCCTATATCTGTGTACATTAGTGTATGATTGTGTGTGTGAATGAGTGAGTGGTTCCTTGATGTAAAACACTGTGAGTGCTTTACCTAGGTAGAAGGTTTTACCATTTAAAATCATATCAGTATCACTTAGTAGAGCAAGTCCCAATAATCCCATTTCATGTCTGTTTAACATCTGTCTCTGATCCTTTCTGTACCAACAAAACCATATCAGCACTATCTCCTCTTTGATTGGACTGAGCTCAGAAAATATGCAGATTGTGGGTGTAAAACAACAATTAGCTTTAAACTGATCAATTTATTAAAACATGGTTCTAAAATGCTGCTAAAATGTGTTGAAAAGTAACTAGCGACTAGTATACAGAATTTTTCATGTATACTTTTTACATTTACTTAAGTACAAATTTGAAAGCAGTACTTGTACTTGTAATTGAGAACACGTTTTTTTACTTGAGTAGCCCATACATACCACTAGAGGGCAGCAGTGACCATATCTCGTCTGCTCTGGGACGTGCTTGCATCAACCATGACGCAGCATATTTCTTTTATTTGTTTAGCACTTTTAAGTTAATTTCATTGCCATATGATATAAAAGGAACAATTCTTGTGATAAATAGCCATACACCAGAGTAGTCTAATCTGTGCATTCTGTTTTTAATTCTCAAATATACCTTGACAAAAATGCACCAAAGACATAATGTGCTTTTGTTTCATATAGTTATAATCTACAATCTACCTGTGGATCATTATGTTTTATTTTGGACATTTTAAATCGCCATATTGATCTAAAACAACGTAATAAAATTTTGATTTTGGAAAAATATGAGTCCAATGAGACTAATAAAGATTACTCAACTTGCACAAATCACTCTAAATACAACTTCAGGTGGGTAAATGAGAAGAGGAACTTGCATGGCTACAATCTCTGAAAAGCAGATTTTACATCACAGGTCATGTTCAATAGATTGTAAGCTGGGATGCCTCTCTCCACAGTTCTGACCTATAACTTCATTTAAAATCTTCATCTTTCTTTATAAACTGCTAAATTAATATCACAGAGCTGATTCTCCTCTGCAATACCTTTGAACTCTTAATGTTTGAATTTTTCAAAAAGTCTATGTGGAAAATGAATGGAAAATTTACCAGAGCAGCGGTCACTGTTCAGCTCCATTATAGTCGGTTCATGTGGTCAATTCCAAAGAAAGTCTGTATAAACTGCTCAAATAGTCTATTTGAGCAGACCTGATCTTTACTGTCCGCTGTGGTGCTGTAATCCCCCGGATAGCAACCTTAGCAGTTTAAGGAGGAACGGAGCAGAGCTGAGACAGTTTGTCCAGTGCAGACCCCAAGTGCATTTATTGACACACCAAAACAAGTAAATTATCTGATACCACAGTTATCAATAAAACATTAAAAACTTTTGAGTATCTTGTCCTTTGTTTCTGCTAGCCTCACAGATAGGCTCATGTAATGGACTAGCTACATTACAGGTGCACACATTTATACAATAACAAATGACATTATACAAATACACAGTAGGCCTGTATTAAAACACAAATCTGGCTTCTTTGCAGGAATATTCTTTAAATACTAATGAATGATTAGTCTTTGTGATTAGCATACAGGCCAAATATATAATAGTCTAATAATCTTCCAACACCTGAAACAGGGTGAGTAAGTGTTTGAAATGTTCCCTTGTGTGCGGTAATAGTACTGCACTAAGTATTAATGAAGTTGTCAAGTTATTTTGAGCTTCCAGTGTTTAAACTGATAATAGCCTCGGTCCATTATAAGTCATAGAAAGTCGTAAAAAAGCTTCTATACATGCACTGACTGCCCTGTGTAACATTATTTGGCAAAAAACTACACATTTCACGCAACATTTGCAAACCATTTTTGTGTGTATGAACACACAGTGTCTCCTCACAGTGTCTCCTCACCGTCTCTCCTCGCTCTGTCTCCTCACTGTGTCTCCTCACAGTGTCTCCTCACTGTGTCTCCACACAGTCTCCTCACAGTGTCTCCTCACTGTCTCTCCTTACAGTGTCTCCTCACTGTCTCTCCTCACTGTGTCTCCTCACAGTATCTCCTCACTGTCTCTCCTCACAGTGTCTCCTCACTGTCTCTCCTCACAGTCTCTCCTCACAGTCTCTCCTCATACTGTCTCCACACTGTCTCATCACTGTCTCATCACTGTCTCTCCTCACTCTGTCTCCTCACAGTCTCTCCTCACAGTGTCTCCTCACAGTCTCTCCTCCTGTGTTTGTGGTGAGGTTGTCGTGTAGAGCAGAGACAGATCTGTACAGTGCACTTACATGCGTTTTCTATAGTTTGATCAAAGGGCTTTGATGGGGGCTGAAATGTTCGTTGGATGTCTAGAGCAGAAGTTTCTAAGTTTAGGCCCCACAGCAAAATCACATATTGTTAAAACAGTAGATGTTTTACTATTTATTATTATTTAGACATTACGTTTAATGAGCTTGCTTCAAATTGCGAAAGGCACTTTCTAGAAGCATTAGCATGTTACTGAAATCAAAAGCTATTTCAATCAAAACATCTGAACAGGTCAAGTTACATTTTAACATAGGACTTCTTGTTTCATAGGACCTTCACAATACTTGCATCCATTGAACTTGTGGAGAGTTTCTGTTTGAATTTCTGTGCAGGATGTCAGAATAGCCTCCCAGAGCTGCTGTTTAGATGTGAACTGTCTCCCGCCCTCACAGATCTTTTGCTTGAGGATGCTCCGGAGGTTCTCAATAGTGTTGAGGTCAGGGGAGGATGGGGCCATACCATGAGTTTCTCTTGTTTTATGCCCATAGCAGCCAATGATGCAGAGGTTTTCCTTGCAGCATGAGATGGTACATTGTCTTGCATGAAGATGATTTTGCTACGGAAAGCATGGTTCTTATTTTTGTACCATGGAAGAATGTGGTTAGTCAGAAACTCCACATACTTTACAGAGGTTATTTTCACACCTTCAGGGACCCTAAAGGGACCGACCAGCTCTCTTCCCAAGATTCTGGCCCAAAACATGACTCCTCCACCTCCTTGCTGACGTGACAGACTTGTTGGGACATGGTGGCCGTCCACCAACCATCCACCACTCCATCCATCTGGACCATCCAGGGCTGCACGGCACTCAACAGTGAATAAGACTGTTTGAAAATGAGTCTTCATGTATTTCTTGGCTCACTGAAGCCGTTTCTACTTGTGAGCATTGTTTAAAGGTGGCCGGATAGAAGGTTTATGCATAACTGCAAATCTCTGGAGGATCCTACACCTTGATGTTCGTGGGACTCCAGAGGCACCAGCAGCTCTACATGTGTGCTTGCTGCTTTGTAATGGCATTTTAGCTACTGTTTTTTTTTTTTTTTTTTTTTTTTTTTTTTCTGATGTATTTGTCTGTCAGAAACCTTCCTCATTGTGCTTTTATCTGCATGAATCTGTGTGTGCTCTGAATCAGCTACAAATCTCTTAATAGTACAATGATCACACTAAAGTTATTGTGAAATAGCTAAGGTTTTCATACCTTGTACAAGATATTCAACTATTTCAAGTTTTTCGGCACTACAGAGATCCTTTTCCTTTCCCATTTTGCTTGAAAATGGTGGTCTGCTTATTACTGTGGAACGTCCTTCTTAAGTAGTTTTTCCTTTAATTGGACTTGCCTGGCAAACTAATTGGCAGCAGTGTCTGAGATTTATTTCACTGACCCATAGAGCCGTGAGTCACAATAACATCCATGAATTTCACTGGAAAACAAACACAAAAAATGTACCTTTATGACATTTAAACACAATTTGCGTAATACTTTGAAAGGCGGTGCACTCTTAATTGAGAAGTATCTTCCCCAAATCTCACGATAATCGTCATGTTTGCTGCCCCCTAGTGTCGAGCTCTTTCCAGTGCATGCGCGTACTACACAAACAGCCTCGCTCTGCTCTCTCCTCACTGGCGCTCCCCCTGCACACGTGAGTCCTGTCTCCGGTATCTGTCCTTCCTCAGCAGAAGCAGCAGCAGCAGAGGGGATACCGGGGGACACGCTCTTCTTATGGACATGCACAGGTCCCGGGCCCCCTGCCTCCTCTGCGGACAGCTGACCGCGGCAGATGCCATGCACGAGATGAGGGCGTCGCTTCTCCTGTCGGGTGGAGTGATTTCTTGAAGCTGGGAGGACGTGGTTGGTTTGTAGGTAGGTGGAATGTGCACGTAGGGTGACGGAGAGGTGTGATGCGTGAATCAGCATGTGTGTCGTGTCTGGGGGAATGTAAGCGCCAGAGAATGTCAGGGAGTGGACACACTGCGCACTGCAATGACCAGTGAAATTGTGCATTGGTGGTGATGTTGCACATGCAGCAGAGGCCAAGTTCTAGTTGTTTTTGAGTGATGAATGCATGAGGTCAGTATTTTCCCTTAGTCTGCACATTCATTGCTCCTACAAGGTCAGTAAGGACATTTGTTTGGGATAGTTTCTTACTGGCAAAATTCTTACTTGAATATTGCTAATGTAATTCAACAAAAACAAATAATAATATTAATGGGCAGTTGTTGTCTGTTATACTTTCCAAGGGATACTTCCTAGATTCAGGAAATGTTTGTGCACATGTCTACATATTTTCTGCTACTGTGGTCAATAAGAAAAAAGTAGACATAAAAGTGCACCATTTGTGAAAAAGATATAGTCTAGAAGTATGCACAAAATAAACCTGAAGTTTAAAACCAGCAGTGGGGCATACCAATGATACTGGCACATTTTTTAATGCAGATTAAGACAGAAAAGTTTGCTGGATCAGGTTTCATTTCAGCCGATATCCTGTCGTAGATGTCCCCGTAGCCTAATGTGTGAACATTTATTTAGATAAAGCTGTTTTGAAATTACTTGAGAGATAAATAACAGCTACGTATCACATTTGGATATCATCTTTGTCTTAATTTATTTTTGTTTAAAGGAAATAAATGTTGTTTTCATGAGCTTCCTCCTAAATTGTGCACAGATAAAGCCGAAAGGGAAACCGCCTGAGGCCATCCCGGTCGAACATATTTACTGACCGAGTGCTTTCATCAAACACACTATTACTGAAATAGTTGACAGCTATTTCAATAATTGATCAGTTGCACTTATTCGATTAACTTGTGCCTATTTTCAGTCTCTGCACTGATGTTTGACATATTGGGTATTGGCAGATACTTAAAGGGGGTATTTTACTTACTATGGAGTATTAACCAGTGGTATGAAATGTCATTTGACATTTCAGCAAAAATGTAAAACAAATTATTTTATTACATCATTTAAACCACAATGTTGTATTTTTTAGATCTAAAATTCTCTAGCTCAGTCTGTTTCACTTTTGACGGAGTTTGAAAGAAAAATAATATGCATCCATTTGGACTTTCTTTTAAGACAAATAAAGGGATTATTTTAAGAAGAGCAGTTACAAATTTTTTACCCAAGTTAGTGATGAAACTGTCAGAAGCAAATCTAAAAGAACCAGGCAACTAGTCAAGGATTTACTGACACTCAGACTAGGCCTGTCATGATAATTACTTTATTGACTTATCATTCAAAAATAAACTGGAAAAAGCTGGAACAAATATATTTTGCAGTCAGTATTTATTATGTGTACATTTTCTCTGCACTAGTTGGAAAGTTTTTTGTAATTTTTTTGCAATATGATAAGATTTTAAAGGTTCAATAAATCATTTTTATGACTCGTTATAGATATAATTTATTTACTGCAGCTCACGTTTTTTTTTTTTTTTTTTAATCTATTTTTTTTTTTTTTTTTTTTTTTTTTTTACAATATTGTACATTTAGAACACTTTTTATGGTTTAAATCTTCTTTTAGGTTACTGTGTCAGTGGCATAAATTAGTTTCAATATTATCGTTTATCATCTATATTTTCTTCATCAATATACATTAACCATTAAAACGTGTTATCGTGACAGGCCTAACCCGGACCTCACGGAGCATAGAATGAATGAACTTGATGGATTCATGGATGTATAGTTCCATGGTTGGATTACACATCGGAAGGCCAGATACAGCCTACATGTGTGAAAGTACTCGTGTGGTGAAGACAGCAGATGTGAGTGAGGTGCTGGTGTTATCATACTCTCCATGTGCTTTAACATAGATTATAGCCTAATGTGCAAACATGAAGGTAAAACGTGCCCATTATAGTTCTATTCAGTTGTTGAAGGTAATGTGCTTACGTGTTCTGACTTGGAATGCGCACTCATGTGGATTTTTCAATCAGCTGATGCACTGTGATGGGTATTTTATGTGTTTAAGCAGTAAGGTAGTCAGTGTGCACAATATATTCTATCCCAAGGCCACATTCTGTCACTGGTATTAACTGCAAACACATGATGTATTTAAATCAATATGTTACCTTTTATTGTTTTGAAAATGAAATATTCACTGAAAACAATGTCCCTCCTCCTATTTTTGACCCTCTTCAAAGTGATATCACAACACTATCATCCCACTAATGAAACCACTGCACATCGCATCAGATTTGTCAAGTCGTAGTGTACAGTTTGTATAATGGTTTTGTATATTTATGGAGAATAGTCATGTTACTGCCAAAAGGAGGGTTTGAATAGGGCCCGGGATACATCGCTAAAATACTTAATCTAAAACCTCTTCAGGCATGTTTTTGATTAGGCAACAATGTCGTAGCATGGTAGAAAGCTAAAAAAAAAAACAATCAATTTTGCATAATAGCCCCTCTTTTAAAGCTGCAGTACCTAAAACAGTATTGGAACTGACATAGCTGGATCGGTGCATCCTTACTTGCAGCCCTAATAAGTTGCACAAATTACATACCGTCACATGATTTCAACTGAATTTAGCAAGAGCCGCTCTGCATATATGATGTCGTTTTTTGGTATTGTGCCAGGCTCAGTGCAGTTCATATTTCATAATCCGACTGAGTGAGAGAGAACAGACCGCTGCACTTGGGAGAGAAGTGAGATAGTGCTGAGTCGTGCTTCTGACTAACACACAAGAAGCATCGCACATTTACATACAAAAACCCGCGCAGTCTTCACGACTCATCAAATCTGACCAAAATATCGGTCTTTTTGCCACAGAGCTTGCGTACAGCATTTACGTTTACATGCATGCCAGGAAAACCAGATAACTGGCCTAGTCATATTTAACTGATGGTTCAAAATGCATGTAAACCCAGGAACTATGATGAAGATGTTGTGAATAGAATCTCAAAGATCCCCATAACACATCTAGAGAAGCATGTGCGTAGTGCGATTTACATTAGGCGCAAGAGAGGCGTTCAACTGCACTGGGTAGGAAACAGCCAGGAAAATAATAGACATGTGTTTTTAGACTCATTCACTCTCATTCATTTTAGATCAGCTGCGATGACAAACTACGGCCTCTCCACTGAGGACCCACCAAGCACATGTTCATCCACTATGTTAAAGAGGGAGTATTATGCTTTACTACATTATGTTGCCTCATCAAAGAGGGAGTGATTCTACTAGATGTCATTCCACTTTGAGTATTTTAAATCGGAAAAGTGATTCTGATTCTGATTTTGAGTATTATGCTTTACTACATTATAATGTTGCCTCATCAAAAACCTGCCTGAAGAAGTTTTAGATGTCATGGACATGCACGTGACAAACCTGATGCGATGTGCAGTAGTTTCATTAGGAGGATGCATGCTTAACAAGGATGCATGCAAAACAATAAAAGGTAACATGGTGATGGAAGTAAAATACCCCGTCAATGGGAAATGAAACTTAACCGAGCTTCAAGGTATACTCTAGTTGTGCTGCAAACTTGGGAGGCAACATGTGAGTAGTGTATAAGTAGTTCCTTATATGTATGATAGTCGTTTTTATTAGTAAATATAGCTGTAGAGTTTTAGTGCTACTGCTAAATTACTAGATGCACTTGAACGCCTCATTATCCTTTCACACATATTTGGTTCTTTGGCCTGTGTGTAGCATGTAGCCTGTAAGCGGAGTCAGTGCACACCATTATTGCTGTGTCCCTGAAGTAGGGCTGTAGTCTTTTAGTTGTTTAGTCAATTAATCGGTTGATGGTGTCTTAGCCAATCATACATTTTATCAGTTGACTAATCATGTTATTTAGATAGGAGACAACAGCTGAGAAGAGAAGTGTGAAGATTTGTTAGTATTTATATGAAAAAATGCAGATTAAACTCATCTCATTCTGCAGTCCCTGGTACTTTTTTTTTCTGCAGAAATAGTTGTTTATGCAAGAACTTCCTGTGCAGGTGCAGTCTTGTGAGTACACTTTAGGTCAGATACACAGAGATAATGTAACTCTTGGAGAGCTTTAGCCACACCCTCTTTTTCAGCTGATTAATCCATGGGCACAACATGTCAAGGAATGTTGGTATAATCACTCCTAATCAGAAAATGTACATGTGTTTTATAATTGTTACTGCACTCTAACATCTTTTAGTAACCCTATTTTTCTCATAAGACAGTAGCTTCTCAGGCAGGAGAAGGATGTTGGTGTAGCCAGAGGTAAAATGGGAGTTGCTGGGAGAAAAAGGTTGGAAACCACTGAATTTATTTAGTTATTTTGTATTTTTGAAAAGTTTAAATATATTTAGTTTGTTGTTTTAGATTTATGGACTTTGGTCTTAGTGTTTTTCACTGGTTTCAGTATATATTTTTTCTGAGTAAGACATTTCCACTAGTTGATTAAATAAGTGAATAAACAAGGATTTACATAAGTTAAAGGGGCAACTCTGGTTTAGGAGTTACAGCAGTTGAGTGTCCACCAACCCTCAGGTGGAAGGATTTACTGCAATCAGATCGAAATAGCAATTTCAATGGCAAACTGGCAAATCTTGAAGGCTAAAATTTTTTGAAGTATCATCATTTGAGAAAGAACAAAATAACAAAATCTTATTCTTCTTAAAAAACAGCTAACCTTCTCATTTAGATCTGTATAAACATATTCTGAAATGTCATTCTTGTATTAATCTATCAATTCATATTTATTTTTGTCAATTATTCTGGCCCTGTTTAAATGTGAACTTTTAAGGATATCCAAATATTAAAACCTCAATCGCAATGCTTGTCAGAAAAATCTCATTTAGATATTTTTTCATACATTATTAAGCCCTAATTCCTGTTCTTTCATTGTGGCAGGACATTTCAACTGTCTTGCACTGGATGAATGTGGTGTGTGTGTGAGTGTTGGGGGTGAGGGGCTAATGCCGCAGATTGGCCTCATTTCCATCAGTCTGGGCAGCCGTGGCTAAGATAGTAGTTTTCCACCACCGAGTGTGAAGGGAATGAATAATGACCACAGTGTTGAGAGGCTTCAACGCGCCTATAAAGCACACTACAAGTGTATTTATTCATTTAGTTTTTCCCACTTAGGTCAGTTAATATCACCAACAAACTAAATGCATGTATTTTGGGGTAGTAGCGCTGGGGAGAACTTGATACTGCGTCTTTTGGGATTACTGAGATCGTGAGATTGTCTGTTAAAGAAGATTTTTGGCAGGAGAAGATTGAATCTGATTTTTTTTTTTTTTAGGTCATGTCCTGTGTAATCAATTACCAAGATGACATCATGGAAACGCTGTCTTCCAGTGATGTTCTAAAATCAGATGAAGTTCACAGTAAGTAAAACCAAATCAAATGATACTGAATAGTCCCTTGTGATATCCACTGTAGAGAATGAAACCTCCCTGTATTTTAGTGGCAAGGCAAGGCAAGTTTATTTGTATAGCACGATTCGTACACAAAGTCATTCAAGTGCTTTACAGAATAAGAAAGACATTAAAACCACACAAATCAAAACATAAATAATCACAAATAATCATCATAAAATTACCATTAAAACAGAAGAAGAGGAAGAATAAAAACCTTTCAGTCATATGCACAGATAAACAGAACTGTTTTGAGCCTGGATTTAAACATTGTAAAAGTAGAGGCCTGTCTCACCACTTCAGGGAGGCTATTCCAGGTTTTAGCTGCATAAAACTGAAACACTGATTCCCCATGTTTAGTCCTGACCCTGGACACCAGCAGGAGGCGGGTCCCTGAAGTCCTCAGAGTGTGCGAGATGGTTCATATGGCACTAACATGTCGTAGATGTAATGGGGTTTATTCTGTGTATAACCCTAACCCTTTAGATTAGACCACTGCAAACATGTTCTGAAATGCATGGGATTGTTGTATTAGTTTAGCATTTCGGATTTGAGACTGAAGGACATCTATGTGGTCCCAGCCTGCATGACCTCTGACCTTCTTCAAGTAAACAGGAAATACTCTGAGTCTTACTGAAAGCTGTTGGAGGCTGCTATGTTAGTGAGATGTTATCAGTAAATATTTAATGCAAGTCAATGTAAAGTGTAAGGTTCATAATAATGCAACCGCCCTTTTGTTGTTTTAAGGTTTGTGTTTCGCACTGACTGATAAAAAAAAAAAAATACAGTGGTCCATCGTTTATCGTGGGGGTCATGTCTATAGGCGAATAGGCAAAATCTGCAAAGTAGTCGGCTTTATTTTTTACAATTATTATATATGTTTTAAGGCTGTAAAACCCCTCACCTTTTCTCACATTTCTCTCTTGTTTAAACACTCCCAAAGTTCAAACCTTCGTATATTATATCCCCCTTCCTCGATGATGCTTTAAATGTGTTGTTCATGTGCCTCTGCTCCAGCGGTATCCACAGAGGCGCCTCTCCGTGCACAGTAACACTTTTGAGTCCAGAGCGGTTCTGAAATTTGTCGGTGTAGAACGTTTCATCGTCATTGTGGGTTTTGTCGGGGAGAAAACTTGCAACCATACAGCACTTCAGAGTCTCATTGCGATTGCGTATTTATGTAAATTTGGCTGAACACATTCTGTACTGTACAGGAGACACGGCACACAGGAGACTGATGGACAATGGTCTACAGTCCCATAGCCAATCAGGACGCAGAACACAATGCACAATCATACACAAAAAAAAAAAAAAATCTGCAAAACAGCGAGACTGCGAAAGGTGAACTGCGATATACCGAGGGACCACTGTATTCTATAGGGTAAAGAGTTATTTTTTGTTAAAATAACCTTGTATTAATAATAATAATAATAATAATACTTTTTATTTATAGGGCGCCTCACACATTTTCTCACACATTTTGAACAATAGAGTTGTTCAGTGTGATGTCTTTTCCAGGTCCAAGGCTCATGAACTGATTGAAACTATTGGGCATGTATATAATGTAATGCATGTATATCTTTTTCTTTTTTTTTTCTTTTTTTTAATTTTTAGCAGTAACAATACATCTCATGTTTGCAGTCATTTAACACTAACAAGGTTATAAGTGACAGAAAGTGTGCAAGATTGAAGTAAGAAGCTAGGCTAAGCTAAATTGGCTGGCAGTTAGTGAGACTTTTTGAAAGGTAATTGTCTCCTGGCTCCTATTTGGCTTTGTCTTACTTATTTCATTAGTTAATTTGTTTTATCCCAGTACAGATATTTTGTAAAAGCTTCACTGTGTGCTTTCTATTGGCTATCTATTTATAAAGTGTTTTTATTGGCCGCAATAAAAACACAACTTTAATAGTAATAGTAACACTAGTGCTCTGTTACCATGTTAGTTGTTGCTAAGTGCTTATAAACTCATCATGGTGAATAATTAGGATGCTATGACTGCGTTAGTAACGTTAGGACTATGTTTGGACCTCAGCAAACAGTTTAGGAGGCCCACACTTTATATAAAAACTTGCATACGGGGTACTATGTGTAGTGAAAGCTAAAGCCACATTTTGGGGGCCAGATCATGAGATAGGATGTTGTTGTCTTAAACCAGGGGTCTTTATGGACTGTGTGGGTCCGGCCTATCCATGGGAACTTTCCACGATCTCATTCACCCAGTCTGTGGCTGTCTAAATATAGATGACTTTGGTGCAGTGATATGTCAGAATATCTGCAGTGCTTCTATCTGGATGTACAGTATACATGCATGGACAAACAAGTATTTAGGGCTGCAAATTATATCATATTTAAAGAGGGGGTATTACACTTGTGGGGTATTAACTGCTAATATATTGCATATTTAGGTCACAATGTTGTCTTTAATTGTTTTGAAAATGATATATTCGCAGCAAACGGAGCATCAACGTGTTTAGTGAGTTTCAGTTTTGTTTTTGACTCTCTGAAACCACCTTTCTTTACTCCCTCTTCAGAGCACAATCACAACACGTCAATGAAAGTACTGCACATCACATCAGTGTTGTGTTTTATGTCTTGTGTCTTTGTATATTTTGGGCAAATTGTCACAGGGGAGCATGAATGACGAAGGCTTATGAGCTGAGCTTCGGATAGGATCGTACCGCTAACCGTAAGGAGGGTGCAAATAGGACCCAGGAGAGATCACAAAACTACTCAAACATGCATGGATGACATCTAAAACTTCTCAGGTGTGTTTTTTATGAGGGAAGAACATTGTAGAAACCTCCAAATAGTTGACAGTGAATAATGCCGCAGATTAAAATCAGTCACGATTTTCTATATTTCGTCCTAAATGAGATGGTTTGGGATTTTGTTTCGTCTCTGTCAAGTGTTTATTTTGACACAATTTCATTAGTACATTTCATTTGTAAATTACAGTAAGTTGCATTTGGGTTCTACATTTGATGATGTCATTATTTCAGTTGGAGGGCAGGAACGGAATTCTTTCTAAAACAGTGAATTTCCCACAGTTAAGATAGATTGCATTCTTTAAGTTTTCACTTATTTGTGAAGCTATTAATTTCACTCTTGTTCATTTAAACTGAGACCTGAGACCGGGCAAACCATTGTATTTTGCCCATACGTTGGGCATAAGCCCGAGCGCTCTTTGATAAGCGTATGAGAGGCCTCAAATGAGCAGATAAGACAGAAGGAGCTCCATGATAAGCTTCTGTTGAACCATGTCCCCTGCTCCCCTGAAATGCTTATGTCATGTCTGAGGTAACACAACAGAAGGGAATATACGCGAAAACAGGGAGACAAAGTTATGGCTGAACAATTTGGGAAAAATATCTAATTATGATTTTTCTGTGATTAGATCTGTTTTAACTGTTTTCACATTTTAACTGCATCCAGAAAAAATGACAAAAAGACTGAAATATGACTAAACTAATACAAGAATAACATTTCAGAACATATTTGTACACATCTAAACAGTTTTTTTTACAGTTTTTTATGCAGAATAAGACAGGACATTTTGTTGTTTTTGGAGGAGATTATTGTACTTAAAAAAATTGCACTCTTTGCCATTATCATACCTCTAACACATTCCTAGCATCCTAGTTATCAGCCGCAATGAGTTTCTAAGAGCTTTTTGCATAACTTTCAGAAGCCAGAGTGGAAGTTTTACAACTAGCATGATAACAGCACACTTCCTGGTTCATGGTCTGAATGAAACACTTTATAAGGAGCCTCATTTTTACCCTAAGAGCTGCTTTTACAATATCTAGTAATATAGTACTGTACTGTACTGTATTTGACTTTGGGTTTCCTCTGTCCTGGCCCCTCACTGGTGCAGATACAGAGGGAGGGGCTACAGGGATATCCCCCCTGCACCCATCAGAGGAGTATCACTGCTACGGCTCAGTGCGATGTTACCAAACCTTTAGAGAACTGTAGCAAATGGACTTATTGTATGGATTTAAGTATTGGGAATAAGCGATGAGGATATGGTAAGAACTGTATTTCTCTACAGGCCTATTACTTGAGTGCTTTTTTGTTATTTACTAGAATTTGATTTGTTACTTATTCTATTAGGGTTGCCAAAAGTATTGAAAATCAGATCAGAAATTCATTTGAGAAGATGTCAATACTAAAAAGTCACATTCACAGGACAGAAATGAACATTTTCTGAATAGTTTTAGAATGATCTTGAGTTGTACAGGTAGAACAAGTATAAGACACATAGACTAGTATATGCACATGGATCTTTGTTAGCCCTGAGTTATGCAGGTAGATACCACAGATATAAGGCCACATGGTAATTTAAAAGAAAGTACTATGGTTTAATATTGAATCACATTGTCTAAATGAAGAGTTTTACCATTATTGTTGTACTGGGAATTGGTGTTGAGTATCAATGTCTTAATATCAAAATTGAGTTTGAAAGTTTAATATCATGAGAACACTAATGGTTGGTTATAAAGTTGATGGTTTAACTGGTAGTTTTTTTGTTTTACTACTACATACTCGATTGCTGGGTTAACAAAAATCGAGAATGGAGTTTGTATTTATTCATTAGTATTTACAAAAAAAACATTGGGCTTTCTGAAATGTTTAAATTTGGTGAGTAACAGAGGTGGGTAGCCAAAAATAAGTAAAAGTCAAGTAAGGGTAACGTTACTTCAAAATAATATTCTTCAAATAGAAGTACAATGTAGTGGTCCAAAAATGACTCAAGTAAGAGTGAAAAAGTATTTGGGAAAAGTATTACATAAGTAACATTTATAATTTGAAGTTAAAGTAATTGGAAGGACAACACATTAGATAACGCACAACATTTTCAAAGGGTAGACACAAAAATAAGACAAACTAAATCATATCTGTAAGAGCGGAGCAAGAAACACAAATGTTCAAATCATTTCATATTGTCAAGCCAAAACTTATACTCAATTAAGAATTCTGTTACTGCAATAAAAAATATTACTCTAGTAAGAGTACAAGTATGCCGCAAGAAAAGTACTCTGGAAAGTACAATTTTTAAAAAAGTTTTTAAATAAAGTAAATTACTACGAGAGTACTACCCTCCTCTGATCACTAAACACTGTCAATGAAATGACTTTTGCAGTGAAGTGTGTCTATGCTTTTTTGCTCGTATCTATTATGCAGGCAGTAACTTTGCAAATGGATTCACACATGAAATATTCAGACCTGGAGAGCCTCTTATAGCAGGATGATACAGTCTGTGGATTGTGCCGGGTAAATGCAGCCTTTGTTTACACTAGTTTGCTCTCAGCTCATTTTTCCTGCATGGCCATAAGTACTTAAAGTGAAAATACTTAAAGTGCACTGGACAGTTTTTGATCTTTTACTAATTATGACTTTGTTTGATGGGATAGTTCCTGCGGTAAATATTTATGATAGTTATACATCAGTTAAATGGAAGTTTGTAGTATTGAAGTACAAAAATACAGGAAGTAGCTGTGAGTTCTAACACTGAACACCTCGACTTACGGCAGGGGTGTCAAACTCAAATTGACACGGGGCCAAATGAAAACAATTTGCTACAAGCCGAGGGTCGGACTGATCAAATGTTCATTGAAAAAATTTAAAATGACCGCACACAGTCTAGTGAACCTAATTGAAACTACTGAAAACCTAACAAATATATTACTATATGATCGGATAAATAAGCAATATTTTCTTATGGCTCTGTCAGTAATTTTTTATTTTCAACAGGTACAAAAGACAAACTTCCTTTATATAAAAATCCCCATAACATGCACATTAAATGAATGAAGTGGGATTATTCAAGGCACCATCAGTATATTTTCTCAGGGAAATGACAAAAGTAGGCTAAATTTTATTCAAAGAAATGAATAATATCGGCTCATCTAAAATATTTTTAAAACATAATTGGATTGAAATACAATAAAATAAAGTGCTGGGGAGGTGCTGGGGAGGCACTTTCTGTGCCTCCCACAGAGTCAGTTTGGTTTTAAATGCCTTCACTGTACTGTACATATCAGAGATGACACGACCTCGACCTGCAGCTGCAGGTCTCAGAGTTGTGTTGTGTCTTTCCCTTTGCTTTCCAAGAACAGACAAATCTCCTCACGCAGCTCAAACATCTTTGCAGCACCTTTCTCTGGTTTAGCCATCGCACCTCAGTGTGATCGGGCAATCACCAGGCTCCGTTTAACTCGCTCAGAAATGCTTTGAACTGTGTTCAAGGTGCGGGTCGATTACATGTTCCATTTTCAACTTTACCCAAATGCGCCGTGCAAACCGCGCATGAACTTTTAGGGCAAATTGGCCCGAATGCACGGCCATCGACTCCTAGGGTGTATGACGCAATGAGAAGCTGTCAGCTCACCTGTGACGTTTTCCTCCTGATCTTCTCCCATGTCCTCTCCACCAATCCACTCCCGTGTCCTCTGGTCCACTCCCGTGTCCTCTGGTTCACTCCCGTGTCCACCGGTCCACTCCCGTGTCCTCCAGTCCACTCCTGTGTCCACACATCGCAGGTGGCTCCGTCTGTTGTCAAACCCACGAGTCTTTCCCGAGGCAGCTCCATCTCATTTACACATCTTGACACCTCTTCATACAGATCATATCCTGTAGTTGTGCCACGCATAAGACGTAATGCCAAAAACTCATCTGTCACGCTCAGGCAGATTGTATTGGTGCGTGTAAAACACCTGCGGGCTACTGGCCTGCTGCGGCCTGCAGTCTGTGTCTGACACATGTACCATAGACTCTACTGAGGAGGGGGCGTGTCTGCCTCTGTCCTAATTGACGCGCCAAAACAACAGCAGAGCATTATGGGATTTGTAGTATAAGCGGTGAATGCGGTGTTACAGTGCTGCCACCGTATAATACCGGCGGGCCAGCTCTAATATTAATTTGAAATTGCCTTGCGGGCCAAATATAATTACACTGCGGGCCAAATTTGGCCCGCGGGCCAGAGTTTGACACCTATGACCTACGGCATCAACACAGAAAATTCCATATTGAATGCAGGGACAATTTACAGGAAGGAAGGCATTTTTCTGGCACATTAAATATTGATTTAACAAAATAAAAGCAGTGTCTCCTTGTTTTATCAGTCTAATCATAACTGATGTGTAATTTAGTTACATTAGTTTAGTTACATTAGTTAGTTTACATTATGATTGCTAGGTAACAGAGCTGGATTTAACTCTATGCGAGACGTATCTGCTGTCATCGCCCGATTTGGCATCATTTTTCAAACTGAGCATGTCCAGATACTTTGGCGCAAGCACTGAAGTTGCTCCAGTAACCATACTTACTCTTGGAATATTTCACTGATAAATATTTGCTCAAAGTCCTTGAAAATTATGTATTTAAAACATTAATAATAAATAAACATTAAGAAATGATGATGAGTTGAGGAAAGTCTGACTTCATAACTAAAACAGCGAACTTTGAGGATTATGGTCAAATACGATTGTTCATGTTTCTATTTCTAAACATAATCTTAGTGAATTTGTCAAACTTTGATAATATATACATTTAACATGAGCAAAATGTGACTACAGCGACAGAATACATAATACACATTTTTAAAGGGTTAAACCAACAAAAAAAACATGCAAAATTGGACAATTTCATCTGCTCCCCATACCCAAACATTAAGTAAAATAATTATTTGAATTAAAAACGTCACTAAAATAATAATTATATGAACTATGTTTCGTGAAATGAGTATTCTAACCTGTCATATACACTTTAAAAGTTGGCCTAATGGTATCACAGTAAACTGATCTCTTAAAGAAAACCTATTATGCTTTTTGGATTAAGTTATAAAGTATAACAAAAGTAAATTCGCAGCAATATTGATCTAAAACTGCTTAATAATGGAAACAGGATCATGGATAAATTATTATAACATGGTTAAAACATGGTTCATTTTTTATAAAACCTGTTGAAATCCTCTCTCTTTTTCAGACTGACAGGTTTGAGGAGGCCGAGAAGATGGTTTGACCCAGCTTCACACTCTTTCTTCAGGTATGTATCAGCAAAAGGGTTGAGGGTTCAATGTACACAGCACAAAGGCATGTACACATTACCAACAGTGGGTTAGTAGTTTGATAATGCACAGTTGTAGGACGAACTTCTTAGATCTTGATACAAATCTTGGTGGATCCACACTAGAAGTGATCAGCATGAAAAATACACATTATAGATTAATGTACCTGGCCAAACCACACTATCTGTCTAAACTGTGAAAGACATGCGAGTCTAGAACCATGTCCTCTCTTCCCTTGTGAATTGCTGAAAGCAGCCATAAGTATAAGTATAATTCAAATATGATTTGATTTTATTTATTAAGAAAACTTCTGTAATGTTTGGGTGATATCAGTGTCTCATGGGGCAGAGGTCCCCTGGACCCAGAGGGAACCGCACTAAAAAAAACCTGCTCCAAGCGACTCGTGCTGGTGGAAAAGAGGCTTAGGTCTCCTTTGAATATCAGTCATCGGCCACAACAGCAAGATAAATGTCAGATGTTATATTGGTTCAAAAAAAATAAGTATAACTGTTTGTCCAATCAGTACAATTATTCATAAATACTCATATTCTATAGATAATATAATTAACTTCAACTTTGACACTTTAGTAGCTCCCCAAGGGGCAATTGTTTTGGAGTCAGTGATAACAAACAATTCACACAACCTCACAGTCAAGACAATGAACAAGGACATAAGAATAACAACAGATCAACAGCTGATCATGGTAACAAAAGATCATTTCCGTTAAATAAGTGCAATGAGACAATATGATGCACTAGTCAAAAAAAAAAACAAAAAAACTATGACATTTCATTTATAGTTTATTTAAAAGGCCAGTGATGGTAAGAACATAATTTGGTGTGTATTTGTCCTAACCCTGGTCCTAACCTCACGCAGGGGATGTGCGGGGTCTGCCAGGATTTCTTTTGCTTTTTTGACCAATCTGGATTTAAAAGTGTCCATGAGGTCTTTAAGAATGCCATTTAGATGATTTTTTTTTAGACTCAGCAAGTTGAACCAGTAAATAAAAGAAAAGGTGAGGACTAATTCAATGAAGCAACAATAGTATATATAACAGTTATGATAGTATAACAATAGAACAGTTTTGGCATTTCAGACTCTTTACATACATTTATATATTTACATACATATTTGACTGTTGCTGATAAAAATCCCTGTGCTGTCCCAGGTGCCGCACCATGAGTGAGCAGGAGGGGGCACTGCGGGAGGAGAATCCACCTCCCTACATCATCTTTGTGGTGGTCTTCCTGTTCTTCCTCACGGGGCTGTGTGGCTTCCTCGTCTGCCACCTGCTCAAACAGAAGGGCTACAGCTGCCGCATGGAGGAGGAGCTGGAGGACGAGGACCAGCTGGAGGAGCAGGACGGTGAGGCTCTATATGTGCTGTTGGATTATTGGAGGATTTATAGGATTCTAACTGAAGGGGCTCTCAAACAGCTGTGGAAGTTGTTCGCTCAAGTTTAGGGTATTTAAAATTTAGAAGCATAAATTGAACTTTATGGAGTTGGTTGTCATTAGAAAAGGAGCAGCAAGTGCTGCCTACTGGTCAAGTGGTTAAAGCTGCAACATATGCCAGACTCTGTGCAGCAGGTCCCAGACGTTGTGAGTTTGATTTCCAGACCTGACAATTTGCTGAATGTCCTCCCTGCTTTTCTCCCATATTTCAAGATACTCTGTCCTGCCTAATAAAGCCAACAAAATATCCTTAAAAGAACAGTATGTAGCCTGAGCTCTTACAGTTTTAAAAGGTGTTACAATCACAGCTGAACCCGAGTTGCCTGTGCCGTAACCTGCAGATAGAGGACACATACAAGTTTTTCTCATTCTCAGTATATGGACAGGCCTCATGTGAATGCTCAAAACCTCCAGAATTCACTCACTGAGCTGCAGAGGCTGCAAAAGCACGGAGTCATGATTGGCTACCATTCAGACCATTCAGAGCGTTATATATGGTTCTTTCAACACAGTGTAACAAACATTTAACATTTTAACATTGTAATTTGTCTGTTGTTCAGATGACGATGATGAAAACCAGGACACAGTGGAGCAGATCCTCAAATGCATTATTGAAAATGAAGGTGAGACAAATATGGATAACAGTTTCACATAAACATGTTAAGTTGTATTATGAATGATGGAATCAAACACAATTTAAGACAATCAAAATCACAAATATTAATGGGAACAAATATTGCAGTTATTTGTGTAACAATATTTCCACTGCAAAGAGTCTTTTCTCTATGTAGGCTTTTTTTTTTTTTAATATATATATATATATATATAATTTATTGGTATTCTTGATTTGGCAAGTGACTTAATAGAGACAAATTTGGTTACACAATTACATTTTTGTTAGATTTTTTTGTGTCAGACATGTTATTTCCAACCACTACTTTGCAAAAAGGCCTTTTGCATATGTATTTTAATGTCTTTGTTCATTGTTAATAGAGGCAGATCTATGGATTAATATTATTAATCCATAGATCTGCCCTGTGACATGGCCTTTTAGTGTCACCTGCTGGTCTTCATGGATATAGATCAATTAAAGGTCCTATCTTATGCAACATTGACTCTTGTGAGCTTTTAGCTATGTTATAATGCTGTTACCTCATCAAAAACATTTTATTACATTTAGCCTTTATTATTAGTCTGTCTACATCTCCAAATCTCAAAATGCTCCATTCCATCTTGTGATGTCATGTAGTTGTGTTTTTGAAGTTAAGAGCTACCTTTACCTTAAATTCAGTAGAGATTGGCAATTCCATGACTGAAATTATCCAAATGATCCTAGTGAAGGTGTATGTAGTTTAAAATGACAGTGAAGCACTTCCTTCATTACCATATGATATCACAGAGTGGAAGAGGGTGGAGGGAGTCTCTGAGGTGCAGGAAGTATGGGAATCTTTGCTTAAATTGCTGCCTCCACGATTTGGCCATAGATAAGCGGAAGATGATGGATAATTTTAGCCCTTTGAGCCCTTTCAATGCCATACAGTAAACATGTCCTTCGAAACAAGCAGGCAGCAGTCATCCACCCAAAAGGCCATGATATCAAATTTTAGTGTTATGATGGTTAACAATTAATGACGTCAAGACCAAACAACGGTCTTTATTCACTTTCATTCACATTTTATACCTTGCCATTCCTTTAGTAAGTGGCCAGCCCTATGAAATCAAATGATATGAATGATGAACAGAACTTTAAAGAGTTTTCTAACATGTTATAATGTTGTTCCCTCATCAAAAACATGCCTGAAAAGGTTTTAGATGTCATCTATGCATGTTTTAGTATTTTTTAGCGACCTCTCCCAGGCCCTATTCAAACCCTCCTTACAGTTAGCTGTTAGCCTACGCCACCCATGCTCAAACACAACAATTCTCCATAAATGTTCAAAACGACACAGCAACTTGACAAACCCGTTGCAATGTTTGGTAGTTTCAGTAGTGGGATGCACACTGATTGTGTTGTGATGTGCTGTGAAGGAGGAGTGTTTTAACACGGGGAGCAAAGGAAGGGGGGACTCAAAGTGTCAGAAATGTTATTTTTACTGAATATTTGTATCATTTTTGTACTTTATTTAGTTGCCGTTTTGCTGTACTTATGATCTGCACCTTAATCTTGTAAAAGCGTTAATCATAATGTTAACTGTGTGTGACTTGTAGCCAACATGGAGGCCTTCAACGAGATGCTTGGAAACCGCTCTGTGTGTGTGCGGCATGACCCCAGGTTAACTTTTTTTTTTTTTTTGATATATATATATATATATATATTTAAATTAACAAACTTTATTGTATTTGTTGCTGTAAAACCCCATGGAAAATATGCATTTTAAATTTGATCACCACAAATCAAACCTGAAACCGACAGTTACAAATGTAACTATGGTTCTATGAATCCTGAATGACTGTCAGAGGGAGGTGACAACAGAACTGAATGAGTCACTGCGCAGGCACAAAGGGAATCATTCAATGCTTTCAGCACCGCCCTCAGGTGGTCAGTAGGGATTAAATAGAAATGCTTATCCCATATTGTGGAATGTTCTTGGCAAAACAAAAACCTCTCCATTGACAAGAAGGTGGCAGAGCTTCCATCAGGAAAAAGTTAAATAGTGCACCTTTTAAGAGGTTATACTAAACAACTATATCAATATTATGTGCTAGAATACATTGTCCACCTCGACTTACCTACTAAAATATGGGTGGAAAGTCAAATAATTATAAAAATATAAGTATTTCACATTCTTCCTGTTGTGCTTGTCAGGCTGCGTAAGGAGTCGATTGGCGGCGTGCCCCCTCACATGCATACGGTCCATTCGGGCACTGACCTCCACAACACATGCCACCTGTGTGCCCAGAGCCGGAGCAAGAGAGGCCAGCGGAGAGCCAGCCGCACCCCCCGCCTCAGAGCCCGGCCTGGGGAGCAGACCGTCTTCTCTGTGGGCAGGTACAGTGCTCTCTGACAGAACAAGCAGAGGTGGGAAGAAGAGGCATATATTCAAGGAGGACTTCCCAATGATATTGTAGTATTAAGTACTACTTGAAAAGTATAAGTAAGGTTACTACTACAACTGATTAACTTGGCCATTGCATCTTATTTATGCTTTAGTTTTTATGTAATCTGATAGACCATATTTAAACTAGTTGCCAAATACCAGTATTTCCATAGACTACTGTAAATATATAGAAAATACCTGACTGTCTCATTCTGTCAGCTAGTGTCAATAGACAGTAGCCAAATGTTTTACTTGGGTTAAAATTACCAATCATCAAGCGGTAGTATAAAATATTAGGGACATTCATTGATGTAATCCCTAAGACTATAATCTGTACATTTTTAGATACATCAATGACTAATTGATCATAAGCAATGGTCTACATATGTTTTCTCTATCCATGTGTTAATGTTTTTTTTTTGTTTTTTTTATCTTGAAGTAAAAAATTAATTCAAAGGTTCTAGTATTTTTAGTCATGTAAGTAGAGTAATAAAACTAGTGAATGTATTGTGAGATGACAGACAAAATAAAACAGGAGGCCTTGTTCAAGGATGCAACAGTGGTATGCAATTCCACGTGTGATGCCAGAAATGTGCACCACAAGATCATGTGAACCACAAAATCAGCTCTGACCAATCAGCGCAACTACCAGAGCAGAACTAGCATGGGCTCAGCAGGGCAAGGCTAAATCTTACAGAGCTAACTTTTAGGCGTTTTGAGCATTTGAAAAAACAAAAATAATTTTGTGAAAACAGAGAAGAATCCTTACAAAATCCAACTATTATCCACCCACTAATCAAACTTGCATCAGGACAGAGAGGGGGCTGTCTTATCCAGTTATTATTTATCATATTGATAATAAATAATAACTTATTATATACTTATTATATATGCATGGCCAGGAACCCCAAAATAACCATTTTGGACACCATTTTGGCATTAAGTGGCAAAACATAAGAATTGTCCCAGGATTTGTCAAAACAATATTATCTTTCAAATAATAAATCAGGTATAATATTGTTTATTTGAAAGATAATAGTGTGTTATTTGACCTAATTTCACCAAAATATATTGTTTTAATTGAATAATTGATTTTTAAAATTTTTAATCCTCTTGACTCCCCCAACTCAGTACCTCACGATCCCCACTATGGGAACTACAGGTCTAGATAATTTATTCCTATTATATCATAACCTTTTTTCACAAACTATTCGTACTTTTCCCTCTTCAGATTCCGGGTCACACACACAGACAAGAAGAACCCAGACAGCAGGGTCCCAGACGTGCTGGTGGGCTCTGGGGACCGCTTGGACAAATCCCAGGACAGCGACGAGAGGAGAGACGTTGGCTATGACCTGCGTAATATGTTCAAGGATGTCCGCCCCCCTTCGGAAAGCACCAATGGCATGGCTCCAAGCACGGGGAAGCGGAGGAGAAGCCTCCCCTTTTTTGGGATGAGGCGTGGGAGTGACCCTATCGGTGTCAAGGTGGTCAGTACTGGCAGAGAGGGTGTCAGATTTATCCCTCAACCGGTTGTGTTGGAGGAGCCGCACAATGATAATGGAGAAAATGGAAGCAAAGACGCTTATTTAAAAAATGCGGGAGATCCGATAGAGGCGAGGACATCTGTTTCTGATGTGTCCGTGATCAAAACTCGAGCAACAAATACCATTGCTGTGGAAAGTTCAACGCAAGGAACTAAAGTCATACCAGCAACATTAACACCTGCCCCAAACTCTCTTCAGATGTCCCTCAAATCTTCTCCAAAAACACCAGAAGTTGTTGAGGAGACAGACCAGCAAGTTCTTCTAAGCCCTGGACCCTTGCAAACCTCCACGCCATTATCTCCATTACCCAATCCTGGTGAAGTGATCGGCCCATTCGCAGCGAACTCAAATTTTCCACTAGATATTCCAAGCACCCAAACACCTCCCGACCCATGTACCAGTCCTGTTCTGGAGCATGATTCTTTTGCTAGTCCAGCCCTAATTAGCTTAGGTTCGTCACCGCAGTCACACTCAATAAGAACTCCTACTTCGCCAATAGCCATTATGCCAAGCCCAAAATTTAGTACAAAAGGTTCCTCGCAACCTGCTTCAAGCCCTAAACTGTCATCAAATCAACCAAGCGGATCAACATTAAGTTCTTTGAACAAAAGTATGACATCTTTACAGACATCTTCTCCAAGTGTTAGCCTGCAAGATGAGACGCCAGAACTTGGTCTTAGAAGTTCAGTCAAAACCTCAAGTCAAATAAAGCTAGAAGGTTCTACCACCCAGCAGTCAATGGAGAAACCTGAATTGAAGAACCTAGGAATTGTGGATGATGGTAGAAGTTCTCCTCAGCTGTCCTTATCCTCGCCTCTAGAGGGCAGAGTAAGCAACGTGACCATTGTAAAAGCTAGCCCGGACAGCAAGAGGGAGTTCGCTGTAGCTACTATGATGGAAGATCAGGCAGTGGCTTCAAGTTCAGAGGTAGAACCTAGAGATGACGGTGGAGCAGCGAAGTGGAACGTAAGAGATAAGAAGGAAGTTGAGGCAGTTGAAGAACCAGAGGAGGTAGCAAAGAAGGAAACTTTGCAAGACTGATGGAAATTTTATCCACACACAAACATTCAATCATGCAATACAATAGTGGTTTTCTCAATTGTGGTATGCAAAGGGTATGGATACAATTTTAATTGTTGGTCTATCCATTCCTCAGTTAAATATTTGAGATATTGGGGCATTTGGCTGAAGTTCAAATGCCTAAAGGAACTGGGAACCACGACAATAAAATTCAAAATGTGACAGTTTTTTTATGCTCTGAACAAAACCATTAAAGAGGGGGTAATATGCATTTTTTTTTGTTTTTTTTGTTGTTACAATGTTCGCTCATCAGAAACATGCCTGAAGAGGTTTTTAGATGTCATCCATTCATGTTTCAGTAATTTAGCAATCTCTCCCAGGCACTATATAAAAACATAAAACATGTTAATACATTGTTTTAGGTGAACATAGCATTTTTAAAGTAATAAAAAGGAATATGCGACTCTAAATATGTTATGTGTTAGCAATTAATACCCCGTATAAGTAAAATACCCCCTCTTTAAAGAACACATATTATGCATTCTTGTGGCTTTAATTATCTTGCTTTCTGTCGCCTTGGGATTAGGTGTTTCACATTTTACAACTTAAAATAATCTTTGCTTTTGGAAAATGCACTTTGAAAACTACACTTCCGTTTCCAATGAGGCATTATTTAGGTGTTGGAGCTCCCTCTGCTGTCAGGAATAGGAATGATCAATCAGAAAGTAGAAAAAAATGTCCTTATCCCCCATGGATGCTAATACAGCCATGCATTCTTTGTGAACATAACTTGACTGCAGAATGTGTCTATGGCAGGGATGTCACAACTTTATTCACTGAGGGCCACATATTAAACCTTACACAAAGCGAAGAACACAAATACAGGGCCATGAAGTGAGTCATTCAAAATTTTGCATTTGATGTAAGTTTGATTGAACCACCACATATTCAATAAGGCTAGGAACAGTTATGTCAAGTCTGTATCACATCAAAATGTTTATGTTTGTTATAATGGTAGAAATTTTCAAAATTTGCTGTAAAAAGTTGTACTTTTGGGCCATTACACAATTTGAGCCAATTCAGCAGGAAGCCTGAGGGCCAATAAAAATTGGTGGGCCTCATTTAGCCCACGGGCCATAGTTTGGACACCTTAGGTTTAAAAGCTGCGTTGGAGAACTCTGGAGTTTTATCTATGATGCAGTAAAATGCGACTTTGGATTAGTGGATTAATGAAACCAATGTGAATGAAGCAAAATACAGCTATAGATATATTTATGATGAGGGGCATAACAACATAACAGGTTACAAGGTCAAAAAAGTACATTTAGCATAATTTTGCACCTTGAAATTTTAATAGTAAAAGAGTTGTGGACTTAAGTCCCTTTTTGACAGAGGCGGGTCTATGTCGTCTTAAAGAGGCTGTATCTGACCTTTATACATAGTAAAGTTACTTTTTTTTTGCAGGACTAAAATTAAAATGCCACGAGCTGCGTCTTTAACTGGCATGTTAGTTGTTGTTAGCAGATGCCAAAAATTCACCTTGAAAGTTGTGAATCGTGCATAAAAACTCACAGTAAGAATTAGGATGTCAGGAAAGCATTTGTAAAGTTGGGAAGTAGTTTGGACTGCTGTTAACAGTTAACTTCAGTTTTTTCCCAATTTTTTTGAGACCGTAATATCTGGGTACAGCCCCTTTAACTTTCTCACAGCGCTCTGCAAAATGTTACACATTTACTTCAATACTTCATAATCTAGCATCCATTTACCACAATTTTACCGTACCTGGCTATAATCCATTCCCAAAATCAGCTTCATGTGTTATGAAAATTGTGTTTTTTTTATTTATTTTATATGAGCTTTCTAATCTAAATCAGGTTTACAATAGCTAAGCTCAGAAGCTTTCAGCGCATGACTACATTTATTATTCATTTAATTCTAATAGTCTATGTAATGGTGCAAATACTTGCTACTGCAGAATAACATAGAATTTTAATTTAATAAAATTCTTTAAAAAGTCAATTATAATTTTCAACAAATCACAAATCACATCACAAATCAAATAATAACTCCAGATATGTGTTTATATTCAAATGACCTCTTCAAACCTGTATCACAGTTTATTCCCTTGAAATAAAATGGTCTTCAACATGACATTTGTTCATAGTCAGTCTTTTCTTTAATTTTTACTGTCACTATTTCCATAGCATTTCATGTCAGTTTTTGCAACTTTATTCTCATCCACCCCAGGTAAATTTAAGTTCTGTATTTGTGAGTAACATGCAGAGCTTCATTTGTAAATCCATATTTACACTTGTGGACTGAGTGAACAAGGCAAGTGGATTCGGCCAAAACAATCACAGGAACACAAAAAAAAATGATGCAAATTTGCCAACTATTCAATAATGATTTAATCATTCCTCAAGTATTTGATATTTAAACAGCAGGACTCACATTTATAATAGTAAGTGTCTGATAATGCCCTATATGTTCATGAAATTAAACACTTATATACTAATATAATTAATACTAATATAGTTTTGAGAATCTAGCAAGTAGTTGTTGTTATAGCCTTTACAATTGCTTAAACCAATGTAGAATTACCAAAACAGATTTGTTTTGTCCCATTTTCTTTTATAGATTCAAAATGCATTGCAAAATTTTGAGATTTCAAAAATCAAACTTTTTGCAGACAATGGTGTTGTCCTAAAGCCTTTAGTGCTCACGTTACAGGCTGTCCTGAATTGACTGAGCTAACCGCCTAAGACAGAGCCCCCATCCTGAGACTCTATACAGCCTCCACATCTATTCATATCCTCAATAAATATCTTTATCGTATATCGTTTTTGTGGTGTGGTCCTTACTAGTGAACCTCATTTAAATAAGTCTCTCATTTATCCCACATTGATTGAGCCAGTTGTCCCAAAACTTTAATTTAAATATGATTTGTTCCATTTCTTTAATCTTCTTAATCAGATTTTTCCACTTCTCACTGGTTCAGCTATTTTTTGTAGCCAGTGGTAGACTGGTAATTCATTTGAGAGCACTTATCCTTAATATCCTGAAAATATATTTTGCGTCTTTATCACAGATTTCATTCAGAGTCATTCCCAACAATTCAGATACTCTGCCTGTCTTAAAAATGTGGAAAACAGAACTAGTTCATTTTTAAATGACTTGCAGTGATCCAACGTCATTCCTCACTTACTTTATGGATTCTGACCAACCTAATAGTGGCGTACGGTCAGGGCAATCAAGGCAAGCAGTGCTTTGCCAATAAAACCTAAAATCATCACGTCTCAAAAATATAATTAAATAGGAATAAGACATGGGACAGGAGATTTTTAGTAAGTGCAACAGGAGACAAGACAACAAGTGACTACAATAACTCACTTTAGCTTCACGTTTCCTTGCCATAGTGACTGAATGTTACTGACCACTAGGGCTGTACTCAAAATATTGATACAGCAATATATTGTGACGGACTTAAAATAGATCTTTACTATAGCAACTTATTGTTCAAAAAATGACAGATGGCGCATCATTTTTGTGGTCAGTATTCATTGCGGGTACTTTTATCTTCAATTTTTGTTATTTTTGTTATACAGCGATGAGATTTGTGCTGTAGAGGGTTGTATAAATATGTTAACTTTAACTTTAACTCATTATAGACACAAACTAACTTCAGAAGTGTTTATTTTTGCTATTTGTTTATTATTGCAGTTCATGTGTTTTATAATTATACAATTAGACTATTATTTGAAGATAACTCTGCTTTTGAGTTATTGTTTCAATATTATCGTCACTTAGTAGTATATTAGCAATGTATCGTACTTCAAAATGAGTTATTGTTACAGGCCTAAGTGCTTGCAATATCTTATATTTTCTCCTCCATGTTCTATGAGGATGACGACTTCACAAGTCGAGGGGCACACACATAGATTGTTACAGTCAGCATAGCCTGGTCATGCTGTCTGCCCCAGGCCTGAGCTTTGGCTCGGCTCAGCTCTGCTCAGCCTCAAGGCCCCTAAACCCGGGCGAGACGAGCCCAGGACCAACCCCTCACTGGAGGAGGATGCTACTGCAATAACAAAGTAGTAGTGGTAGTGTGGACAAGGACTGCAAAGATCAGTCCAAGTGATGTGACGTTGGTGAAGGAGTCGGTGCACAAAAATATTGAAATATCGATATATCGTATCTTTTAATTTGATCATACGGTATCGATATTGTAACGACATATCAGCAAGAGTATTTTTTTTAATATTTTACCAAATTATTAGGTGACAGGTCTACAATTTTGTTGCTTGTTTAGAGGAAGGAAACTTGTACTAAATTTGACATATTCACTGTTCTGGTGATTAAAATATGTGTGTTTCATATTAACTTTGCCCAGTTAATGGTTTGACAAGACTGTTAGTATCACTGCCATGGTCTAGTAGTTATGTTTAGAGCAGTTAAACAGAATATGTCCCTTTGTAAAAGTAAATGTGGAGCTCATATGGATGAACAAGCAATGACCAATGCAACAAAATGCACTTTGTTGTGTTCATTCGTTTTCATTTGAAATATACGGAATCAAAAGTGCATTGTATCAAGATGCGTATAGTATCATGGCCTATGTATTGAGGTATCTGTTGTATTGGCTCTTTTTAATGCTACCCTGCACAAAAACACATATTTGACATCATAATAACAGTTATTTAAAAAAAAAAAAAGATTATTATTATAGTGCAGTGTTTTATTTAGATTATGCATCATTTTAAAGGGTAAACACTCTCTCCCTTCTTAGTTTGAAACATAAACCAATCTTTAAACAAATATTAGCTGTGGCCATTTCTCTCTGTGATTAGTTTGTATATAAAATGACTCACATTGGCTTCTGTCATATAAACAGAAGAGCTGTTAAGTCTTTTGTACGACTCTTTGATATTAACAGATACAAAAGATTCAGATTCCCAAAAGAGCCAAAAGTCCCATTCCTATAATCGATCAGGACTAGTGGAATATAAAAAATAACTTCAGTTGTATCTTAATAATTGTTTTTCTTGGACACCAAATTATACCCTATACTTGGTTAGAAATGTTTTTTGCAAATCTAAATTTCCAATAATATTAATTGTTTGATTAGATTATTAATCTAAAAAAAATATCACTGGTTAGTCGACTACTAAAATACTTGTTAATGTGGATATAGAAGTTTAAAGTGCTACTATTTTGAATATGGTGCCATTCCTATTCTACTTCTATGGTGATTATGACTTCTGGTACTTCTATGACTAATGATACACCTACTACAGTTTATATAAGTTTATATAAGTAAGTTTTATAAGTATCTGTTGTGATATTTGAAATGACCCAGCAGCGACAGAACTTCTTACATCTGCCCAAGTAAAAGTATTCTATTTGCACTATTTAAATGCAGTAGGCTACATTAAATAACCATCAACTTGATCAAAGGCTGTTGGTTGTAACAATAGTTCAGACACAAATGTGCAGGATAACGTTGACGTTTATTTTTTATTTGAATTATTTTCTAGTGAATAAAACATTTTTATATCTTGCAAAGTGTTTTTGGATAGAAGGTAATCTGACACAGTGCTCATAAGGTTAGCTGTGTAATAACCAATTGAAATTGTATGGGAAAAGAAGAGAGTTTCCGGGGAATTTTAGCAGCCAATTGGCATGCTTCAGTAATACTAACAATATAGCTATTTTTACATTTTTAAAAAATATTAATATAATTTAATAATTGTGCAGACTCAAACGCATCAACGGGAGCTACACAAAATGGATTCTGTGTGACAGCTCGTCCAGCTTTCAGCCCAAGGTTAGATCTTGTATGCTGTCCTAAACGAGCAACTATCCCAGGTCTAGTAGGGTCTACATTGGGACTACAGAACCTGAAGATAAATATCTGAACACACAATAGGTTAAATTCACATAAAATCAGTTGTATCCTCATTATAAGCTGTCTAGGCTGTATTATATTCTTAGATAGAACCAAATGCAAAGATAACTTGACTTATTTTAAATTCAACCTGATTTAACAAAAAAAACAAAAAAATCATGCTGTACTGATTTTTTGTTTGTACCGACACAAACATTTGTTGTGTTCTATTTAGCAACACAACAAATGTTTATTAGCAGTAGTAGTAGTAGTAGTAGTAGTAGTAGTAGTAGTAGTAGTAGGAGTAGTAGTAGTAGTAGTAGTAGTAGTAGTTGTTGTATTTATGTAGGACTATAAAGTCATTTCTAATTGGATTTCCGAGCTGTTGCAGCTGTTGGGAGGGAGACGGAACGACGCCTTTCGCTTCCGTTGTTTCCCCACGGGACTGTTGTGAATGCTGCAACCAGATTATCTCGCGATATTTGTGTCAGCTGGCGGACATTGTACGTGGCTTGGCCGTGTTTACATTCAGTGTTGCGGCGAATGCAGCAGAGAAGACGAAACTGTGGTGTTCAATGCACATGCAAACCAGCGCGCATATACGTTTATATTATTAAATGTGTGATGAAATCATGACAGCGACTGACAGGCGCTTTATTTGACGTGTAGCGGTGTGGTTATACGCCGTGCTCCCTCCCGGGCTGACCGCTGCCTGTGCCCGCCGCTGCTGCTGCTGCTGCTGCTGCTGCCATGGCGGAGATCGGCTCTTCGCTTGAATTCTCCAGTTCTCTGACGAGCTCCAGCCTCCCACCACCGCGGACCCGCATCTTTAAAATCATCGTGATCGGAGACTCGGGGGTCGGGAAGACGTGCCTCACCTACCGCTTCTGCGCAGGGAAGTTCCCCGAGAAAACCGAGGCCACTATCGGGGTGGACTTCAGGGAGAGGCTGGTGGACATCGACGGGGAGAAAATCAAGGTGCGGGTCTGTGCGGGGCCAAAGTGCAGACTGGCAAACGTCTTAATAGGTTAAAGGATGATTGGATATGTAACAGTACAAAAGATCTATACAGGTTATGCAGTTGACATCTCTAACTTTATTAGAGTGTCAAAGGTATATGAGTGTCATTGGAGAGTAATGAAATCTTCTCCTTTAAAAGCTCAAATCACATCTAAAATGTGAAAGAGCTGCTACAGCTTAATAACAAATATAAAAGCCTACAACTGTGCTAAATATTTTGTTGGTACCCGACTTTTAAAACAATAAGTAAACAGTTGTAAAAAAACAAAAAACAGTTAAGAGTTAGCTAAACAACAGTGACACTGCAGACTACATGTACATTTATCACTGATACTGATTTTGGGAACTGAACCTTTCTTTCCTTAAATAACATGTCCCTGGCTCTGTGTGTTAAGAAGATTATTTGTTGTGGCTACACAATAGCTCCACGATAAAAAAAAAAAAAGAGGCAATACAAAGTAAAAAGAAAAACAAATTTTATCATGCTGCCCATACTTCTGCCACTCATTGCCTCTTAGTCAACCTCTTGAGAGGCATCTTTAAAATAAAATGAAAGTGCATAACGTCTATACAAGTCTTATGTATTATTATTATTGGGACATGTGCCATAATTGACTTGTTTTCTCTCATTGCTGCGATCAGATCCAGCTGTGGGACACGGCGGGTCAGGAGCGCTTCCGTAAGTCCATGGTGCAGCACTACTACCGTAACGTCCATGCCATTGTCTTTGTGTACGACGTAACCAATGCGGCCAGCTTCCGCAGCCTGCCCGCCTGGATCGAGGAGTGCCAGCAGCATGCACTGGGCTCTGAGGTGCCACGCATCCTCGTGGGCAACAAGTGCGACCTGCGTGACTCACTGCAGGTGAGCACGGACACAGCACAGCAGTTTGCAGACTCTCACTCCATGCCGCTGTTTGAGACCTCAGCCAAGAGCCCGAGCGGCCCTGAGGAGGGCACGCACAGGGACAGCGACCACGTGGAGGCCATCTTTATGACTGTGGCTCACAAGCTGAAATCACAGAAGCCTCTGATACTGAGCCAGCCGCCTGCAGAGTCACGAGGGCCCACGGTCAACCTGAGCAGAGCCCGAGACGAGGGGGGCCGGGGCTGGAGCTGCTCCAGCTGCTGAAAGACACTAGGGGGTAATACCAGGGGCCTGGAATATGACTACATTTAATCCCAAAAGGAAGAATGTGGGCTTCTGAAATTATTCTGGATATGACAATATCCACATATCATTGATATGTGATATTTACGGAGGGAGCCAGTGTTCTGGAAATGGTTATTTTCACTAAAATGACATGCATTTAGTGCAATCAATATTGGCATCAATTATTAAGTATTTATTACAGCAAAGGCTCACGTAGACCCATTTGCTTTTTTTTTTTTTCCAGCATCTGCTGCAAAAACAAAGCATTTTGCCTAAAAATTGAGTCTGCAATATAATCTTCAGACCGCACATTACTGTATCACAAAATTATCAATATTGTTACATCCCTATGAATGGTTCCTTATAACTTGAATGGCATTAGTTTTTTTTAAACTTTGGCCAGTGTACTGTTTACTGCTTGATATGAATGACTTTAAAGAAGCAGGGAAAATTTCACTGTCGTTGTGCATCATCATCCTTATCAGGTGGCCTCTTTGCTAACCCAAGTCATGTCTGTCTAATGCCATCAGATGGGGCTAAACAGGATCACACTGGCTGTATTGTCAGCTTCAAGACATTCACAAACCTGCATTCACTCAAATATAATTGACCAGAGGACAGCTAGCATAGCAGAAATGGTGGAGTTATCCAGATAACACCAAGTACTTGTTTGCCATTGCAGAGGTTATTGGTCATTCTGCCTTTATATTTATACTGTTCTGGTTGGTTGACAGTTCATTTCCCCTGTGCCACGGTTGTTGTGTCCTTGGGCACAACACTTAACCCTTGCCTCTAGTGTCTGTGTACACAAGTGTATGAATGTAAGTGAATCTTATTTTCATCTTAAAATCTAAATAAAGTGTCTGACGCACTCATAAATTGATTTTTTTTTTGTTAAATCTGACAAAGCGAATCTTCTCTGAATGTTTTAATTTAAAGTCACAGATGAAAGCATTTTTCTTCCTTTTTTTTTTTCATTTGGTAGTTTTTATTACATTGAAAACCATAAAAAAAAACATGTCCTTAATCTGAGTGGGCTTGCACCTACACAAACCTGAGTCTTACGTGGCCTGGAAGAGGGTGTTCTCCTGCTTGTTTCCATGGAAATGTTGTCTATGGAGAATGTTCTGAAGTATGGTTTTAACTTTCTATTTCTATGGAATCACGCAGGTGACGTGCCACTGTCAGAAACTGACATATATTGTGATGCATGTTTTTTGTTATTTCTTTCTGATCTTAGACTTTGAAATATCTTGAAAAAATCTATTAACGTGTAGAATCAAATTCAGCAGTCACCTTCCCGTAAATAATCGAATAGTTACAGATCCTTTTGATACATGTTAAATGTATACATTGTCACTGTTGTTCTTTCTGTCTGCAGCGCTTATAGCACAAGAGTCTAGTTGAAGGTTTAATAAGCAGCATTGTAAAGCTTTTAAAACAACTTCCCACACCACCTCTCATAGAAAGTCTCTACATACTAAACACCAGCAAGTGGAGCTATTACATCCTTTGCTGGTGGTAGACATTTTATAAAAAGGAGATCAAAGGATAAGGCATACTTTATTGATCCCTATAAAGAAATAAGTACAGTGCATTTGATCAATCTGTCAGAGTTGGAGCAGGAGCAGGAGCAGTGGGCGGCCAAAGTGCAGCGCAGTCGTACTCATTACAATTATTAACTGACCAAATTGGCAAGCTTGCCAATTAAATTAAAATAATTTAAATTTTCCTCCATTCATAGTGTCTTAATACATCACCATAGTTCGAGTATGTGACCCAATTTATGAAATAAAACTTTCTGAAAGATTAAGCCTGCTACATTTGCCGAACAGCCAAATAATAAACCAATTTAAATGTAGGTGTAGCTTTGGAGTAGCCTATAGACAGAAATGCAATGCAATTATCAATGAAACAAATCATTTTGAATTCCTTACCAGCGACCTATCTCCAGATGTTGAGCTAGACTTTCTATAGGAAACCCACTCAGACACAGAAGATGCAAATTCTGCCCAGTCAAACTCCTGCGCCATCTTGCCCTCCAACTCTTCTATGTCCGTCTTCAACAGGCTGTTGGCTGTTCGGTAAATGTCATCCATGCAGGTTTGACTATCTGCCACTATATCTGTACACAGCTGGATACACAATAATTACCTGTAGATCATTTTTATGTGGAATTTGTCTATGAAACCTCTTTGAAAAAAATGTTGACGTCTTTTAAAATGCCAACATTTTATTATTAAAATACATATTAAAACTACATCAAGTAAGTTTTCCCAAAGCCAACACCATTTTACACCATTTTGTGATACTGCTGTTATCACTTTATACATAAGTTCAGCTTCTAGGATAATAAAAACAATAAAATGTTTTGATACCTAGGTACTGGTAGTGCTTTCTCAGGTATTCAAACTGCATAGAAATTTTAAATATTTTTGCCACATGAGTCTTCTGCGGGGCCTGTCAGGTGAGTCTGCTGTACGGGGGCAGTGTGGGCGGGGCCTGTCAGGTGAGTCTGCTGTACAGAGCAGTGTGGGTGGGGCCTTTCAGGTGAGTCTGCTGTACGGGGGCAGTGTGGGCGGGGCCTGTCAGGTGAGTCTGCTGTACGGGGGCAGCGTGGACCGGCTCTGCTCCTCGTCTGCTCTGCTCTGCTCTGAGCTCTGGCCCGGAGAGTTGAACAAGCGCTCATCATCTGCTGCTGTGCACAAAACACAAACACAATTACATTCTGAAATATGAAGAATGACCACATTTTTGAAACTTTTTAATGTAACTTTTTTTTTTCCATAAATCTGTAGAATGGATACTAATAATACTGGATTTGTATGATTGACTTTTGCAGACTGAAAGTCCAAAAAAGTCACTGGTTAGAAAGAAGCAACATAATACCAAAGAAAATAATAATTCAAGCATGGATTTTTCTGTATTATCAAAATATATATACATAGTAGCTAGTTTTTATTCACTGTTGCTACATCTTGCATGTCTGCTTTTATGACCACATGATACTGTTCAGAGTAGAACTAAAATTTATCAATATTTTTTTTTTTGTGCGTTAAAATAACAGCGGATTCTACTCAGCTGTGGTCAGGTTAGCAAAACGGCCTAGAAATATCTGTATAAGTTGTCACTGCCTCCTCTGGTGGCTGAAGTTGGTTACTCATGTTACTCATCATCATTTGAGAAAACCAAAATCATAATGAACAAAGTAATTCTTTAGTGAAATACAGCCTGTTATTGATGGAAAGATTAATTTGTTATGAGATATAACATATAATCAGACTGTGTTTTATTAATTGGATAGTTGTCAGTAACAGCATTAACAATGTTTACCAACTCAAGTAAAAGTAAATTGGAAAATATTTTAATTGTAAAAAATTACAAGTACAGCCAAATTTGGGTGGGGATAGGGGATAGGTGAAAATGGCAATTTTCTGCACACTGCAACAAACAGCTGATACTGGCATGAGCCATGAAAAAAGCAAAAAACAAAAAACATATCCGTCAATCACTAATATGAGCTTTAAAGGACAGAATAAACAATATTGGTTCATTCTGATATTTTTTGCAGCTCATGTCTTTTAATGATACAGTATATTTATGATTGATTTACTGGGATTATCCGGCTTTGTGTAAGTCACATTAAGTAGTTCTAATATTATCATTTATCACAAAATTACACTGGAGCAAAATATTGCGCCTCAGCATGTGTTATTGTGACAAGCTTACTAATGATGAAGGAACACCATTATGGCTTAAAGCTCATTACACTATTATTATTGCATTACATTACATTATTCATTACATTTTTTTTTATCCACACACACATATTAGATTTTTTTTTTTTTTTACACTGAATAACTAAATGATACCAACTTATTATTACACTACGCAATCTTTACTATTCAACATAAGAAAATATTAACCACATTGGTAGCAATAAAACAAGTATAAGATTGTTCATCCTATGGCAATTTGAACATGCAAGTCGCTATGGTTACTAGGTATTTGTCAAAAACCCAGAAGTGGTAGTTGCAGCAACAGAAGGACATGACTCCCCTCCCCAGAGCCTCTCTCACCTCTCCAGGTGCACACCAGCTCTGTGTCCCCAGGCTCACACTGTGGAACCAAGCTCTCCTGCACAACACACAGCAGTGTTAAAGGTGGGTCATATACAAACAAAAAAACAAAAAACAAAAAATACATATTTTTAGAGCCAAGATCACAATAGGGTTGTAAAAATCAGATACCAATTTATACTCTACAAAAGATACTACAATCACAACTGAACCCAGGTTTCAGTGCCAAAACCCGCAGATAGACACATACAAATGTTTCTTAAAAATAAATAAATAAATAATAAAACAGCATTACATTTGTCATCAGAAAAAGCTATATTTTACTTGAACATGTGTGCATCATATCTAGAGAAACAAATAAGTCATGTTTATGGAGTTTAATAACAGTTCTGATAAAACTCAACTCAATTTAACTAAACTCTTTCTAAAACAGTTAAAGGAACTGTATACAAGACCACACTACATTAAGGTATAAAGTGTGAAAAAGTTCATTTTGGACAACCTCATTAAAACCATTGTACATTACATTTTATACTGCAGGCTTTTTTCAGCACAGTAATTATAATGGCCAGTTAGAGTTGTAGTACCAGTCCAGTAGTGTAGTCGTAGCAGGCGCAGAAAGGTAGACTGCGGCAGGACAAAAAGGCGATGGCAGAGGAGAGGATCAGGCTCAGCACGCAGCACAGGAGGATGCTGGCATTGGCCCCTTTGACCATGCGGTGCAACACGAACCTCTGAGGAAGCAGGCACGCAAGCAAGTTTATATGGGATTCTGCTAGTGATCATTTACTTACAAGGATTTCTATGTGACAAAAAGACACAGGAAAAAAAAAAAAATCATGATGATGATGAACATGAACATAACAGTTTTAAAGCACATTGGACTTTCAGAGCTTCTGATATGGTCAGTGTCCTGTAGAAGGATGGGGAGCTGGAGTCATGGATCGTAGGAGGTAAGGTAGTTTATAAAAGGCTCCAAATGTTTAATACAAATGGAAAAAAAAAAAAATTACCGTAATTTCACGACCATAAGGCGCGGGTAAAAGTTGCGAACTTCGTGGGAGCGATGGATGACAGACGGCAAACACAGCTTTACAAAGACCGGGAGGTAGTGCCGGGCGAGTTACACCACGATTTGTGAATGGATTGTGGATGCTTGGACTAACGAGCAAAAGTCGGCATCGTTCACGTGGAGCGGTACGGCAACAAAACGGACTCTGATAGTGATGAGAGGGAACCTGGTGTATTTTCAATAGAAATCTAGCGCAGCTGTTCATTTCAGATACAGACGATGAAGACTTTGATGGATTTGTGAATTGATTGAAAAAATGATGTGAGCATATGCTAAATACGTAAATAAAGCACAACCGAACACAATATGTGCTCTAAAAAGGCAAAGGAAGCAAAACTAACATGCATGTTTTACCGTGCCTGCGCCCTAAGGCCCAGTGCGCCTTTTTTATGTGTTAAATGCAGAAAAGGCACCCGTAACTGAACTGCGCCTTATAATCCAGTGCGCCCTATGGCTGTGAAATTACAGTATATTAATTATGTTGAACTAATGGATTTCAATAACACTACTTTTACAACAGAATAGTAATTCCTGTTTTATATAGCACCCCACAGAACGCCCAGAACACTTTAGAGCGCATTATTCATATATTCCACACTTTGTGTTGGTAAGCTACTATTGTACCCACAACTGCCCTGGGACAGACTAATGGAAATGAGGCTGCCAATCTGTGCCATCTACTCTTCTGATCATCAATCAGTTACACATAGACAAGGTGAGAGAAGTGCTTCACCCACAGAACACAATGGCAATACCTGACCAGCCAGAAGTACACGCTTTGACAAAACTTTACAAAGATGAGTGGATCTGAAACCATATCCCATCTCCCTGATTCTAGAGGACGTCACTGACAGGTGGATTTCCCAGAGAGACATGCTCCATTCAGGTAAAAACAAACATTGTGACTTGCCCGTAAAAAAGGGGAAAAAACAACACAGGGGACTGAGAATCAGGCGTGAATTTCTGCAGAAGCAACATTCAAAATACCAAACTCTTACTCATCTCAGGTAAAAGAAGTGATATATTTTGTTCTGAATAATATGAGAATTTTGGAGAAGAGAGTTCTTCTGTATTTGAGAGACACATTATACAAATTAGCAGCTGTAGTTGAACCGTCTCAAGTTAGGATGAAGGTTTGTCACACTGTATGGTTCGATTCCAAACCCTTTTAGATTAGAACAGAATGTAGAAGGGACTCGCTAATCAGGTAAGCTGTATGTAGCATGCAGAGTGAGGTATGAACTGCTGAACTATGGATTGGTCAGCAGTTCACTAATGACCCTAACCACTGAGCCACATTGGTCCACTGCTCAGGTTGCACAGTATGACCCTCTATGCTTACCTAACCCATCCTTACTAATAAAAGACACAGTATGCGGTGGATATGTGTTGGTGTGACCTGTGGGTGCAGAGCTCACCACTTGGGGGCTGCGGTGGTAGTGGAAGACCTGAGTGTCCTCCTCTCCATAAGTCAGTGTGAGGCAGGAGTACCCCGACACGAAGACCGATGCTGCACAGGACAGGCCGGAGCAGAGGACCAGAGCACTCACCTGCACAGGCATGCACACACACACGTATGCATTTACTCACCAACAAAAAAGAATTATATTTTACAAAAAAACAGGGACAAATTTAAAAACAGCATGGTTAGCAGCAGTCGTACACAGAGCACCTTGACATATGAGCAGATTGAAGTTGGCTACTCCCATCCTCCAGGACAGGCAAGTACAGGCAAGTTTAACTATATTTTTTAAAGTTAACCTTAACAACAGTGTTCAAAGTTATCAATCATATACAGTTATGCAAATCACCTCTCATGAAATTCAAATTAGATGGTCAATATTTCCATGTCCTGTTGTCACAAGTAGGTCATCTTTTTTTCCTATTTCATATACAGTTTTAAAGGTACATTATATAACTTTTTTCTGGAAGCAGGACTGACACCATGGAGGAAAAAAAAAAGTATTTATCTACCGTTTATACTAATAAAAGGTTTTATTGCTCAAAATACTTTGAAAATCAAGCATTCTTACTGTGAGGAGGGTCACCCCACCACAGAGCAAACCTGTAACCTGGCCTTGTGGAATCACCTACTTATCTCCATAAAGACAGATATGTTTAATGCCGTAAATTCCAGACATAACACCTCCCTGGAGGTAGAAAAGTTAGATAGTGCATCTTTAAAACAGTTTTCTAAAATTTGTCATCAAATTGTCAAATTGGGACTCCAAACTAAATATGAGTGGAAGGACAAGGCTGGACAGTTTATGGTGGAATTTGCCATTGTTGATTTGTTGACCTGGTTTATGGCTAATATCTCTGTAATTACTGTGCTAATTACTGTGAACCAAAAACGGGCACAAGGTTCAATGTCTTTTCTGTCAGCATAAATGAACTAGGGTGATTTTATTTTTTTCAAAAACAGTGAATCTCCCATAGAGGGACATGTGCCCCTGCCTCAATCTGAAATCATGATATCAAATTCTACAATGTGACACTATTGTTTTGAAGGAGTCAATTTAACAGTATACTATGCATTTAGATTAGACTACAACTTTATGGTATATCTGACACAATAAGGTGAGAAAAAAAAAATCAGTTCCAAATGGGTCAAAGACTGAAGACATTTTAAGAAGCTGAATCCACTCTGTTATCTGCTGTCTACTGGAAATATAATAAGGAAGCAGGTAAGCGTTACTTCCTCATGAGATAAGCAAAGTTTCAGTTATGTTGACTGACTCACCAGGATGTGGTTTTTCCTCTGGGACGCAAACACAGCCAGTACACCTGGGACAGCCATGATCTGAAAAGTACAGAGAGAATACTCATACATACCAGCAGTCAAAAGTTTGGACACACTCTCTCATTCAATGTATTATTATGAAAAAAGTCAAACAACTAAACTCAATTTATTTTTTTTATATTTTATATTCAAATGCTCACAGTAGCCACTCTTTGCTTCATTGACATTGCTGCAAACCCTTGGCCTTCTCTGAGTGATGAAGTCTCCTGAAATGGCTTCATTTCACAGATGTGCCTTGTCAGGGTCAAGAAATGACGAAAGTACATTCCATAGTAAACATTCATAGTTTTGATGCCTTCATTGAGAATCTACAATGTAAATAATCATGGAAATAAAAAAGAAACAAACGAAAATGTGTATCCAAACTTTTGACTGGTAGTGTATAAGACAAAGGATTTTTTTTTTCTTCTTTTTTATGGTGGTTGTCTAATTGAAAATAAGATTGGTAAAATTTCTATTTGATCTTCAGATTTTATGGTTGTATATTCTACCTGTATTTTTATTAGGGATGTAACAACTCAATATAATAACCCATCGCATCGTTCGATATATTTCGCTCAGTGGCTCGGTACTCGGTAGGGCAGTAGCACCAGGACATGTCTTTAGTCGACCAAGAATTTATTTAGTTCATAACCTAATACTCTCAAGCTCCAACTCCATTTGGCACAGCATGGATACAAAGATAATGGCTCCTAAGGCCTGACTCTGCTATATCCAAACAGTAAGGACATAGCAAAATTTGAGATTGATATTGTGACCCATATTTCATGATAGATATCAATTGTGAGAAAATTGTACTGTTGCATCCCTAATTTTTGTAGTGGTTCAAAATGGTATTTTCTTAGGCGCACGGGGCTGTCTGACATTTCTGTTGAGAGAAAGTACTTTCCTGTAGTGACTCCCACAGGATCAGGTTTATGAGACTAGGGTGGCAGAGGTCAATCCTTCTTAAATAATTTGATTATATTAATATTAATATTAATATTAATATTAATATCATCATCATTTTTGCAAATATGTCAGTTATTTTTGCCTGAACTAATCAAAAAGGACTAATTATGTTACTTCATCATACAACAAGCAAAAGTATTAAATATTAACACTGGGGCCAGGGGGCAGGTTCCACTATTAAAGGGAAAATGCTCTTATTAAGGAATAACTTGTGTAGAGTATGAAAAGGGGAGTTAAATCTGGGCTTTAGCAGTCTGTCTCACAGCTCCTGTTAGATCTCATGCATACACACAGTCCAGTACAACCGATTCTTACCATCCCGCCCCATATGGGAGTCCTGGTGGTGCTCAGCGGGGTGTCCTTCCTGAAGGCCACGTCCATAACCCCGCAGATCTCGCAGACCCCCGCACAGGCGATCTGCAGCACGCCCAGCACCAGCAGTCTCCCCTTGGCAAGCATCAAGTATCGGTATCGGTCCATTTCCACACGATTACTCCCACCAGCCGATCCAAACCGCTCCAAATGGAGCCAAATCGAGCCAAACCGATCCAAACCGATCCAAACCGAGGCCAAACCGATCCAAACCGAGCCAAACCGAGCCGAGGGCCCCTTTGTCCAGTCCAGCCAGGCGCGAAAACAGCCCAAACTTTACATTCGCTATCCCGCGCTTCTTGGCTATAGTTTGTCACATTTGTTAAAACGTGTTACTCAGAAAACATGGTAAAAGTGTTAAAACGCGCGTTCATCCTTTGGTTTCATGTTGGAGATTTAACAGGGTTCACAGAGCGGGTCACAGTGGTTCATCATTAACCTGAGCGCTGCAGGTGAAACTAACGACACTTTTACTCCCGCAGTTTGGTCTGGCAGGCAGCAGCAGCCCTGTGCAGGTGAAGGCTACGGTTTATTTTCCCATAGAATAAACTGGCAGGTTGCGTTTGGCAGTTGTATTTCTTGAACGGTTTTATTTGGAATATAGGCCTAAAAAAGCAGTATAAACGCAAGATTGCATTTATAATAAAAGGCCTAAGTATTACTGCCAAGTGACCCTTTAAAATGCCTAGAATAACTAGATAATTTCATCTTAAATAACTTCCTAGGTGTGCGTAATGACAAAGCAAATGTATTAATTACAAACTTAAAGAAGGGGTATTTTACTTCTGTAAGGTATTAACTTGTTTACACCTTCACTCCCCCTTCACAATAAGCATGCATCCCGCTAATGAAAGTACTGCTTATCATCAGATTTGTGAAGTTGTTGTGTACAGTTCCATACTTTTGTATATTTACGGAGAGTTGTCATGTGGGAGCATGGGTGACATAGGCTTGTGGGTGAAGCGTTGCACAAAATGTTACAACTAACCATAAGGATGGGTCAAATAGGGCGTGGGAGAGATCGCAAAATTGCTGAAACACGGATGGATGACATCTATAGTCAGTCATGTTTTTCATGAGAGAGCAACATTATTTATTGTATTTTGCACAAAACCACTCTTTAATATAATTACACTATATTCAAAGAATACATAACTTAAAAAGGAATTACCGGTATGCGTTTACACAACATAAATGCAACTATTGACACAGTGAGTAACAATGGATTTTATTTTCCACACAGGTTAGAAAATGTATACATTATTTTAATGGCAACACAGGCAGTTTTGTACTCATTCAAACATTCATAATTCATTTTAGAAAGTATAAATAATAAATTAGTTAGTTATACATGTGTATAGGCCATAGACTGTATATATAAATAGACATAGCTAACCAGCTAGCCACCATGTTAAAAATAGGAAGTGAGTATTTGCCCCATAACTGCTGGCCTCGTTGAGCTTCACTTACTTAGACCACTTCTTTATACAGTCTATGGTGTAGGCCCAATGATTTGACACATGAACCACATGATTTGACAACACTTATAAATACTAATGGTAAATTCTTGCATAGTTTTCAATGGCATTATTCAAACTTCATCTCTCTGTATCATTTGCATAATAAACATTTGAGTGGCATGGCAGTATCCTTCGCTGTCATTGGCTGTTGCATTGTCCACATCATGTCCATGTTTGTAACCTGTACTCCTATTGGCTCATGAATTGTCTCCAGCACCTTCATTGACTCTAAAATGGTCTACATTGGTGCTCTCCCATTGGCTGTTGGACTGTTCATGTTTCTGTCCTGCACTCTTATGGGATAATTAACTTTTCACCTTTGTGCCCATTGCTTTCATTGGCTGTTGGAACTGTCCAGGTTTGTGTCCTGTGCTCTCACTGACCATCGGAACTAGGCGGACCATCGGAATAATACTCGATAATCGATTTCTCGTTCAATAGGTGATAGATGGAACAATAATTTTTGGGGGGCATGGGAACTTTTTGTTTACACTGGTGGGAAAAGTTTGGTTACTTTTCTGTGATAAGATTTCAGCTGTAGAAGGTTGAATTATGAACTTCTATGACTCATTATAGACACAAGCTAACTACTTAAGTGTTACGTTCTGGTATTTATTCTGTTATATTGTACAGATTTAGAATACTTTGGTTTCAATATTATCGTTTATCATCCATTTTTACTTTAGCAATACTGTATATCGCACTAAAATTTGTTACCGTGACAGGCCTAGTTGGAGCTATCCATGTCAGTGTCCTGTGCTCTCATTGGTTGCCTGTCTGTTCAAAATGCTGTAGTGCCTGCTTGTACCAGTCAGGAGCTTCTGGACCGCTCTTTCCCGATGGCTCGTGGTCATAACCGTAGGCGACCGTCAGCTCCTCATCTTTGTGTACTGGCTTCAGGGTTCGGATACACTTGATGGGCCCAAAACGCGGGTGAACGTACCTGCGCACACAAAAACACACAGTTCATCTTTTTGTTATGAGACTATATTTAAAGTGGAGCACCAAATCACCATTTTTTGCCACTAAATTGTGTACATGTTTTTTTTAAAGCACTGTCTATTGATAATTTTAGTGGAAACTAAGTACATTTGCCTGCCTGGAAAATCCAGATTGATAGATCTCTGTACTTTTTATACAGATTCAGTCTGGTCCCCACATCCTCCATTGTGTCTCAAGCCTGGCCAAATGCGATCGTGCAATCAGATTAGTTTTTTTTTTCTATGACGCATGAAAAATGAGCTCATTGGTCATCCATCATTTACTATAAATTCTGATTTATCTCTCCTCAAATTAAAAGATTTTAGTGCTTCACTCATTGATTCTGCAGAAAGCCACAATGTTTTTCAGACCCTTGAGATATTTTTTTCCATTCATATTCTCCAGTATGACAGACCATGCATGTCCCTCAATGGCTAATCCACCTGTCTATCACAGCCATTTGAAAACAGGAAGATTCATCAGTGACCAGACTCGCATGTTGAAGTGTGCATTCTGGATCACAGACAATACATTTGCAGTTTTCCAGTCCAAAAGTCTAAAACTGAGTGTGTGCTGCCTCGAGTGGCCACTGTGATATCACACAAGATTGCCCTTGTAGATGTGGATACAGATCAAACCCTCCTCCTCTCTCCCTGTCTCACTGCCAAGTTAAGTAGCACTATTTGAAATGTGGCGGCATTTAGTTTAAGCCCACCATATATAAAATGACTTATCTGTATCCCCAAATATGGGTAAAACATGTTCCAATGGAGAATAACTTTCGCTGATAACAACTGTAATGTTGATTTATTCTTAATTACATTGAACATGATGGCCGTGTTGTTTATGTTATAATCTGATGCTTTGGTTCTCAAGAAGATTATCCAATCAGAAAGCAGAATAGACCTCATAAGTCTCGAGTCTCTCATTTGGGTTGCCAGTTTCAATGTATAAATCTAGATAAAAGTATATAAACCAAAAAGGACTCTGATCTGAATCGTTACTACCTAAACCCTAGCACCTGCAGCCAATCATGAATCAGTGCTAGTGGAGCCTCTGCAGCTCAGTGAGTGAATTCTGGAGGTTCTGAGCTTTCACATGAAGCCTGGCCATATACTGAGAATGAGAAAAACATGTATGTATCCTCTACCTGCAGGTTAAGGCACTGGCAACCTAGGTTCAGTTGTGTCCTTCGTCTTTCTATGCTGAAAGTTTATTAACCAACCAATATATATCAGTCCATCTCTAATTTTGAAGTAATCGTGTGTGATGGCAAACTCCAGTTTTCAAAATGCATTAACACATTTATGGAGATGATACGCACGGGTCGTATTTGCAGTTGGGGCTGAAGGAGTGGTTGGCCTTGTGTCCCAGAGAGGCACAGTATCTCTGGGTCTGGTCCCAAGGCTGAGGGACGTCAATCACCGTATCCTCATCCAAAGAGATGGTGTTTCCGTTCATTGCCCAGTCCCGGCTGTCCACCTGCAGAACACAGCTCTTTAGTTCTATAGGATTTTCATTTTATATTTTACATTTTATATAATATTTCTTTCTTTTTTTTTAAACTTATTTTGTTAAAAGTGTATTTAAAGTGTCTTCTTGTTGAAATTAACTGTTCTGTCTGAACCACAAAACCTCTTTTCACAGGCACGGTTCTCTGGACATTAAACTGAGTCCATATGACAATTAAATTTAATTATTAAAAGGTACAGTATGCACATTTCTGGAGGTGGTCACCTGCATGATTCCATGAAAATAGAAAGTTAAAACCATAGAACATTATAGTGAAAACATTTCCGTGGAAGCATGCAGGAGGAGACCTGCAGAGATGCAAGTCCGCTCACAGAAAGGACGCATGTCTTTCAGTGTAATACATACAACCAAAATAACAAAACATGCATTTATGTTAAGTCTATTTTTGACTAAAAGCTACATACAGTGTCTTTAAATTTGTGGCAATAATTTCAATAAACACTTAGTTGTAATTAATCAATGAACTTGTTGCAGCTCTAAAGCCTGGTGTCTACTGCACATTTTGTCTTCTATTTGATAAGATGTATGTGTGTCACACTACAGGATGTGAGGAATAAATGCTAAGCAGTACACATGCACACAGTGTGATGGTTCACAGTTAGTCATGGCTATGACCAGTTGTCTGAGTAAATATCAGATTCTGAGCTCTGTATTTTAAAGCCCCTGTAGTTGTACCTGTTAGATGAAGCTAGCACCACATGCTAGCTGTGTTTCTGATACTAAAACTAGTGTCAAATCTAGATACTCATTTGAGCAGGTGTCAATACTCACAGGACAGAAATTAAGCTTTCCTGAATAGCTTTAGAATGAATCTAATGTGTATCAGGAAAAAGACCACATAGACTAGTTTACACCTCTATGGAACCTACCTGGACCACTGAGGGATTACACAGATATAAGGCCACATGGTAATATAAAAGAAAGTAGTACAATCTATACTGTACTGTCTAAATGAGAGTACAGTATAGTAAAGAGTTTTTTTTATAATAATTGTAGTATTAGAATCTCTCTACCGAGTCTATAGTATTAAAACCAAGTTTGAAATTTTAGTATTGTGACACCAGTCGCAGCTCAGCTTTGGTTGTACGACGGTTCTAATTTAATCTTTGTCCACGATTCAAGATTTTCCCCACAATCAGAAATCTTTCATTCCAGACAGATAGTGCAGTGCTTGAGTCAATATTTTTCACATCACAGAGTACAAAGGTGCGTGATGATGGCCGTCTTCTTTGAGCACATGGGTTTAATTCAGATTTGAATATAATACATGTCAATAGTGTTAATCAAGCTACTAAAATGTTTTCCAGAACCAATAAAAGCATGCACCTGCTAATAAGTGACGTTCGTATGATATCTTGTAGGGGCAGTGTTGCAGAGTAACTGAATACATATATATTCAGAATGGTAATTGTGAGTAACTGTATTCCGGGACAGTTACTCTTTCATTTGGTGGTATTCAGGGTTGATCGAAGCAATGATGTCTTAAATACAGGAGTATAAAGATTACTCAAACATTTATGAATCAAGCTAAATACAACTTCCAGTGGGTAAATAGAAAGGAAAACTACTATAACACAGTTAAAAGCTCTAAAAAGTCGCTTTTGCGAAATTGGTCTATTTTAAAGTATTTAGAATTCAGTACTCTGGACTGGACCATGTCACAAATATGTTACAAAGTAAATTCTATTGCGGGTATTCAGTATTCTGTAACTGAATACAGAGTCTGTGTCCCATACCTCCGAGTGTGTGATGCGGACTCCATTGTAAAAGGCCATGACAGTGTTAGCATCAGCGTCAGTCTTAGCAAACAGACCCTGGCCCGCTCCTTCGATCAGAGATTCAGCTACGTACACTCTAGAATAACAGAGAGACCAAGAGCCAAACATCTTATTTCTTGCAGATGGAAAAATCTCATTTTTCTGACAAAACAAAAATGGCTTCTTGATTTCCTTGACACTGCTAATATGGAACACTGGGTCATCAAACATCAAGCTATAAAAAAGCATCTCTGTATGAAAATAAATCTTGTCTTTCATTAGCAGAAAGGTCATTATGTCCTTTACAGGGTGGGCTGGGAGGGAGGAAGGGAGGTGTGAATGAGGTTGAGGATAATTGTTGGGGTACACAACAAGCTCTATTTATGTTAAAATGTATTTGACAGGGTTTTTGTGTTTTTCCAATTATGGTTTGGTTTGGTGGGATAGTACCTGTGGTAAATATTGATCATAGTTTTACATCAGTTAAGTTAACATTTGTGGAAAAAAAGTTGAAAAGAAAAGTACAATACAGAAGTAAAAAAATACAGGAAGTAGTGATGAGTTCTAAAACTGAATCCCTCTACCTATGTTATCAACACAGACAACTCCATCCAAAAATGCAGGGACAATGTATGCACACATTTTTCTGTGTTCTTTGCACGTACATTTTATTTGTCTAACTAATCTTAACTATATACTGTAAATTAGACAAGTTTCAGTCTTTTTTAACATTATGGTTATTCTGTAACAGAACTGAAATTACCTCTACATGCCGATATGTCACATCTGCTGTCCGAGTCCAACTAGGAAGTAAAATAATAAACTTCACAAGAAGACAAAAAAAAATAGAAAAACTAGGCAAAAGTTTTAGTAAAATCTTAAAAATAATATGTTAACTATGTTTAATGAAAAATACTCTTTCTCTCAATTTGGCTATGTTATGTTCTTGTTTTAGTTTTTTTTTTTTTTTTTAAAAGAGGGGGTATTTCCCAAGCTCCAAGCAGCAGAACGTCCAAGCTGCTTCTTCAGTTCTGAAGAAGCAGACGATGCAGACAATGCAGCACAGAGTGGACGGGAGCAGGCAGCAGAGGAGCCACACCATGTTCTAAGGAGTGCTGAGATCTGTGTATATTTTGGATGGCTAAAAGGTATGCCAATAAATACACAGGATTTTCTGAACCCTTTAGTTGAAGAATAATAGGCAACATGGTGATCTAAATATGTTATGTGTTAGCAGTTAATAACGCATAGAAGGGAAATACCCCCTCTTTAATCTGCTATCCTCTTTTTCTGTACCCCTATCTATACTCCCCATATACAAAAAAATAAATAAATAAATAAACTTGAACCCAAAAAAAGAATGTAGGTGATACTGATATGACATAGCACACAGACAGCAGTACCTCTGGCTCTCGTAGGGGTCAGGGAGGAGCGCATGGGTGGCGATGCAGCTGGACGTGGACTTGTCGTAAGTATACACTGCACCTGAAGAAATGCCAGTCAATAAATATAGATAGGTTTGCTTTAACAGTATAGAGTTGTACATAAACTATGTATGATTTTTATTTTAAATTTCATATTTCAAATTTCTAAACTTTGGCCTGTCCATACACTGAGAATGAGAAAAAACTTGTATAGGTCCTTTATCTGCAGGTTAAGGCAACCATGGTTCAGATGAACCATGGACTGTAGGCTACATAGAGCTTCTGTAAATATTTACTACTACTTACTTTTTTGTCCTTTTCTTAGTAATATTCAGATTAGATTATTATTTTAATTGTTCATATACATCAAGATTTTTTTAAATATTGTATTTACTGAGTAATTAATGTGAAATTTCCCTTGTATCAATAAGGCTAAGATTGAGAGTCAAATTACAGTAGCACACATTATCAGTGTTATGATCAGTATTCAACTCTCCAGTGTGGGCCTGTACGGGGGCCCACACTGGCCCCATACAGCTAACTGTGCATGTCCATCTGCACAGCTATCAGTGTTTTAGCTCAGTTCTAATTCTTCACTACTTTCTACCTCACTCCCTGGTCAGCGTGTAGCGTTTCTGTGTAAACTTTGCATGTTCTCCCCATGTCCAGCTGGTTGGTCAGGAGCAGTTACATAGAATTACCTCTACATATGTCACATCTGCTGCTCATGTCCAACCAGATAGTCAAATTATAAACTGAACCAAAAATTTAAAAACAAGGCAAGACTTTTTAGTAATATTGAGACATTGTGCAAAATCAAGTGCAATAAATAGCATTTAACAATATTGTAGTTGTTCCTCCTTCTCATTTACCCTCTTGCAGTTGTAGTTAGAGTGACTGCTATGTACTGACATCACGGTCCAATTTTATTTTCTTAATCACTGACACATGTAAGATTCAGCACTAATCATTTTAGTACAAATGAAAAAAAATCAAAATCCACTACTCACTAGCGTGATCTATCCAGCTATCGATAGGGGATTCCGACAGCATGCAGCGCTTTGTTGCAATGACATTTACAACGATGTACCATAAAGGAGCAGGTGGGAATCAGCTTCCATTAGGCAAATTTTGAAACAGCTAACTTGTTTCTTTTATCAAGTCGTTTTAAATGAATATTGTGATTTAAAATGTCCAAATTATAAAATAATGATTCACGGTGTCATAAACTGTATGACTATATAGCATACACAAGCACAATATGTCTTCTTTAACAAATTATTAGTGAAAGGACATGTACACAACCAGTCAAAAGTTTGGCCACACTTTTTCATTTATGTTTCTTTTCTTTACATTTGTAGCTACGCTGTCAACAAATCAAAGTTATTTACCTTTTTTTTCTTTGCTACACAATACCATAAATCTTGCATCAGTATTAAACATAAAGAAAAAAATTGAATGAGAGGGCGTGTCCAAACTTTTGACTGGTACTGTACCTTAAAAAAATGTGGTTAATCTTACTATCTGGAGCGACTTGAAACTGCGGCCTCCCGTTGTTGTTGGAGAGCAGGCTGGCAAGTCGGGCTTGGATGAGTTCTCCGTCAGCAAACGTCCCGTACAGAGTTGTGTGTCCATCAGGGTAAATGTAGGCCACTGCGTCCCCACTCATCTCCCCATCAGCATTCACCCGCCCGAACAGACAGCCCCCGTCCTGCAAGCACCAACACACAGGTACAAATGTTTATATTACAGGGAGGCCAAGATGAACAGAAGCACAGTAAAGTAAATTCTGTTGATTCTAATAGAGATGGGTCGATATGTTGTTTTTTTTTGTTTTTTTTGTTTTTTTGAGAGCAGATACTGACATTTGATCTACTGCTCTGGCTGATAACCGATATTTGCAGATACCGATGCTCCACGTTTAAAGTCCACAATGAGGCCCACAAATTTATCTTAAGTTAAAGTAAAAAAATAATAAGAATTGGATATTTGTGTAAACATACAGACTTATAACACTTCTCTATTTCCATTTTGATGCATTAGTATGTTCCAAAAGTGCAAACAGAGAATGGGGGAAAAAAAGCTTGGTATCAAATATTGGTATATAGAGTATCGATATCGATTCATAAGTTTACTGGAACTCATATATCGCATATCATCCCATTACTAGAATCTAAATGCAGAGTGTCTTCTCATCTGTCTGTTTATGTCACATTATCTTGACTTTATCAATCAGAAAATTGTATTTCCTGAAGCTGGTCACGTATTGGAGGACCCACAGCTTATGGTCTCAGACCAGCTACCCTAATGCTCAGATTAGCAGTTCTAGTACAAGGACCAGCCCCTAGTACAAGGACCAGCCCCTAGTACACGGACCAGCCCCTAGTACACGGACCAGCCGCCCTAGTACACAGACCAGCCTGTTGAGCCTGTCCTGGTTCAGCCTTTAAAGCAGATGCCCTGAAGACACATGTTATAGACTTTGCCACCTTTGTTTGGAGGCAAGAGCATGACTCTATTCACTCTCTTCACTGTAGCAGCATAGCAGGTCCGGAGCAAATGCGAGCGGTGGTCTGAGAGTTTGAGCAGCTGACATGAGACTGTGAGTAGCCGTTAATAGTCGTATTACATCAATTTATATGCCAAACCAGGATATCAGCTGAACCAATATTTTGAAGCCGATATCTGATCCAACACATTTTTCAGTAATGCAGTCGATATCTGATACCAATATCAGATTGGTGCATCTCTAGTATAGATATAGCTGAAGAAGGCAAAATCATACTCAAACAAAGAGACAGCTTAAAATATGAATGACACCAAATAAAAGTGCTTGTTGTTTTTAAATAAAGGAAAACTTTAAAGTGAAGTTGAAGGTTAAGAGAGTGAAAAATGCAGAGCTCACAGGGTAGTAGATGGAGCAGTCCCCACAGCGGCTGTTGTCCCTGTACTGTCCCCTGAAGGAAAGGCGTCCCTCACAGTCGTATTCCTGAGCAGGGCCATTCAGTTCTCCATCCACATATGTCCCACACAGGACAGCCCCGTCCTCATATGTGTACACACCCTGTCCCTGCAGCGCGTCCTCCACGTAGTGTCCCTCCAGGGTGCTGCACACAACACAACACTAAGTTTACACGCACACTGACAGTCTAATCCTCATAGCTGGAGTTATCAGATAAGTTATCATGTGTTGTATGTGCATGCAGCCGATACATGCCAAGCTTGTTTGTTTTTTTCTTTAACTTTCAGTTTAAGGTAAATAAGGTAGACTTGTATTCCTTCCTGCAACAATGCCAGATTAATATGTGTGGTACTCTGAATTGAGTTATGCATATTTATTAATTTGGGACATCTCTTGCTGGAAGTGCTTGAACGAATACTCCAAGTTGATTGGTTGTAGAACCACAACAACTACAGCCTTCCAATTAAGCACAAATATCAATGCTGGCCTGCAATTGGTTCACCAACCAGCAGCCGGGTCCTATTGCACTAGTGGGCGCATACCAAGATGGATCACAGCCAAGATCAATCTTGCTGCACAAGGTTAAAACTAATGAAAAAGATTCTAGTTATCTGATATTTACTGGCCATGTAAAAGTAGCCACTGTTACACTGCACTGGGAAGAACTTTAAACTAGGGGAGAGCTAAGATGTTACAGACGGTTACAATGTGGTTCTTAAACATTGACTGGGATTTATTTGTGGGCAGGCACTTGGATAACACCAGCAAATCTTATACATCAAGTAAGTGAACACTGAACACAGCCTTTGTCATGTACCTTCCATCAAAGAAGTAGAACTTCCCCTTGCCGTTCTTCTCTCCGTGAGTAAAGTGTCCCTCGAAGCGGTCGCTGGAGGAGTAGGTGACTGTGCAGAAGCCATGGGGCAGGTCATCCTCATCTACAGGACCTGCACACAATGTACACCACGAAATGTTATAAACTAGCTTTGGTTTGGGTGATATAGATATAGAGAGTATCTTATAACAGAGGGTGGAGTTCAATCCCAACTTCAAACTGTGGGTGCAATTGTTGTGTCCTGGGGCAAGACACCTCTCCATACTCAAGGGCTCTTAGATTGCATTTGATCATTTATGTAAAGTAATTGTAAGTAAATTGCATATTTATTGTATGGTTAGTCCTATAAATAAGTTATAACGCCATGAATGAGTTAGATCATGATTTAGAGAGTGGTTTGGGCTTGTCAATACACGTTGTGGCAGTTTAAGTCTACTGTCAATTAAAGGTAAATACGTGGATAAGCTGTCAGACATAGTATCTTAAAAAAAAAATAATATTCTCAGTTATGTCAAATTTTAACTAATTAGTGTGCTACCAATGAAATAATGCACACTTCCCTTAAATAATACCAATATTAAATGTATCCTTAAATTCCTCTCGGCGTGTCGTTCCGTTATTTCCAGTCGGACTAAAAACAACGGGACACCAGCACCGGCAGCTCCAGCAGCGGGGCTCGTGCAAAGTTCAAGCCGCCCCCGTGCGCCTGTTGAGCGGATTCGTTTCAAATCGAGTCCGCGGCTCTCCCTCGCTCCGACTGGCCCTGCACTTTACAAACTCACTGATTTGTTTCGGCGCGGCTCAACCTGCTTTTAGGGGTAAAAGCTTCGGCCTCACTGACAGTAAATACGCTAGAGGTGATCACTGACAATGGTACTAAAGTGAGAATACCTTCCACGGTCTCCTCCAGCGCCTCCTCGTCGCTGTCCATGCTGCTGCTGCCGGGGTTGTGTGCTGCCGGTGCCGGGAGGGGGCTTCGTGGCGCGGAGGAAGCGTCATGAAGAGGGAGGGTGGTCAGCACAGATATGGCAGTCAAAAAAACAAAACAAAAAAAAACAGATATGGCAGTCTGCGGAGGTAAGACGTATTGTATCGTATTGGATTTATATAATGCCTTTCTCTTAAAATTAGGCTAGTATTTAAAAAGGGATCCACTGATACTGGTAGGCTTATCCAGGGCCGGCCCTAGCTTTCAAGGGGCCCTAAGCTGAATTTGTCTCTGGGGCCCACGGCAGCAGATGTATTCTGGCTCAACTATTGGTGATTCACATTTAACGACATTATGACTCTGCTCTCATCACTTTGACCAGTTGTATTTGTATTTATATGACCAACATCAGACTGAAAACATCCAAAGTGTCACAACTACTATAGCCACAAGAACAGAAGAGAAACATATAAGAGGGATCAAGAATTCTAGACAAGTTTCTGGTGGATTTTAATGTGTTCCAGTTGGCATCTGAACTTACATTTACATTATAAAATATATTATATTTACACAAGTGTAAACACAGCTGTCCTCACCTCTGCCCGGCTCAAAAACAAATGTAGCAGCAGCAGATATTTTGCTACTACTATAGATATAACAAATGTAATCGTTTTAGAGGGATATTTAGGCTTCTGTAAACACACAAGCCCTGTGTCCAATAAAACCTGATATATTATTTTCAATGTAAACGTATGGGCTCTTGGGGGCCCTCTGGTGGCCTTGGGGCCCAAAGCAACTGCTTAGTTCAGTTACAGGCTGGGCCGGCCCTGGGCTTATCGAAAATCAGCACTGCCACCGGAAAATGAGCTGGATCGGTCATTGGTTTCATGATATTGGTTAAGCCGGGATGGATGTAAGACTATACAGACTGATTTTGACCTAGAAAGTCTCATTATGTTTAAACTTGTATTCACACCAAGCTGTTCAGTAGTTATTTGAAGGATAAATAACAGTTGCATAACACAATTGAGTTTCTTGTCCCTACACTGGTATCTCTTAATATCAGATATTAGCAAATTCTTAAAGTCAAAGTATCAATATCAGTAGGCTATCAGAATAGAAAAGGCTGGAATGGTGCATCCCTACTTTTTACTATTATGTATAGGCTGTGTTTATTTCATGGGACTGAATATAACCCTTATGCTTATATGCCATGTAACAGAGACAGTTTTTGAAACACCTTGAACTTGAGATTTCAAAATAGTACAGATTGAGATTAGCTTGTTTGCTCACTGGCTGCAGTGGCTACTGCAATAATAAAGTACACTGCCAGTCAAAAGTTTGGACACACTTTTTCATTTATGTTTTGTCTTTGTACTCATGCTTATACGCATTTACATTGTAGATTCTCATTGAAGGCGTCAAAAATATTAATGAACACACATGGAATATAATGAACAAAAAAACTGGCCACCATTTGCTTTGAACACTGCGTTGCACTCTTGGCATTTCTTGAGCTTGACAAAGCAAAGGGTGGCTACTTTGAGGATTTTAATCTAAAATATAAAAGAAATATTTAGTGGTGTTATTTCACTTTTTATTTCCTACAGAATTCTGCTATTTAGTTATTGCAGCGCATGCTTTTTAAAGATTCTATAGGTCCTCAAAACTGACTCTTGTGAGCTTTTAGCCATATTATAATGTTGTTACCTCCTCTGAAACATACCCAGAATTGTGTTTTCTTTCATTCACACATGTTTCTGTAATTCTGGATTATTAGGATGTCTACATCACGAAAGATCAACATGCTCTGTCCCACCTTGTGATGTCATGGAGTGGTATTTTTAATGTTAACAGTCATGGAGCTCAACAGTGACTGCCCGCTCCACCTCCGGAGGTACATTTTCCATTCATTTTTCGCATAGAGTTTTCAACAATTTCAAATATTAAGACTTCAAAGACATTGTGGAGTCTAATCAACTCCATGGTAACTAATATCTGTAAGTCCTTGTTTTAAGTCCAAAAAGCAGATTCAACAAAATACTTTGATAACTTTATTAAAAACGTAAGAAACAGATGTTAAACCTAAAGATAGGGCTTGTGGTCATAACTTGCCACATAGCGGATTAACCCCGAGCAAGCTCACAAACTTTTAACTTTTTATTTATTTATTTTGGAAAGTCTATGGGAAACATTAATGAAGAATTCACTTCTGGAACCAGGTGTTGGTCACTCACTGTTGAGCTCCATTTTAGCCTCAATTGAACTGCTCTACTCTTCCACACTCTCGAATAACCTTAAGTTGTTGCTTTTATTTTTGAATATTTGTGGTTTACCTTTTGTACAGTTGAGTGTTGTAGGAGTCATTCTTGTTTCTGTTATGTTGGGGTTAATTTGGGTCACTGTTGTTTATGTTTGTGCAAACGGTGACCTATATTTGGTTTGGCCACAAGGGGGCAGGGTGGAGACAGTCTGTATAAACACAGGTGCCAGTGTACTGGGTGTATGGGTGACAGGGGTGCACACGTGCTAACCTTGACTATTCCACCATTTTTCTATATTTCTGTGCCATCCATTCCTTTTTGCCATGTACTGTTTATCTGGACAACCTCCAACAAACTTTAAAGAGGGGTTATTATTCAGAATGTATTTTTACAGCTTTCTTTCATGTTGCAACATTTTTCCCATGCACCAGTATGAAGCCATCTACTTCCAGAGCATACGGAGTTATTTAGAAGCGACATCAAGGATGAAGAATTTAGTGGCTTTAGTGATTTGGAGTGAAATTCAGAGTAAACTTGTTAGTTTGTTTTTTTTATGTTTTAGTTATCTGATTAACTGTTAATATCTTACGTTAACATACCAGACAGGTATTTAGTTCGTTGTCTATGTGTTAGCGTGCTGTACGGCTATTCAGCCTGTTCTCCATTTTATTGTTATTATAACTTACCTTTAAAGATAAAATGTCTATTCTTGGTCTCAGATTTTGTGAAATCAATTTTCCAAAAGACAATGCGACTTACAGTCCAGTGCGACTTATATATTTTTTTTCTTTATTATTACACATTTTTTCGCCGGTGTGACTTATACTCCAAAGCGACATATAGCCCGGAAAATATGGTAATATCTGCTGGTGCATCAAGGAGTAAAGCAGTTTCAATGAGGCTAAAACAATAGCTGTAGCTTTAAATCCAGGGCTAAAAATATCAAAATTATTGTTTTGAAGGTGTATGGAGTATAAAAACTAAGTGTGCTTTTAGTTTGAGAGAAGAACACAACCTGAATAATTTGTATGTTAAACATGTGTAAATGGAAAAAAAAACCAAAAACAACTCCAGCTACGTTTGTGACGAGGAAATTATAACAGATAAAAAATATGTACAGTATTGTACATTTTCAGAAAGGGTTTACTGGGTTTTTCAGGCTTTAGGGTTATCATGTCAGTGGTACAAAATGAAGGGGTATTTTACTTCTATAGGGTATTAACTGCTAACACTGAAAATATTTAGATCATCGTTACAACCCAGCTCAACTAGGGGAAGAGGGAAGTAACAAAACCAGATGTAAAAATGGTAAAACTAAAGTTTATAATTTATTTAAAAGGAATGTTAAAGCAAAATCTAACAAAAGAGGCTCTGAGCAGAGTAAATTTCAACAGGTAACTTAAGATACAGCTTACAAAACAAAATAACTTAAATTGCAATTACACAAAAGGGTCACAACTTCAAAGTTCAAAGTTCAAATTTTCCAAATTCCAAAGTTCCAAAATGGCATGCAGTCCAGGCAGAATCAGGCAGCCAGTAGTGGCAGGGGGCGGGTCCATTTAAAGGAGCCCCCCCCTTAAATTACAAACCATTTGTAATACATAACACAAAAGCCATTGCATTATCAGCTTTTCTACAAATGTACATTAAGAAAACGGAAACAAGCAGAAAAAAAAAACAAATTAACATTTTACCAATTTAATGAGGAGACTGGTCAAGAGTCTGGACACACTTAAATATAAATTTTAACCAGGCGCTAAAAGTCTACAAAGCTTACCAATTTTTGAGCTATGTTGATGACAGTGGCTAACGCAGATGGGAGTTCCTCTGAGCTGACTACAGCTCTGGTTATGAGGTATGGACCAAATCAGATGACAAGGAGGCTTGGTGGATGGATGGTGGTGGTCAACTTCCATACACAGTCCATCTCTGCAATATGAAAACGAGGCTTTGTCATACTCTGGGCTCTGAGGATGGACTTGGGACCTTGCCACAAGAGGCTTGGGAATTATGGGTTTTTCCTGGAAGTGGAGAGAATAAAACGTGATCAGAAAAGTGCTGATGACACGCTTTGCCAGGAGGGGGATTCACTAATCCATTTGAAACCAAAGACTCAGAATAAGAGTCAGGCTTTTGGGTAGTGTCAGTGGCTAGGGTGGTTGAATCAGATTGAAATGAACTGAGACCTACTGGTTTGGGTACAGGGCGTTCTTTTCATTTCAGGGCTGGGCAGTTGGCAATGAGGTGTCCAGATTTATGGCAGTAGAAACCTTTTCTTTGGGTTCTTGGCCTTTTCACTTTGCATGATAAAGAAAAAGGAATACATGAGGAACATTTAGGTGGAGTTACAGAGAAGTTTCTTTTGTGAATAAACATGAACTCATCAGCCAACATGGTAGCTTCAGAAAGGGTTTCGACCCTTTTTTCATTTAAATACAAAACACCATGTTTAGGCAAACACTGTTTAAAGTCCTCCAACAAAATGAGGTCTCGGAAGGCACTGAAATCAGACATTTTAGCAGAAGTGCACCATTTATCTAAGAGTTTCCCCTTCTCTCTAGCAAACTGGGTGTAGGACTGACTTGGGATTTTGGAGTGATGTCTGAATTTTTGCCGGTAGGCCTCAGGTACCAATTGGTAAGAATTCAAAATGGTAGCTTTAACAGTGTCATAGCTCAAACGCTCTTCAAGTGGTAAAGCGGACACAATTTCTTGAGCCTTACCACTGAGTTTGGACAGTAACAAAACTGACCAAACATCGCGGGGCCATCTTAAGGCTGTTGCGATGCGCTCAAACATTGTAAAATACAACTCAACATCACATTCTCCAAATGTGGGAATGAGTGACATGTTTGTACTTGCATCAAAACGTGCAGTAGACGAAGGTGGAAGGCAAGTTAGTGGCAGCAGTAGAACCAGGGCTGGACAACATGTGGGCCCGAGACTCAAGCTTGAGCTGTTTGAGCTTAATGGCCGTCTCAGCCTCAATCTCAAGCTTTCGGATTTGAAATTCAAGCTGAGCCTTGCGCTCCCTCTCCTTGGCCTTGGACTCCGAGCTCCGTCTCTAGGAGAACAGGAGGGCAAGAGGGGCTGGTGCAGAGGAAGAATGGTCGGAGGTTTAGTCCGCACAGCAACCGCCACAGCACCCTCAGGAGTAACGAGCTCAGGGTCCACACCCATAGTAGACCCCTCAACACAAAGGAAATTGCATTCCACCACCCTGTCCATGGTAGACCCAATCAATATTAAAAGACTTATCTATAACAATCCAATTATATATATTACAACTTTAGTGGGATATAGAAATTAAAACTATCCCGGACGAGCCCCCAATTTGTTACGACCCAGCTCAACTAGGGAAAGAGGGAAGTAACAAAACCAGATGTAAAATGGTAAAACTAAAGTTTATAATTTATTTAAAAGGAATGTTAAAGCAAATTCTAACAAAAGAGGCTCTGAGCAGAGTGAATTTCTACAGGTAATTTAAGATACAGCTTACAAAACAAAATAACTTAAATTGCAATTACACAAAAGGGTCACAACTTCAAAGTTCAAAGTTTCCAAATTCCAAAGTTCCAAAGTGGCATGCAGTCCAGGCAGAATCAGGCAGCCAGTAGTGGCAGGGGGCGGGTCCATTTAAAGGAGTGCTGCCACAGGTGGAACATTATGATTGGCCAGGCTCTCAATTAATGCTCCAATCAGGCGCAGGGCCCTGCTGTCAATCACTTTCCAACTCGAGCACACCAGGACAGGTCCAGAGAGGAGGAGCTGGAGGCATGGGGGCGTAACACTCATCATGTTAGCTTTTATTGTTTTGAAAATGGTATATGTGCCAAAAACATTGTATTAACATGTTTTATAATTTTCACTTTCTTTATTGCCGCTCTGAGGCCCCCCTCCTGTTGCACTGCACACGTTGCACATTGCATCGGGTTTGCCAAGTTTTGTTATCGGTTGCTAGAGTGGTATAAAATAAATAACTTTTAAAGGGCCCATATTAGGCTATTTTTTGATCTGTGTTATAATGTTGTTTCCTCATCACAGACATACATGGAGTTCTATTTTGTTTCATGCACATGTTTAATACACAAATCCTGCATATTTAGGCTGACTTCTTCTCTCAAACAGAAAACACTCTGTTTCACCTTGTGATGTCATGTGGTCATACAGGAAGGAACTCTATAAACCTTCAGCGGAATCATTTGGATAATTTCAGCGCTGGAATTTTCAATTTGTACTGAACTTAAGGTAAAACTTGAAAACTTGAAACTTGAAACTTGAAAACTACCACTACATGACATCACAAGGTGGAACAGAGCATTTTGAGGTTTGAAGAAATACACAGATTAGTGATAAAGGGCTACTCAAACATGTGTGAATGCAAAAAAAAACCACAACCAGGTATATTTTTGATGAGGTAACAGCATAAAAACAGCTTAAAGCTCACAAGAGTCAGTTTGGTGTAATATAGGACCTTTAATATTATCGTGTCGTGATCTTTGTTCTCTGAACAGAGGGCGCTGGAGCCGGTTCTGCAAGTACAGAGCTGTTTAGTTAAACACTGACATTGTTGACGGAGTTCAGCTGGGACAGCCTACACTCACCTCATTGTGTGAAAGCTCGACATGACTAGACAGGTCCAGGGCTGAGCTGCTTCAGTTTCAATCACATTTTCAACATGGACGCTCCGGTGCTGGTCTGTGCTGTCACTCTGCTGACTACTCTGCAAATGGGTCAGTTCTATGATTTACTAATGATTGTTGTTAAGAAAATCTTTGTCTACTTATGTGGCTTTATTTTGTGTCAGAGTTGCCAGCCGTGTAATGTAAACCTCTACAAACATGTGCTGAAATGCATGGGATTCTTGGATTAGTTATTAGATATATCAGATCACATTTCTTTCAAATGTTAATGTGTCTGGTTATGTTTGGAATATGCATGGTTGCTGAATTTTCAACAATTCAAAATCACAATTAGCTATTTGTTATTATTATTATTTACTTTTTAGATATACATTACAACAAAATCAAATGTGTAATAGTCCAGAACTTCCCCCAAACTGAAAAAGATCTTTTGCAAAAGATAATTACAATACAACTCAACACTTCCACCCACTTCAAAGTACGCACTGGGTCCACTTTCTATTCATTTTCCCCATAGACTTTTGGAAAAATGAAACTATAATGCAACCGCCTAAATGCTGCAGTAGCATTAGCAAGATAATCTGCTGGTAGACTGTGTCTGCTGAGAGCACGGGGCGTGGACCTCTTAACAAGAGGTGTGCCATCCCAAAATATCAGGTGGCGTGGAGCCAATAGTCCATTGAAAAACATGACAGATACTCCAGGCATTAAAAAGCCTCTTTTATTGGCAAATGCATTAGGATGATATGCCCATTTCAAGGGGCAGGTATAGTGCCACGTGTTTTGACAAAGCACGCCCACATAGAGCCTTAAATTGTCGGCTAGTTGAGCAACACCAGTTGGTCTGTGCATTAAATTCTAATAAAATTTAATTACAAAGGATACGACAGGAATTGTGTAAATATTAATAACTATGGCATCACTGAGATTTTAGTCCCCCCCGGTCCGTATGTCATGGTGAGAACCACAAGCCCAGGAGGACCTGGAGTGTCAGTAACCGTGCTTCTGGGGCTGAATTTTAATAAGTAACTGTCTTAGAACTATTACTATTAAATTTGTGATTTATGTTTCAAAATCAGTATTCAGTTCAAAGTGCATATCTGAAACATTTACAGAAGAAATAACATTTCACAGAAGACTGAAATGAAACTGCTAAACTAAAAGAGCCCCATCCATTTCAGAATATGTCTGTAGTGGTCTAAACACGGTTAACAGGCTTCAGATTGTATTCTCACATAGTTTTCTCAAACAAAGACAAAGACTATTTGCAATAAGGTGTGAATTTTCAGAAGATGCAGATGACTTTATATTGCCTTGAAACGGTAACTAAAGATACTAAGTTAACATGAATCGTGTTGAAATCGAAATTGTGATCTGGGTTCCTTTTTTGTCACCCACTACTACATGCGGCTAAAAAAATATATTTGATTGTAAAGTCTTCTTGTTAAAGATGTAAATATTTTAAATTAAATGTGTATTATTTTCAGCGTACTTTACCAGAAGAGTGGGATATTCACGGTTGGCTCATAAGATCAAGCCCCCAGCCACTACAGGGCATCCGGAGTTTGAGAGGGCTTTCCGAGCACAGTAAGAGATGGACATTCACTGCAGTTGTAATGTAGCCACACAAATACATAAAGATGGTGAATGGATTTCCAGAGTAAGAGTAGTATTTGGATGAAGTATGTTTAAAATATCAATCTTTCAAATTCTTTCTGTCATTGTCTGCGTCTCATTAGTTTATCATTTATTGCTGAAATAGACAAAAAAGTTTGTGAATCACTGCGTTAAGCCACCATCATATTGGACATCTGCCACTGACGGAGTATAAAGCTGGTTGATGTGTGCGGTATTTATGAATTTGTGGGGATTCAAATCTGTACATACTTTATGGGGACATCAGGTCCCCATGATGTAATTCCCTGAACCTTAGGTCAACAATATGGTTTCAAAATAAGATAGATTAAAGTGCATATAAAACACACTCATTTCACTTTCACTTCAACTCAAAAAGCCTCACTATTTTCTTAAATATTTCTATAACTCTATATTTACCTCAAGCTAAAACCAAACATGATCATCCAATCAGATTTGTTTATTTCAGTGATGCACGTCAAACGAAGAAGCTCATTGGTCATCAATCATTTACAAACAAAATCAAATTTCTCATGCTTCAGATTAACATAGTTTATTCCTTTGCTCACTGATTCTGGAGAAATCCACCATGTTTTTTTTCAGTCCCTGTCATATTTTTTCCTTGTAAGCAGCTGTATTTGCTGGCAGACTATGAATTTTCCAAATTGACTAATCCACCTGTCAATCATGCCCATCTGGACATGGGGAGATTCCCTGGTAACCACACTCACATCTTCGTAAAGTATTGAATAAGTGTCTATTATGGATCACAAAAACAAAAGTCACACTTATAAACTTGTTAATACATTGTTTTCAGAAAATGTAGCATTTTCAAAACAGTAAAAGGTAACATGGTGACCTAAATATGTTATGTGTTAGCAGTTAATACCCCATAGAAGTAAAATACGGCTCTTTAAAAGTTATGATCGGTCTCTGAGAAATGAAAGCTAGTTTCCCACAAAGCATGTAAACCAAACGTGTGTGTGCAGTCAGAACTGCGTGGAGTTCTACCCGCTGTTCCTGGTGTCCATGTGGAGCTGTGGAGTGTTCTTCAGTGAGCTCATCGCCGCTGCTGGGGGCCTGGTCTTCATCGTGGGACGCTTCCTCTACTTCAATGGCTACGTCAGGGAGACCCACAAACGGTGAGAATGTCAGCCCACCAGGAGACCCTGTATTTACACTACACAATGTGGTGGTTCTGTTGCGGCAGAGAAGATAGGGTGGAGGGTTGTTTTTGAAAGTGAATGAAGGAGGTGAGAAAGGCAATCTTATTTTTTTTATAACCTTGTAAACCTCACCTGGCTTACAGCAGATTGGTATGTGTAGGACTCATAATGCTGATAGCGATCAGGAAAAGGTTTAATCTCGTGACAAATATTTTAATCTGATTGGTCGAAGCTCACAAAAAAGGAACAAGCAGAGAAATCAAACTTTAGTTAAATCTAGTTGAGAGAAAAGCACAGACATATTCCTTGTCCCAAAGTGTTCCCTTTGCATGTTTTTTACAACAAGTAATCCATATTTTTGCTGAATATAATAGCAAAATAGACAATGTTTAGCAAAACAGCAAAAGACAAAGTTTAAATCTGTCAACTGGACAAAGAGTAAAGACGTTTGGCTGCTCATCCAAGCTGCTTTTTCAGTTCTGGTCAGATTACTGCTGGACACTGCCTTATATCTATCTGAAGGGAGGGGCTAACTACACTGAAACTGTAAACATCTATTGTCTCCAGTTTCAGCTAAAACTACCCTATTCAGCCCTTAACGACCCTGCTCCGTCACTGTTTTTGTTCTGGGTCTGAGGATGGAGTTATAGGAGTTATAAATGGGCTGAAGTTCATCTGTCGGCGTCTGCATGTTTGTTTTAGTTCACTTGGGCGCTTCACCTTTGGCTTCTGCGCAAACCTCAGTGTTGCTCTGTGATTGGTCCTCCCACTACTGGGCAAATTTGAGCCTTACAGCAGGAGTATGTCAAGATGGATTCTCGTGAGTTTATGAACTCACAAATATACTGAGAATCCATCTTATTGACAACCATGATATATTAACAATCCTCCAGAAATGTGTTAAACCTGCATGTATAAATGTAGTTTTAAACAGTTTGCAGTGGTAAAATGCGATCAATGCTTTCAATCTAAAAAAAAATCTTTGGCTGCGTTTGCTATTGTGTGTGCATTGTGTTATTGTAACAGCTGAACATAGACATACATGCCATCACTGCAAAGTATCAATACCTCACATTCCGTATGCATTCTGAACATCCTAATTACTCACTGCAATGAGTTTATAAGCACTTTTCATAACTTTCAGAGTGGAGTTTTGCCTTCAGAGTAATGCTAACGACAACTAGCCCCACCATCATCTTCATCACAGCAGCAGAACCACCAGCCTCCTCAGCCTCTCCTCTTACTTTTAGCCCTGAATTATCCTCTTTTACATTCCAGATTGCCGGGCTTCTGGGTGTCCGTGGCTGTCTTCTTCTCCCTGTCTTTTCTGGGAATGATCGGAATAGTGCGAGAGATACTGCACAAGTACTTCTACATCTATAGCTGAGCAGACTGACTGGGTTGGTACGAATGGAAAGACAATGTGTTGTGCTTAATTGATCCTAGATTGTAGAAATTTAATGATAACTCAACAATGCAACTTTTTATTTAAGTTATGCAGCATAAATGAGCCAATAAATGAAAGTGTATACAGCTATGGTTGTCAAAAGTATTGAAAATCTACTATACTAATCACCACCAATCGTTACTAGAATTAGTATCGAAAGAAGACACTCATTTATACTTAGATACTCATTATCAAGTATTGTTACAGAATTTTTTTTTACCTTTTTGGTTTTGTTTAGTGTAATAAACAAATTGGGTTGGAAATTGACAATATAGTCTAAAAACAGCTTTGGGATCAAAATTGGTATTGAATCTATTCTTTAATATCAAAATCGATTTTGAAATTTTAGTATCATGACAACACTGTACATGACAGGTTCTTATGCTCATTTCAACAAAGCATAAAGCATTATTAGATTGATTTGGTAAGATTTTGTTACCTGCTTTTCCTTAGTTTGACAGTTTTCATTTTTTTAAATTTTAAATTTATAAACTGTAGCACATAAATTGTACTTGCCTTTTTAGATGATTGGATTTGTTGTTCCCCTGGTCACATCTTGACAAACTGCTACTTGAAAGGTTAAAAACTATGGTTTATATTTACCACAGGTACTATCTCAGCTATTTAAATGAAACACCACAAAAAAAAAAAAAAAAAAAAAAAAAACCTTAAAAACTTTAATAGATGCTTTTGTTAGAATAAAATCTTTCTGGAGATTTTTGTGACACTTTTGCAAATGTCAGTTTTATGATAAAATGTTTTATAGGAATCATAGTGATGTGATTTTTTTTTTTTTGGGGGGGGGGGGGGGTGAGAGTCAGATGAGGCCTGTCCATATACTGAGAGAGAGAAAAATTTGTGTCCTCTATCTTTAGGTTAAGGCACTGATGACTCAGGTTTAGTTGTGATTGCAATACATTTCTTTAAACAATAAGAGCACAAGCTACATACAGTACATATAAAATATATTTAGACAAAAGTAAAATATGTTTCTCCACAAGACGCCAGGCTGGAATCACACACTGCACACTAGAGGGCAGTCTTGAACAGCCATAGATGCACAGTGACATTAGTGAAGAGAGTTCCAATTGTTGCAACTATTTAATGGTCTCTTGAATAAAACGTTATAGGATTCTCTATCATATTTGAATTTGGATGTGCTGTTAGAACTTTCTTGCTGTTGCTGTTCTTCTTTAGGAGAGGCTTAACCAGTTTTTAAAGCTCTTGGGAATGTTCAAGATTGAAGTGACATGTTAACTGTATGCAAGCGAGTGGTGACTTTAGAAATTTACACATCAAAACAAAACACATCGAGGCAGCATGTAGATGGACATAGACCGGAGACTCTTGGACAATTTTGTCAGTTACAGGTGCAAAGTGAGTCACCTCTGAGTGTCTAGGAGGCTGCAGGGATGTTATTTGCGTTGTAGAACTGATGGCATTTTTAATGCCCTTAACCTTGTCATTAAAGAATACTGCAAACTCATTACCCTTAGATGCAGAAATTAGTTCTCACAGCAGTGAAGCTGGAGGGTTCGTTAATCTGTCTACTGTTGCAAACAGAATCGGAGAATTGTTACTGCAACATCCAATGTCAGAAAATACCTCTTGTTCTAGTAGTTTCCCCAAGGTCTAAAAGTACTTGGGGAAACTACTACTCAAATCAGAGTAATTGTAGGAGGAACCGTCTGGGCCTGTTTGAAACTGTCATTTGAATTTTCAAAGGACAGACCACAAAAATTAGGAAAAAAAAAAAAAAAAAAAAAAGGTATATTGTCGTAATGTCAGGTGAACGGACCAACACGCCAGACTCGGGGCAAGTTTACAGTGTTTATTTACAATAAGGTGCATTATATACAAGGTGCAGTCGTGAAGGGCGAGTCTCTCTCATAGAGTAGTGAGCAGGTGACAGCCAGGGTCTGGTGACAAGAGGGGAGCAGGAGGAGTAAGGTTATGATACCAGAGTCTAGAGCTGGATCCAGGATGAAGCAGAGGCAGGAGCCGAGTGCGCAGGAAGCAGGAGTCTGAGGAGGCAAAATATCCAGAGTCAGGACAGCGGAAAACGGGCAACAAGAAAAAAACTGAACAAAGCTAGGTAATTCACAGGAGACATGAGGACGGTTTGGCTCCGAATGACTGGAGAGCTGCTCCTTTATCTGCGGCAGGTTGTGATGATCAGGCTGACGAGCTGCAGGTGCACGTGGGAGGAGCCCGAGGCTCTGCCCAGCTCCAGACTCAGACAGGTGAGGGAGGGGGGAGGAGAGCACAAGACACACAAGGATCCCAGGAAACAGGCGGATCATGACATATATGAAGGACCAGTGCAACAAACACAAATTATTAGATCATTTAATATTGCAACATAAAGCCTTTGTCACTTGTAGACTTACCCACAGTGGGAAGAGTTACTTAAGCCTTTACACAAGAAAGAATTTTGTTACTTCAAATAAGCTGGACTTAGCTGGAACTACTACAGATGAATGGTATTACTACCAAGTCCCTCTCAAATTACATTACAGTCACAAGCTTGTAGTCAAGAATTGCACCTTGCATAGCCTTCATTTCACTAGAGGGAAAAGTGACTCAAAGCACCAAATTAGTATTTCCTTTTTTTTCTTTTATTGGCATTAAATATGTATCAGTAGTATTCGGTCATAATCTTTGTACTTCTTCATGATGTGTAGACTTTATGTTGAGGTAAACGTCAAACTTGGATGAAAATCTGAAAGGCAAAAGAATGAATGATTATGAGACTGCCATACTGAGATGTAGGCCTAGTCCGGATTTAATAGGGCTGGTCTATAGGTCTGCCACTGCAAAACGACCCCTCATTTGTCAAGTACCAAGTTGTTAAAATAAGTGTTGAATCTGAGTCTAAGCTGAGTCATTGTCATCTAAAATGGAGTCAAAGTCCAGCCCATTTAGAGTGCATATGTCACGTTTTCATTTTTTTGTAATTATGACAAGCATTGGTGGGAAAGTTACTGTATAGTATATTTATCAAAATAGTTTAGGTGTACCTGACCAGCCAGTCCCTTCTACATTCTGATCACATATTTCTCAAATGCAGAGGATGTCTCCTCTCAAATAAGTAAACTGCCCTTTTTTATGCGTAAGCCGCCATGTTTTTGATGCGAACAGACCATGGATCTCTCTTGATTGGTTAATCTGCCTGTCAGTCATATCCTCCAAAATCGAGGAGATGTGATTACGGCTCTGGATCTATTCGTCTTTGGAAAGTTTTGTCACAGCGTGTGGTTCTGGCTGACCAGGTCATGAATGATACCTCTATGTATGTCATATCTGCTGCCCATGCCCAACCAGGAAGTAAATGAACCAGATAAAACAGAAATTGTCATTGTGTCAAGATCGAAAAGATAATAACCCTAGTATTGAAAAACAAAGTAAATGAACCCTAAATATACCAAATCCATTTTAGAACCGGTATTATAGCACATAGTAATATTATCCTTTCTGGAGTGACTTGTTTAGATTGCACACACAGCCTGGTAGTGATATAAAAGTTCTATCCCATTCATTTTAATAGGACAACAAAATAAAAGCAGTAATTTTGGTGCTTGTAGACAGCGCAGACCATTTGCGCTGTCTGTTACATTTGCTAACACGTAATTCTAGCCAATATCAAACTTCCAGCTTCAGTTTCTAAAGTTCAGTAATGTTTGCAGGATTTGTGATTGATGAAATAAAGCTAATATTTTACTGTCAAACTGTTGTGATCCAGGATATTTTTGGTGAAATTTGGAGGTTAACGCTAAGTCCATAATTGAAAATGCATTGGAGCTAACATGTGGAAGGCACCAGCTAATGCAATACAGGCGTTCTATTTATAAAAACTTTAAAGTATCAACATCGGGTGTGAAGTTTTAGTACTGAGATAGCTTAAGTATGGTGCCAGTATTCAGACCTACTTTGAGCAAATCTTAAAGAGACAAAAGTGAGGTAGAGTTTATGCACAAAGTAGAGGAGGGAACTTGAGTTGAGAAGCACAAAGGTCCTGAGGCGCAGCTGTAGTAACCTTCAGCACCGAGCTCACTGTAAATATGAGATAAGGTAACACTGGCCTCCACTCATGTTTATTATATTGGTGCCAGTAATCACATTTGTCAGAACCTAACTAATAGTGTATTCTTTTAGTACATTCTTACCTACCTGTGTCTAGATGGCCCTGATTGACAGGTGGTCCCAAGATTATTTGGTTAATTGATAATGAGATTATTCAGGTCATAATTTAACCTGAATTTTGTGTGTGTGAATTTTAGTAGCAGCAAGTCATGTCAATTCTGTTACTCTAACAAGTGCTTATATAAATATACGGTTAAAGGTTCAGTATGTAACTTTCTGGAGATGGCACATCACCTGCATGATTCTATACATCGGAGCATTCCACATGAAGATAGATTCATTTCATGCGTGCTGTGAGAGATTATAGCAAAGGAACAACATTTCCATGGAAACAAGCCAGAGTAGGCCCTCCTCCTGGCCAAACAACGATCAGCTTTGTGGATATGAAATCCTGCTTAGAGTAAGGATGCATGTTTTTATTTATTTTTTTTTTTTCTATGCAATAAAAACAACCAAAATGAAAAACAAAACATATTTGTATTTTTGTGGATTTTTTCCTTAAAACTTGCATAGTGTGGCTCTAGAGGTACACTATGAGACAAGCAGATAGCACTACCAGGCCAAGTAAGAAATAATTAATTGCAAGATAGATCAGTTTAATGCCATACATGAAGACAAGCAGGTGGCATAAAAGAACGCCAGCCAGGAGCAGTGGGCCCGGCAGTGCTGATGCCCTCTCCCATCTTCAGGACTACCTTAGCTGGAGTCACTAACTACAGGATTTGTTTTATCTACTAGACCCATTTTGGGGATTCTGCAGCACTGTAACTGATTGTCCTCCTTTCAATATGAATTTATTGTAGTGTATTCTGATATGTTAGACTAGTTTACCTCTCTGAGCACCACCCAGAAGTCGGAGTCCTTCTTAACCACCAGGCGGAGCGCTGTGATGGGCTGCAGGGAGCTGTCTATGATGCCCTCTGCTTGGCCTCTGTCAAACATGCCTGCAACACACACAGGACTTTTACATCCCAGAGCACTGCTTCCTCATTTCATAAAAGTCTTATCTGGTTTAAAAAGGTACTGCAATCACAACTGAACCTGGGTTGCCAGTCTCTTAACATGCAGATAGGACAGAAGTTTTCTCATTTTCAGTATATGGACAGGCCATCCCTCATGTGAAGGCTCAGAACCTCCTGAATTAACTCACTGAGCTGCAGAGGCTGTATTAGAACTGATTCATGAGTGTCTGCAGGTGCTGGGCTTTAGATAGTGACGATTCAGATCAGAGAGAGTCCTTTTAGGTTTAAACCAACTGTATTTCAGCATTGAAACTGGCAACCCAAATAAGAGACTCATGTGAGGCTCATTCTGTGTTCTGATTGGATTATCATCGTGAGAAATGAAACATAATTATTACATAAACAACCTGGCTATCATGTCCAATGTTTCGGATTAAGAATAAATCACATATTAATAAATGACATGATATGTCAGATCACCTATGTTCTTAAACACTGGGCCAATTCTGAGACAACAGTTCAGTCATGTTATTGTTGGTTATCATCTGAGTTAAACAACAGTCTGCATCTCTGGACACTCCACTGGAGACACTGGTTCTCAGTGTTTTGTCCAACAAGCAGATGGGAAACTGAGGAAACTGACTGAAATGAAGCAATCATTTGGTTCACTTCAGTGGTCATAACCATGTCTAGAACAGTGGAAATGATTAAACGTTGGAGCTTAGTTATAAGGTTCTAATAAAATAAATAAAAATAAAACAGGGCATGTTAATTTCTAGGCAGATACAACAAGCTTTTTTTTTTTACTTCAGAAAACTGCATGAAAATATCAATTCAAGTTATTTTATTTAACTCATTCAAAACAACTTCAGCTGACCAAATTGCTTCACATAAAAGTGACCAAAAAATAAATATACAGATAACAGGATACATAAGGGAAGTACAATAAAACGCCAAGATAGTTAGTTTAAATGTCATGGAGAAGAGGCAAGTTTTCAATCTAGTCTTAAACTGCATTAAAGACTGAGAGGATCTGACGGACAGAGGGCGCTGTTCCATAGTCTGGGTGCTGCCACAGAAAAGGCTCTGTCACCTCTGGTCTTGCCTCTGGCTTTGGGCACAGCAGCGGGGGCTGGTCAGCTGACCTCAGGGCTCTGGGTGGAGTATAGAGCTGCAGTAACTCCCTCAAACAAAGAGGACCATAGAGTGCAGATATGTAAACATAATGTGTGTAATGTGTATGTGCTCACATCGGCACACATGCTAACAAACACGGAGAGTGACTTTGATCACTGTTGGTACATGATTGGTTTCTGTGTGCTATTTCATTTAGTATTGTGCTTATTGTTTCTTAATAAACATTAAACATGGATGCTCCAGCTGTAAAAGAGGAGAAAAACTTCAGAAAAATACAAAATCATCTTCATTGATAAATGTTTATGATTAAGAATAATTTTGGGAAAGAAAAAAACACAAAAAAAAATGAAATTTGAAATAAACATGACCAGTAGTTGGGGACACTACTTGATGAGATGTCTCGCTATGTGTGATTATAATGCACTGGGGGAAATCTGGTTTGTTTGCCACAGCCTGGACATGTTTAAAAATCTGGTGGAGAGCAATACATATGCTTTAAATAATCTGCTTTGCATTTCACATTCTGGAAAAAATCATCAATTGTGAAATTTCAACTATACCAATATTTAGAGCTGAAAAGAAGTAGCTGAAAAGATTGAGCCAAAAGATAGTAGAATATAATATAATAATAGGTATTTCATGCTACACGAAAAAGAGCAATGCACAAAAACTCCTGTCAGTGCAAATGACTGACCTGCCCTGACAAGAAAACAGCACTGAATGATCTGATCTGCATTTATTATATGGGGAAAAATATCGAGATTTTTGTTTTTGTCCATAAAAAATTTGGTCCGTTTATGATAAGAAATGGCATTTGAAGGGTTAAAATCAAAATGTATATTAAAATTTAGAGGAAAAGTGTCTGCAAAGAATGAACCCAAAGAAAGTTATAAAAGAAAGATATCTTTATATCTTTTTAGACACCATTCAATTCCGGTTTAGATACACCGTTTTCATTTTCTGCGATCTGTTATATTTTTTCGATCTGTTGTGTCACTGATTTTCAGAAGAAATCTCCATAAAGTTCAATAACTTGGGTCTCTCCGAGTCCACCATCTTGTTTCTGGTTTGTAGTCCAAACTCAACATGATGAAGAAAATGTGCATTGATAAAGCTAGGTGTTCGGTTGTTGTTTGTATTAACCAACATGTGTCGTTAACCAATTCATGCTGCTTTAAACGGTTGTGAAAAGGTGCCGGGTGAGGCACGCAGTTACCCTGCCTCATGTTAGGGGGCGCTTGTGAGCACAGGGATTCTTGCAACACCAGCAGAATAGGGGCCGCAAACTACAATTTAGAGTTAGCAAGTCAACTTTAGCAATTCACTTTTTTCTTCTTGTTTGGCCCTACTTTTTAAATAGAGGAAGATTACATCTTAAAGCTCAAGCAGTTTTCTACTGGACTTTCAGTCAAAGTAGGAGGTTATAATTAAAGGAACACCAACGCTAAAGGAGCTAAATGATTTGCTCCAGACGGCAGGATGAAAGACTCGCTCTTTTCAAACAGAGACGTACAAAGTGGTAAGACATTTAATTACTTCAATTCACTGAAAATTGGGGAACCAGAATAAGGATAAAAAACAATACAAAACCAGCTTGCTTTTTATTTCATATTATTAGTGCTATTTCATACAGACTTCGGAACTTTTATTTTGAAATTCTGGCCCCAAGTCACTGGGAGAGAAACTGGCCCAGGGCCAAATATAGTGACAACTGGACTATTACTTATCGATTATATATTGCACGGTTAACATGTTATTACCGTTTAGGGGACTTCCAGTGCACACCAGCCATGTCTGCTACAAGGGAAATAATAACAACGTACACAACAGGGACACAGCTCTCTGTCAAAACCTTACAGCAAATATTTATAAACATTTATACTATGCGCAGACACTAAAAACTACTATACTACTATACACATATATATATATATATATATATATATATATACACACACACACACACACACACACACACACACACACACACACACACACACACACACACACACACATATATATACATACACGTATATATATCAAGCCAATTCCAATGCGTGTGCTGTAGATCCTAATGGATGTTATTTGGGCTTGAGAAGTGTAGCCACATAGTGACAAAGAGAGGGAAGGGAGGGAAGATAGTAGACATTTAGGACAGTTACAAGTACCTTGGTATCCCACAAGCAAATGGCAACCTTGAAGAGGAAACAAGGACAACAGCCACGGCCAAATACCTCAGATGAGTATGGCAAGTCCTAAGGAGTCAGCTCAATGGTAAGAACAAGACCCAGGCAATAAACAGCTACGGCCTGCCAGTAATCAGATACCCAGCAGGAATCATATGCTGGCAAAAGGAGGAGATACAAACCACAGATGTTAAGATCCAAAAGCTCCTGACCATGCATGGCGGGTTCCATCCCAAATCCAGCAACCTAAGACTGTACGCGAGCCGTAAGGAAGGAGGCCAAGGACTAGTGAGTGTGAGAGCCACAGTCCAGGATGAAACATCCGAGATCCACAACTACATCATGAACAAGGCCCCAACAGATGACGTGCTCAGCGAATGTCTCAGACAGTGGAGTGCAGAGGAAGAGGAGCAGGAGGAACCATCATGGGAGGACAAGCTCCTGCATGGGCTGTACCACTGGAACCAATGGCTTGAGAAAGCTGGACTGAAGGACAGCACATAGGCACTCATCCTGGCTGCACAGGAGCAGGCCTTGAGCACCAGAGCAATAGAGGCCCAGATCTACCACACCAGACAAGACCCAAGGTGTAGGCTGTGCAAAGAGGCCCCTGAGACAATCCAGCACATAAATGCAGGGTGTAAGATGCTGGCAGGGCATAGTGTACAGAAACATCTGTGCAGAGTACGGACTAGAAACCCCCAGGTCAGGGTGGGAAACCCTCCAAAGGTAGTGGAGAATGATCGAGCCAAGATCCTGTGCGACTTCCAGATACAGACTGACAGAATGGACATAGTGGTGGAGGATAAACAACAGAGCAAAGTCGTTGTGGTGGACATCACAGTACCAAGCGATGGGAACATCAGAAAAAAAGAAACATGAGAAACTAGAAAAATACAAAATAAAAACCAGGGGCTCAAAGAAGAGCTGGAGAAGGCCTGGAAGGCATCAGTGGTGCCCGTGGTCATCGGAGCACTCGGGGCAGTGACCCCCAAACTGGAGGACTGGCTACAGCAGATTCCAGGAAAAACATCAGACATCTCAGTCCAAAAAAGTGCAGTGCTAGGAACAGCAAAGATACTGTGCAGAACCCTCAAGCTCTCAGGCCTCTGGTAGAGGTCCCAAGCATGGAAAAAAAATAACCCGTAGTTAAAAAGTGATATAATTTCAGCAAAACTTCCGTTATCTAGAGGACTAAAATAATGGCTGAATGGCTGCCAGGGGCGTGGCGCAGGTTAAGAAACAGGTGCCGGGAGGAGGGGTGGAGTGTGAAGTATCTGCTTATCCGATGCCGGGTCGTGGGGGCAGCAGTCTAAGCAGGGACTCCCAGACTTTCCTCATTCCAGACGGATCCTCCAGCTCCTCCGGTGGGACCCCAAGGCATTCCCAGGCCAGCTGAGAGATATAGTCCCTCCAGCGTGTCCTGGGTCTTCCCCGGGACCTCCTCCCTGAGGGCCGCGTCCAGGAGCATTCTGAGCAGATGCCCGAGCCACCTCAGCTGGCTCCTCTCGATGTGAAGGAGCAGCGGCTCTACTCCGAGCTCCTCCCACGTGGCTGAGTTCTCCACCCTATCTCTAAGGGTGCGCCCAGCCACCCTGCGGAGGAAGCCCATTTCGGCTGCTTGTATCCGCGATCTTGTCCTTTCAGTCATTACCCAGAGCTCATGACCATAGGTGAGGGTAGGAACGTAAGACACGCGGCTGGAGGTCAGATGACATGACAAGTCGATCATCGACCTCCGACCTAGGGTGCCCTGGTACAACGTGCACTGATGGACAGCCTTGTGCTCTAACATGGTGTTATGGACAAACTGACTAGCACAGAAGTCCAATAACAAAACACCACTTGGGTTCTGATCAGGGAGGCCGTTCCTCCCGATCACGCCCCTCCAGGTGTCACTGCCGTTGCCCACATGGGCAAGTCCCCCAGGAGAACAACGGAGTCCCCGGTTGGTGCACTGTCTAGTACCCCTCCCAGGGACTCCAAGAAGGTCAGGTACTCTGCACTGCTGTTTGGCCCGTAGGCTACCACAACAGTGAGGCTTCTGAACCGCTCTTGGTTTGACCCGTCTCCCTGGACCTTTTTGCCATGGGTGACCCTACCAGGGGCATGAAGCCCCCGACAACATAGCTCCCAGGATCATTTGGGTACTCAAACCCCTCCACCACGTTAAGGTGGCGGTTCAGGGAGGTGGCGGTACAACTCCATGACAGGTATGCATGTGATGTTTTGTGCTGTTAGATGTGGATATGCTCATATAGATGTTGTTCAAATAGTTCATTGTGCATGGTGCTGTGTGTTGTATCCACTGCATCCTGACTCCGAGTCACTTACCCTTTCCATTATTTGAGCTGGTTATGTAATAACTGTAATAGCCGATGATTCAAGCAGACTTCAGTGATCTTAGCGATCTGTAGTCTGATGGTCATGTAGATTTTTTATATTCACTATGAGAGTTAATATGGCTAAATGTGTTTCCACTTTCCAAAATGCATTTAAATCAAAATTCATCTAAAGAGAGTGAATAAACTTTGATATGTGATGTGATATTTGTGTGTTTCCACCTCGTGTTACCTATGCAAATCTTCAAAATGTGCATTAAAAATAAGGTAATGAATACACAACTATTGTTTTGTTTTTGGAACGAGTTTTCATATTCTAGACCAGGGGTGTCAAACTCATTTTCACTGAGGGCCACAACAGCAAAATGGTTGCCATCAAGGGCCAGATGTCCGCCTCATAACACAAAACACACATAGGGTTTTCTCCTTGAAGCACAAACTTGTCTTCACTTTTTTGAAACTGCCTTCCATGCCTACAATTTCCCTCTTCCTGAACATTTTGGGATCATGTTATGGCATTTTTTTAACCTAAATCTTTACTTGTACTCATCTTTATTGTCATCTATCTGTTTGACCTATTTCTTAAAACCTTACCTGTACTGATATGTAATCTCTTGTATTGTATGTAATTATCTATCTCTTTGACCTTATTTTTGTGATACTATCTGTTGTTACACACAGGCATATCTGTTGTTTGTTAGCGTACACAATTGGGCACAATTGTCAAAGAGCTCTTGTCCCCAATAGTGTCGTCTCGCCCTCAGTCTCCAAATGAACATACACACAGGGTATTTATACCATCAGACTTCAGGCGGCTGGTCACATTGTCTTGTACGCTAACAAACAAGAGATATGCCCATGCGTAACAACAGATAGTATCACGAAGATTAGGCTAAAGGTATAGGTAATATTACATATCAGATAGATAGATGACAATACATGTAAATATACAACATACAAGTAAAGATTTAGGGCAAAGAATGCCATAACAATCATTATTTGCAAATATTTCTGTCATGATCCACGTGTTTCTGTCCTTGTTGTGCCTCCTGTGTTCTCCTCTCCCCCCTCCCTCACCTGCCTGACTCCGGAGCTGGGCGGAGTCCTGGCTCCTCCCGCGCGCACCTGCAGTCCATCAGCGCTAATCATCACCACCTGCCGTGGACAACGGGGGCCAGGACCAGACATTCGGTGACAGATCGTCTGCGTGTCTATGTGACTACTCCAGTTCTGCTTTTTGCATGTTGTACTTACCTTTTTCCCTAGACTTATTGGATTTTGCTGCCTCTCCAGATTCCTGCTCTCTGGACCGTCCCAGCTCCTGCGCCTCTGGCTCCACTCCCGTTCCTGCCTCGTTATCCCGGTATAGTCCTGTCCTCCTTGTCACCCTGGCTCTTACCTGCACTCTGCTCCGGCTCCCGCTTCCTGGATCTTACCTGCTTCTCGTCCCTGGCTCCGCTCTCCGCTCCCGTTTCTCCGGATCCCATCCTGCTCTCAGCCTCCTGCTCCCGCTCACTCCTCACCCCCACCTGACTACAGTTATTGTTGAACATTTTTGCACTCTTTGTAAATAAACACTGTTTAAACGCTTCCGAGTTCTGTACTGTTGGTCCACCTTCCCCACTCATTACGACAGAACGATCTGGCCATTCATGGACCAAGCAGACTCGGGGCTGACAGAACACGGACTCACTCTTACCTGCCTGTTCTCCGCTCCCCGCCTGGTCCCGTCTTGTCCTGTCCCGACCTGTCTGCTCCGGCTCCGGACTGCTGTGGCTCCGCTGGACACAGTCTTCCGTCCAGGGACCATCTGATGTCTGCTACCCCTCATTCAGACCGTTGTAGCTCCGCTGGGCACAGCCTTCCGTCTAGGGACCTCTACGTGTCTGCTACCCCTTATCTGGACTGTTGTGGCTTCGCTAGACACAGTCTTCCATCCAGGGACCTCCACATGTCCTTTGTTTTTATCCGGGCCGATGTAGCTCCGCTGGACACTGTACTTCGCCCAGGGACCTCGTCGTGCCTTCCTGCTCCTTGTCCTGTTCCTCATTCTGATCTTCGTCCTGATCCTCGCCCTGTACCTCGCCGTGAGTGGACCTCAGGACATTCTTTTTTTTTTAACAAAAATCAGACTTTTAACAATACTAGCTGTCTCTCATCTGTATTAAGTATCTCAGAACTTGGAGTCATCTGAAACACCCAGGAGCACCCAGCTCCTCGTATCTTCTCCCGTCACTTGTCTTGTTCTGTCAATAAACACCCTTAAACTTGCCCCGGGTCCCGCATCTTTTGGTTTGCCTCACACCCCTCACTATGGCAATTTCTCAGTTCCACTTCTTCTTCTCATTAGTTTATGATCAATGTACACATTAAAGCAGCATAGACTTATTTTAAAATGACAGTCATGCCTTTTCATTTACCATCTCGCGGGCCACATAAAATGGGCCTTGAGTTTGACACACATGCTATGGACTTTTGGAAAAAAATCTAATATTAAGAGTTCAAAGACATTGTGAAGGCTAACCAGTGCTAACTAATATCCAGAACGCAGTTGTTTTAAGTACAAAAAGCACATTTAAAATCAAGTTTTGGTGATTTATAACGCTTCAGAAACAGATTTTAAATTAAATTACAGATCTTGTGGTCATTAGTTACCATATAGCTGATTAGCCCTGTTCAAGCTTTCAAAATCTATAGAAAAAGTCTATGGGGAAAAAAAATAATAATGTGAAATTTACTTCCAGAACCAGAGTGGGCAGTCACTGTTAAGCTTGGTTATAAAGCACTTTTATTGTCCAAGTATTAGGAAGTGCAATATTAGCATTACCATAACAGCCTCTTAAAGTTGTGAAAAGCGCTTATGAATTCATCTCAGTGAATAGTAAGCATGCTCAGATTGTACAGGATAAGTGAAGAATAACGATGCCGTTTTTCACATTTAGTAAAAATCTAGTAAAGCGCTTTAAATTACAGTGTACTTTGATAGTAAATATCTAAAAGGAAAATTCACAAATGTTGATATGATCATTTCTATTTGTTGACTACTGAATTCTGTACATAACAAAAATCTGACTTTTAACAATACTAGCTGTCTCTCATCTGTAATAAGTATCTCAGAACTTGGAGTCATCTGAAACCCAGCAATAACAATGAATGTGGATACGAAAGTGCAATGAGTAAAATGCAAAGGCTTTAATTATTTAGGTAATGTAATGCCCACTTAACGACATAACACAATGCCCCATTCTTCAAACTGTTTCTGGTATTTCACAACCAGGGACAGGCATGAGTAAGTAATGCTGCAAGGAAAACAAAGAAAATCGCATATGAAGTTGAAAATGATTTTTATTTACCTACTACAAAAAAGCCATCACTGGAGGATGAGTATCCCGATGTCTGGTTTGATTTCATTATTGATGACACCTAAAAACAAACAAAAAAGAAAAAAAAACACACCACAAATTAATTAAATAATTAACTGAAGTAAAGTAATGTTGAACTAAACAAAAACAAACTGTGAATGTGGTGTTTCAGTAGCACTGTTGATTGTTCCTACTCCCTTTTTTGGCCATTTTAGTACTAACTAGGTAAATTAGCAGCTTTCTGGTCTAAGCAATTTCCAGTAGTTGATGACATCACAAAAGACTGCCCTGATTGCAGCCAGTGTTTCTGATTACAAACACCTGGCTGAAGTGTGGATACCTGTTAAAATGAGTTTGAGTGTCAAACTCATTTTCACGGGGGGCCACGTCAGCAAAATAGTTGCCATCAAGGGCCAGATATAACTGTAAGTCAGTATGAATGTCACTAAATGTAACCAAATGTCATGTAAAATGAATGTAACTACTTTTTAACTTGTTAAATAACTGTTTATGTATTTATTACTTATTTACTTATAAACTGACATTTTTAAGTGTGTATCTGGTTGAGGCGCACCAGCTCACAGACCTTCAGCACAGCACTTATCCAGTCACAAAGCAGAGCCTCACATGAGCCTCTCATTTGGGTTGCCATTTTCAATGCTGACATCCAGTAGATTTAAACCTAAAAGAACTCTCTTATCTGAATCCGTCACTATCTAAACCCCAGCCCCACCTGCAACCAATCATTAGCAAGTGCCTTTGTGCTGCAGTATATGCTATTCATATTGACCTTATTCTGCTCCTCCAACTTTTGCCATAAATGCAGTGCTTTGTGGTGGCATTTGCAGTTAAGTGGGAATCACATTCATTTCAATTGAGAATTTAGGAAAAGTTTTGCCACTAAAATATGATATAAAGTAGGTTGATTTGTGTCAAATGTTCATTGTTTATGTTCAACAACAAGTGAAAACACCTTTGTAGACCAGACCGTATAGAGCTTAACTACTGCCAAGATCAGCAGCCCCATGTAAAATAATAAAACCCAAATGACATTTGCAAAATATCACTAATAATAAAAAAAAAATATAACTGTTCCTGTATGCATTTGCAAACTGTAATCAGGATTTTTTGTTTCTTTTGGAGTAATGACAGAGTGGCCTTTCTGCCCACGTCAGTACAGTACTTGTTTCACTGTGGATAATGACACATTCTTACCAATTTCAGCCAGCATTTTCACAAAGCTTTTTGCTTTTTGTTCTTGGTTTGATATGTAGCAAAAGACAAACTGTTAACTGGACAAATCGTTGTAAGAGTGAAGATGTTTCGCTGCTCATCTAAGCTGCTTCTTCAGTTCTGGTCAGAGAACTGGTGGACACTGCCTTATATCTATGTGAAGGGAGGAGCTAACCACAGTGGAATTGTAAATATCTATTATCTCCAGTTTCATCTGAAACTACCCAATTCAGCCCTTAACGCCCCTGCTATTGTTCTCATTGTTCTGGGTCTGAGGATGGAGTTATAGATGGGGGAGAGATTATGTCTCAGGCCCCCGTTCCTGTTTAAAGAAGGATTCTCTTTACTCTCTTTCTACCAAAAATGGCTTCTTTAACTCCCCTCTCAAATGTCTACAACAATTTGTCCAGTTGACAGATTTAATCTTCGTCTTTTGCTATGGATCACACCTGGACGACTGAGGGATTACGCAGACATCTTGGGTTGATATGCACATTTTGGATCAAAGTACGTTCACCTCTGGGACACAGAACCCTTTTCCTTGCTGAACATGATGATGGCTGGACATTCCCATTGTGTTTATACTTGTGTATAATCATTTGAACAGATGAACGTGAGACGATCAGGCATCTGGAAATTGCACCCACCCAGTCTTGTGCTGTCCACAATTCTCTTCCTGATATCTTGGCTGATTTCTTTTGACTTTCCCATGATGTCACACAAAGAAGTGTTTCAGGTGTGTCTTTAAATACATCCACAGATGTGTGTCTGTTTAACTCAAATGTTGTCAATAAACCTGTAAGAGGCTTCCAAAGACATGACATCATCATCATCTGTTTTTTCCCAAATTGTTTAAACACATAGTAATCTTAATGTATGTAAACTTCTGACTTTGAAGAAAGTAATAAAAAACTGTCTAAAAATCCTTCTCATTATTCGTATTATTTAAGTTTAGTCTGATTTCACGTCAGAAAGTGAGGAGAAACAGTGTATGTATCCTCTAAACCCTGAACAAGAAGGTCCAGTGTGAAAATGTTAAAGTCAACTTGACAACATCAAATAGCGGAATGCTTACAAACGCATGTAGGTTTCTTATTTAAAATGCTATTATATCATATTGCAAATTAATAATATAAAGAACAAAATAAGTAATAAGTATGTAGATTATACAGTAGTTGTACAAGTAATAACAGTAATATAAGTAAAGTCAAGCCTATAATTGAAAGATAAATAAAGATATGTTATTGCAATAATAAACTATGATTTTATGAAGACGGGGAGAGGAGGGGAGGGAGAACAATTGAGGCTTTAAGAGGTGAAGATAAGGAGTCTGACAGCGGAGAACGAACCAGAGACAACAGAAAATGTGGAAATATCAGAAGAAACCCCAAGCGATAGTGAAGTCATATCAAGCAGTAATGAAGGAGAAGGAGTAGAGGAAAGGGATTCAGATCACAGCAGCCAAGAAGACATTAATACCAGTGGTCATCCATCAGGTAGAGTATAACCTCTTTTTCATTAAATTATACATCAGTCAGTTGTATCCCCCATATATTCTAAAAATACTTGCATAATAACTACATATAGATCATAAACAAATATATACATAATAATAATAAATATATACGTGCATAATAAATGTGTAATATTTTGTCCATTACAGATATTTTGAAGTTCAGGGCTGAAACTCCAGTGCAGCCATACCTCAAGCTTTTCCTCAAGACACTGCAGAGTGGCTGAATGAGGGGCTTTAATG
>JAIEZT010001368.1:2148582-2209135 GCA_019594935.1 Periophthalmus modestus
CTGGAGCTACCCTATTCAGCCCTTAACGACCCTGCTGTTGTTCTCATTGTTCTGGGTCTGAGGATGGAGTTGTAGATGGGGAAGAGATTATGTCTCAAGCCCCCATTCCATCTCCATTCCATAAGGAAGGATTCTCTTTCCTAACAAACATAGCTTCTTTAACTCCCCTCTCAAACCATTTCTTTTCTCTGGCCAGATCTGAACTTCACTACCTTCAAAGGAGTGGTTCGTGGCTTTAAGATGTAGATGCACGGCGGACTGGGGTCCAGAGGAACTCTCACGCCGGTGTTGATACATCCTCTTCTGGAGTAGCTCTTTAGTTTCTCCAGTGTAACGCTCACTGCACTCTTCACTACACTGAATGCAGTAGACTACATTACTTTGTTTGTGGCTCTGGATTTTGTTCTTTGGGTGAACCAGTTTTTGTCTTAACGTGTTTGTAGGTTTAAAAAAGACAGAAATCTCATACTGAAGTTTTTCAGACACACCTGCTGTGTAAGGAATGGTAACACCCTTCCTTCTGGGTTCAGATTCCCTATTTTTTTTTAGCTCTCTTAGATCTATTGGAGGCCCATTTTGGATATCCGCAAGCAGAGAGGGCTTTCTCCACGTGCTGCTCCTCCTTCACTTTTTCCTCTGTGTTTGTGGGCACCACTTGAGCTCTGTGTTTTAGTGTTCGGATAACTCCGAGTTTGTGCTGCACTGGATGGTACACCATTCATGTGTCTTGCTGAATGATTTGTTTTTGGTGCGGTCAAACAAACTGGTCTAGTAGATGAAAAAAAAAAAAGACAAAAAAAAGGGAATTTGAAAAAAGAACCAAATGAACCTTTTTGGAATATCTGGTGAAATAGTGTTTAGCTTGACAAAGAGAATTTTACATATTTCAGCCAGGGCATCATAAAAATAATTCCACCTCCTGAAGCATTAGAGAAGAAGTCTGTGTAATCCAGTGCAGTGTATTCTACTGTGGCACTTAAATAAACTGCCTCTATTTGAACTTTTCGTGTCCAGATGTGAGATTAGGTTTAGGGTGTGTGTTGCCCTCTGGGGAGGGAATATGACAACATTTTGTTGCTGCATACATATATGATCTCATCCTCCTCCTGTCGTTTGTCAATCTCTTACACAAGCTGGTATCTTTCAAATGCTTTGACAGAATCTGACCCTTTATCGTTGCAGCTGCTGTAAGGTTGTGTGAGATACCATATGATGAGTGGATATTGTACTGCTCCATAACAATGGTGTCATGAGCTGGTGTCCCTTAAATGGGCTGGTTTCCTCCTTTGCATGTTATTTGTAGCGGGCTGTCACACCCTCACATGTGCATTCCAAATGTCAGCTGGGGTTGAAAGATACTCTAATCATGCAAGCGTAGTCAATTCAAATGTGGTAGTTGACCAAAGATCTGTGAATCCTTCATCTGTATCTGTACTTTTACATACAACTACAGTGCGTAACAGCACCTGATTGATTCCATGGAAATAGAAAAAACATACTAATATTATAGCCAAACATGTCCACAGAAACAAGCAGAAGGAGGCCCTTCTCCTGGCCAAATAAGAGTCAAGTTTGTGGAGATGTAAGCCCATTCTCAGTAAATACACACTTTTCTATGTTTTTCATGGAAGAAAAACTTCACAAATAAAACAAAGCTTTAATTGTAGTCTATTTTGGGGATAGCAATTTACATGCTGAAGCTTTAAGCAACACATTTAAGTACTTCTTCCATTCGAGTACTGTTAAAAGGTGTGCTTGACTTCATTGACTATTTAAAGCCACCCGATCACTCATTCCCAGTCTTTTGTTAAGAAACCGGAGTGGTGAGGACCTGATCGCTGGGTAAACATCCTCGTTTGCATACTGATAATCTATAACTAGCCAGTGTGTGAGACTCCATACTGGTGTACTCTGGTACAGACTTATGGGTGCAGACTCAGGATGGGCTTGAGGAGTCTTGTCAGCATGTGCTCTCAGCTTTTAGGACACGTGGACTTGATGACATCCCAGGAAATCAAGCTCATTTGGGCATTCTTGTCTGGATAACTTGTGTAAGAATATAAGCCTAATACATATTATTGTACATTCATTGTCTTCTAGGTGCAGTGTTGGAAATAAATGAATATATCAAAAATAAAATCAAACATTTATAATACTCATTTTGAGAAATTGTATACCATTACATTTTAATTTGGTGGTATTCAGAATATAGTTACTTTTTTGAATCAAAGACATAAGTAGTGGTATTCTAATTATTTAGACTACAGTACTATGATTGGAGCCATCCATTTATTTTCTTCTACTTAATCCATGGCCAGGTCGTGGAGGCAGCAGTTTGAGCAAAGCCCAGGCCTCCCTCACCACACACACTTCCTCCAGCTTTTCCTGGAAGATCCTGCGGCATTTTCAGGCCAACCGAGAGACATAGTCCCTCCTCCTCCCGGTGGGCACGTCCTGAACACCTCTGCAGAGAGGCATTTTCAGGCCAGCCGAGAGACATAGTCCCTCCTCCTCCCGGTGGGCATGTCCTGAACACCTCTGCAGAGAGGAGTCTAGGAGGCATCCAGAACAGATGCCCAAGCCACCTCAGCTGGCTCCTCTCAACAGAATGATACAAAATACATTGTACAATAAATATAGCCCAATAAGCTTCTTTGAGTGACCAGACAAATGCATTCCATTGTGTTGTTCTATGTTTATGGTGTGAAATTTCAACAAGTGTCATGATAGATGTTGCGAATTGTTACAGATAAAACCATCTACTGACTTGACCACGCGGCTCTGATGCCTCTGCATCCTTAGTAAAACAGGTGGAGAAAATTCTCACCTGGAAATTTCCAGCGGACTTTGAATTGGAGCAGGACTTGTGTTGCGGAAGGTGATTCCACAAGCATCCAAGTCTGCATAAGTCCAGCACAAGACTTATCCTTTAAAATACATTATGTAACAGCTTAAAATTTTAATTTTAATTTCCAAATTATAATTTCACTTTCAGAAGCAACCTTTATTTCTGTACCATATCAAAGTTCATGAAGCAAGATGTTTTGCTTCCCAAAAATTAAATACATTTCAAGGACATGAAAACTGGATACACTGGTGCTACTAATGCACTTTAATAATCTGGTGATATACATTTATAGTAACACTTGCACCTGTTTTAATGTTTTAAATGAACCTATGCAGTTGTTATGAATCATGCTGCCATGAGAAAGAGTAATAATCTCACTGGGGTCTTCCTGTATAAATAAAGATAAATTAAATAAAGTAATGGCTACTGACCTGGTGATGTGGGTGGGCTGGCTGAAGTTGAACAGGATGTAGTCTCCTTTGGTCGGGGTGAGGGCCCAGAAGAAGTCCTGTCCCTGGTAGGCTCTCTCCAAGCTGTGCTGCTGGTAGTGCTTCAGACTGGAGCTGACCTGAGCCCTGGGGTTTTGATGTGGGGTGAACAGATGCTGCTTCCCAAAGTCCTTATCCTGACAGAAGTGGGATGGGTAAGAAGCAGTAAATTATTGTGGATGATTTATACATACCATATTTTCCAGACTATAAGTCGCACTTTTTTCATAGTTTGTCTGGGGGTGTGACTTATACTCAGATATGACATATATGTGAAATTTGTAAAGAGCAGAGCTTCATCTTCTTCCGGAGCAGATGGAGTTGTTCAGAAGCGACACCGAGGATGAAGAATTCAGTGGAATTAGTGCTTTGTTTTTGTTTATACATTTCATATTTAATTTTCCCTTATTTATTCCCCCTTCATTTATAAGAAAGGTTAAGAAAACTCCCGCACACTGTCTCACTCTTGATTCACTTTTTATTCTCACGATGTTTCAGTCCCTCTGACCTTCCTTAGATTACCTGAGGAAATGTCATGAGAATAAAAATGAATCAAAACCTTTCAGACAAAGTGCTTCTCTTCCGATGCACCTGTCACCCAGTCAGGTGTGCAGAGTCTACACAGAAACCCTTCATTTGTAAGACCATAAAGGTGATAATTTTTCATTTGGAACAATATTGTAAATGCTTCGTTTATTATAAGTTTAGTTTAAGGTCGTGAAAATTGCTTCCTGTTTACCATTTCAGCCTTTTACATTGATGTGAAGTCTTACCCAATAGAGCACTATTTAAGAAACAATCGAGTCAAATAGAAAGTTTTGAGTTCATCGATTTGTTTACTAGTTGACCAAAGTGGTATGTATATTTTTCGTTGTGCAGTTTTGTGTGTGTATATGTGATATGAGGCAGAGCTTATGTTATATGTTATGTGTTTGTTCTACAGTGTGAACTGTGATGAAGAAGTAAGACCACAGTAAACATCAGTGAAAAGAACTCTCGTGTCTCTTGTTTTTGTGAACAAGCCGCATATGTTACATTAGCGTATCTGATTAGCTGTTAATATCTTACGTAATATACCACATGATCCCTGCCTCTTCCTGCCTGTTCCTGCCTCCTGTGTGTGCTCTGTCCCTCCCTCACCTGCCTGTCTCTGGAGATGGGCGGAGTTCCTGGCTCCTCCCGCGCGCACCTGAATCCCATCAACGCAATCAACGCCACCTGCGGGAGGATAAGAGGAACCAGGACTCTCCACTCGGGGCCAGATCGTCTGCTTGTTTCACTGTTCATCTACCTGTTTTCCTACCTGTTCGTGTTTCGCTAGTGTTCCTGCTAGTGTTCCTGCTATTCAGCCTGTTGTTCTCTATTTATTGTTATTATAACTTGCCTTTAAAGATATGTCTGTTCATGTTTTTTATAAAATAGATTTCATAAAATAAATTTCCCCCAAAAATGTGACTACAGTCTAGTGGCACCTATAAATAAATAAATTATATATGTGTGTATATATGTGTGTGTGTGTGTGTATATATATATATATATATATATATATATATATATATATATATATATATATATATATATATATATATATATATATATATATATTTTTTTTTTTTTTTTATTATTATTTATTATTATCATTTATTTAAATTATACTTTGGTGGTTTGGTTCTCAAGACGATTATCCAGCCAAAAAGCAGAATGAGCCTCACATTAGTCTCTTGTTTATGTTGCCAGTTTCAATGCTGAAATCCAATTTGTTTAAACATAAAAAGGACTCTCTCTGATCTGAATGGTCACTACCTAAACCTCAACACTTGAAGCCAATTATTAATCAGTGCTAGTGCAGCCTCTGCAGCTCAGTGAGTGAATTCTGGAGCTTCTGAGCTTTCACACAAGGCATGACCTGTACATATACTGAGAATGAAAAACAAAATGTCTGTGTCCTCTGCAGGTTAAGGCTCTGGCAACCCAGGTTCAGTTGTGATGGCAGGCTACATACAGTTCCTTTAAAGACAGCTGAACATTTTGATTTATTTTTTTTTCAAACTAGAAAAGATTTAAACTGCTGAACTAATACAAGAATCCCCTGCACTTTAGAACATGTTTGTAGAAGTTCAAACTGCAGGGTTAGCAGTTTTTACACAGAATAAAATATATTTTGTTGTTTGGCATCTTTGAGATTTGCTAATTATGTCCAACTTAATCCAAGATCACAGAAAAGTAGCTCTTATTTGAGGTGTAAGTGTGCTGAGTGAGCGGACCTTGAGCGTCTGGGTCTTGCCACGTAGAGAGGAGTGCAGCCCCATGTGTTGAAACAAGGAGGGCGTGTACCTCAGCTTTAAGAGGGCCTTCTCCTTTTCACAGTCTTTCTGCAACATACACCACACAATCCCGTCTTTTCATAACATCATCAAGTGCTTCCGACAGGTTAGGCTACTTATTTCAATAAACATAGTTAACATAATTTTATTTGAAAATTAATAATTGTACTTCCTAGTTGGACATGGGCAGCAGATACATAGAGGTACATGTAAGGTAATTCAATAACTGTTACCTAACAGCCATACAGGGAACAAGGGCCAGAATTTGTCTAAATTACACGAAATTGTTATCATTAGACTAAAGCCTGGTGTCCACACCCACAATTTATTTTGTCTTATAAGATTGCACAACAGCACACATGCACACATTTCTTCAGGGGCATCCCAAACCCCAGCCACCAGCTACAAAATCTATTAATATCAACTGTTTTATTCAGGCCCCTGATTAATGGATTAATGCCTACAAAGGCCTTAGCAAAGGACCCAATTTTTTGAGTACTGCAAGTGGGGTCAGGGAGGCACCATCAGAAAACTCTTCTGCTGTTACTGAGGAGCGCTGGTGTTTACTGTTGGTCACAAAGATTGATCATAGACGCAGTGAGAGGAGAGCTCTGCACCCCGAGGGCTCTGTGCTTGAACCAACCCTCTTCACCCTCTACATGGTTTCTATTGGGTGTGTCTTCAGCAGGCATGGGATAAATTCCCACTACTATGCTGATGACATACAATGCTACCTCAAAGTCACCCCCTCTGGATCTCTGAAACTTGGGGGTCAAGTTTGACCCCCACCCCTTTGACAAACATGTCACCCACATCTGCAAAACGTCCTTGGCCTCTGCAATATTTCAAAGCTCTGTCCCTCTCTCTTTCCCCCCTGGCTGCAGAGAAGCTCGCCCATCCCTTTGTCTCCTCCAGGGTGAACTACTGTAACAAACTCCTCATTGGGATCCCTGGCAGGAGCATCCGAAAGCTGCATTATGTTCAGAACAGCGCTGTCAGGGTCCTAATGAGGGTGCGGAAACACAAGCACATCACCCCCATCTTCCACTGGCTTCCAGTTCACCTCTGCATCGAATACAAGGTCCTCCTGCCCCCACCTACATTACAGAACTGCTCAGCACAGCTCAGCCAGGACCCGGTCAGGCCAACAGCACCGTCTGCTCCAGCCAAGGACACAGCTCAAGACCATGGGAGAAAGGGCCTTTGAGGCTGCTGTCCCCTGTCTGTGGAATGCCCTACCAGACCATCTCCGGGCTCCATAAACGATGGATGCTTTTAAAAAAGGTCTAAAGGTCTTTTGGAACATTTTTTAAGCATATTCCTTGTAGTTTCTATCTGTTTATAGATGTTTTGTTTTTTTTTTGTTTTTTTATTGTTGTTCTTTTACTGTAGTGCACAGCAGATTTGCCTTCAAATGTAAAACGCATTATAAATAAAATGTACTATTATTATAATTGTTATGCACTTAGACTCTAAAAAATACTCACTAGTCACTTAGCCACTAAAATATCAGACAGTCTTTGGTCTTACGATGGTTCTAAATTTGATCTTTGTTCAAATCTCACTGTGGACAAAATTGTACAGTCGACACCCAGCTTTATAAAAACAAAGACACCACCTCTACTTGACGGCATAACAGAAATAGACTAAGGTAGTGTGACATCTCCTATAGTGTTTGGCTGTAACTAAAAGAAGCTCAGCGTGACTAGCAGTTATAGCAGCTAATCTGCAATATATTGCATATTTGGAAATCTGCACACGAAACCAAAGAATCAATGAGGAGCAAAACTGTTGAAGATACACGCCCCCTCTCTCTCACACACTGCTGGTTTGGCAAGGAGCAGGCACTTGGCAGCAAAGCTGTCAATCAACCTGTTGCTAATGTTTAGTAGGGGGGACCTTGGAGAAAGCAGGGACCAGATTGGTCTGTTGTTAATGCTCATATCTTAATTTAACCCATGTAGATTAGGTAAAAATCAACATTTCGAGAATAACGAGCCTGTCAGCAGCAGCTACAGAGAGAATGAACTGCAACCAAAGCTCAAAGGAACCACTTTGTATCCATGTTCACTTCCCGTTTATAATGCGGCAGTTAGGGCATTAGCTGTGTCCATTTATACATACAGTCTATCGCTGTGACAGTAAAACTAGCAACAACTTGCATCTAATGTGCACTTTTTGATTATCAAATAATAAAATGCCTTCTAAGTAGATGCAGACAGCACACAGCAGACTTATTTTGACCTCAAGAGCTGCGGCTCTGTCCCATCCTCCAGGAAAGCCTTTGTTTCCATATATGTCCTCAGGTATAAAAGTTCATTATCTCAGGGGTGTAAAACAAAAGTCACTCTGCTTTGAAATGTATGCATCTTTGTCATTCTGGCATAAATACTCAGAGATCAGCTTTCCTGATGCATGGAGCTTTCAAGAGGATCTGGAAGGAAATGGATTCCAACTGATGAGACAACTCAACTTGTGACATCAGAAGATGGGTAAAGCAGCTTCAGTTCCAACTGAAGAAGCGGCTTGGATGAGCAGCGAAACGTCTTCACTCCTACAACGATTTGTCCAGTTGACAGATTTGACCTTCATCTTGTGCTATGGATCCGACCTGGACGACTGAGGGTTTACACAGATCTCTATGGAATTACAAAATAACAGTGCCCATTTCCCAGTCACTAGCCCCGACCCTGATCCAGGTCTAGCCCATGGGACAGTGATGACTGGCTTTCGACTAAACTGTGAGACACTGTAAAGGTGAACATGTTTCACTACACTTTGCTTTACATAATATCTAGTATTGAGACCTACTTGAATTTATTCTTCAGATTAAAGTTTGAGAGTCATTATGGCCAAGTACCAAACAGTCATGGGTGAAGTTTCCCTCTAGTTGTAACTAGCCAGTAAACAGTCAGACAGGTGGAAGTCCCTGCTATTTAGCAAACAGTCCCTAGTTGAAACTTCTATCTAAGGTTACTAACTAGTAAAAGGGAAAAAAGGGTGAGAATCCCTCTGTAGTTAAGTGTAAAGGTGGGCTAAAACATTTTCTTATGAGGGAGAGTCAAAAGAGCAGTGCCCCTCCGTCAGGTCTATGAATATTATGTATGTGATATTATGTACATGCAAAATGCATTAAGAAAAATGCTAATTTACATCATGTCAACACTATGATAGCACTGAAATGTATCACATTACCGACATTTGCATTGAGCCTCTTAAAGAAGAAATCACAGGTAAAAGTAGTCCACTACATGCTGTCTGCATCTAATTGTGAAGCGTTTTTATTGTCCAACAATCAGGAAGTGCACATTAGCATGCTAGTTGTTGTTACCTTTAACATAATATCAAAACTTCACTCTGACCTCTGAAAGTTGTGAAAAGTGCTTACAAAGTCATTGCAGTGAATAATTAGGATGCTCAGGAATGGATAAGGTAAGTGAGGAATAACTTTGGATCACTGCAAACTGTTTAAAATTAACTAATTATGTTTTTAAGACAGATATTTTATGCAACACTTGAACCTCAACCAAGACCAAAACCAATTTATAGGCACATTTAGCACATTCCTGATGCACTCTTGAAATATTGTCTTATATGAATATTGTTATAGAGCTCGGGATTGTGACATCACATAAAATTTTAAGTGAGCCTAATGTTAAACAATGGAGATTTTAAGATGCTGAATACTAAACTTAGCATTATTTCAAATGTTTTCTGATACTATTTATACTTTGCATTGACCTCAAGATGGGGGTGTTCTGTAACTACTTCTATGGCAGAATTATTCAGCAGTTACCTTGGTGACACAATGCACACAATAGCTAACACAGCCAAAAAAGCTTTTAGACTGTATGAAATCTTAAGAAAAACAAAAAATGGACTGTGAAGACTTGTTTTAAGGAGCCTATGGTCATGGTCATTTTTAGGTGTTTGATGTTCAACAAAAAAGGTGAGAGTAACTAACTGAAAAATGAATGCTAACTAGAATGTGACTGAAATGTTGCTTGAGAGGAACTTGTTTAACAGCACAAATAAGCTCATCTGTTGTAGTTCCTGATTACTCAATTTTTTTGGTCAGTTTGTGCTAAAATAAAACTCAGATTAAAGTCTAACAGAGCTTCAGAGAGAGCAGTGCCTGCAGTTACCCTCACACCCTCAGGTAATGTTGATGACATCAGCTGCAAAGGTAGATATAATTACCAGTAATGATCCAGCAATGTATTGGGTTATTCCACCGTGCTTTTTAGCATCGTTTTGCTAATATATTTTCATGAGAGTTTAGCATTACTGCCACAAACATGGCGGCTTTCCAAGGTAAAGGACGAATTTTGACATTCCTTCCAGAACTCCATTAAAATAATCCAAATACATATCCACATATTCATTTTTGTCATTATTATCTTTGCCTAATAAAAGAGCAGAATATAATGTGAAGCTTACTGCATCTTTTTCGGGGTGGCACGCTTTGACCCACAGGATATGGTCCAGGAGCCAATCGATGGGCTTGGCTTTGTGGAACATCAGGAAAAAACCCACGATTATGGGCAGGTCGCGGGTTCGAAACATCTTCCCTAAACAGCACAGTCACAATTTTACAATAAAATCTCCACACATCTTGTCATCTTATGCTCATTCAGGCAAGCTTACGTTTATATCCATTACTGTGATAAATGTGTTATAAACACATTTTTTGCTAATTTTGGTTTAATCCGCACAAATTATGCATTCTTGTGGCTTTAATTCTCTCTTTTGGTCACCTTAGGATAATTATTTTACATTTTCTAACTTAAAATATTGTATACATTTGGAAAATAAACTTTATAAACTTCACCTTCATTTCCAATGAATCATTAAGGCGCTGGAGCTTCCTCTGCTGTCAGCAACAAGAATGAACAATGGCAAATTACACAAATAGGTCCTTATCCTCCATGAACGCCATACTAATAGGGGGGGGGGCTCTAAAATTTGACTAGGGGCTGGGCCAGGCTATATATATCAGTGACATGCAGTCAGATGAGACAGGTGAGGCAGTGCCTCACGTGTCATCACAGAGAAAAAAATAAATGAAATGGTTATATTTATCCAATGATTTGTACTATAAAGTTATTTTCTATTCAACTTTGCAATTTTATTCTTTTTTTTTACTCTTTTACATTTACCGTTGAAATCCTGAGAAGAGACATGCAGTGAGGCACCGGCCGTTCGTGCCTCACATGGACTGACTGTGCCGTAGCTCAGCAGTGACAGCTGCTGCTTTAAGCGGCTGTGAAAAGGCACCGGGTGAGGCACACAGTTACCCTGCCTCATGTTAGGGTGCATTCGTGAGCCCAGGGATTCTTGCAACTCCCGCAGAATAGGGGCCGCAAACTACAATTTAGAGTTAGCAAGTTAACTTTAGCAATCCGTTCATTTTTTTCTCTATGTCTCGCCCTACTTTTTAAATGGAGGAAGATTACATATTAAAGCTTAAGCAGTTTTCTAAACTGGACTTTCGGACGAAGCAGGAGGTTATAATTAAAGGAAGACCAACTCTAAAGGAGCTAAATGGTTTGCTCCAGATGACGGGATGAAAGACTCGCTCTTTTCAAACAGAGTGGTACAACATTTAATTACTTCAATCCATTAAAAATTGGGGAACCAGAATAAGGATAAAAAAACAATACAAAACCAGTTTGCTTTTTATTTCATACTATTAGAGCTATTTCATACGGACTTTGAAAATTTTATTTTGAAATTCTTTTTTATTCTGGCCCCAAGTCACTGGGAGAGAAACTAACCCGGGGCCAAATGTTCTGACACCTGGTTTATTATTATTATTATTCACTTATTATATTTCAGTTAAATAAACAAAGCAGAAAAACTTTGAACAAGGTTCACCCTTACCTATTTTAATATAATTTGGTCACATTTGGCAGGCCAGATTAATAAGTCCAAAGGCCCATGCGCGGCATGTGTTTGTTGTGAACATAGTTTGACTGTAGTTTAAAGGGTTAAAAATGTGCTACTTGTTGAATTCTGTGTCCTCCCTCGTTCGAGACCTATGTTTTCAACAAAGAAAGCCGACAGAAGCTCTCAGACCAGCACCAAGTGGATTAAATCCTGTTTATAAAGGTGACAGGAGCGATGTATTCACTCCACGGTGTGTTCTGAAGGTAAGGAGTCCGTTTCAGTCAGCGTTGGAGTGATGAGAAATGAAAAAGTGCACAAACTATTCTCCTGTTTAAGAGCCACACAGTCTGGCTGCTCTGATTGGCTGTTAAAGTTGATCACAGTTGACAGCTGTTAATATCCAACGTGTTGGACCTTATAATTTGAGGTTTTGGAGCTGCTAACCTCCACAAACAATCAAGCAAGGAAAAAAAATCGTCTCATGAATCAGGCTTAATGAGGAGAGGCTGCTCTGTGATTATTGAGTAACAGTAATAAAAAAACAAAACAAAACAAAAAAACTAGGATGGAAGCCATTAGTGGACAAAATGAGTGCTGGATATAAGTATGTTGAGTCTGACCTATGAAGCCGAGATGGGAGAACTCCAGGTACAGCCAGGTCTTGGACTCCTGCTGGACAGCATAAGACCTCATTGCATCGTAGTAGTCTGTCTTAGCAATGATGTCATCCTCCAGCTGTGGACACAGAAGAACCAGCTTAGCTCTCTAAGAAGTTCAAATCAGACTAGAAATCTAGGGGTAATAATGAACTTTAACAGTTACATGAAATCAATAGCATCTGCAACTTTTTACCATCTAAAAAACACTGCAAATATCAAAGGTATACTGTCAAAATCAGACTCCGAGAGACTTATCCATGCATCTCCAATAGGTTAGACTACTGTAACAGCCTGCTCACTGGCCTCTCCAAACGGTCCGGACTAGAACCAGGAAGTAAGAACACATAAGTCCTGTGGTCAGATATCTGCTCTGGCTTCCTGTAGCTCAGAGAATAGACTTTAAAGCAGCTCTGCTTGTGAACGAGTCTCTCCATGGCCTAGCACCAAAATACATCTCCCACATGTTAGTGTCATATGAACCATCTCAGACTCTGAGGGCTTCAGGGACCGGCTTCCTGCTGGTGCCCAGAGTCAGGACTAAACATGAAGAATCAGCATTTCAGTTTTATGCAGCTAAAACCTGGAGGCAGGAGAGAGAGGGAAAGCAGAGATGCAATGGAAATCTTTTATAGTATAGGCCCAGGCCAGTAGATTAAACCTAAAAAAACATGTTGACCACGAAGGCACTTAAGGCAAAGGGGCAGGTGCTTGAGCTAATGTATTGCCCTTAGCAAAAATGTACTATAAATTGCTGGCATTACTTATGCACCAGATCATATAAAAACAAGTCCAAGGAAATAATTGTGATTGGCTGTTTAAATGTGAACTGGGAGTGTAAGGACAGAAAAACACTTAAACATACTATGGACCTTTAAATTTTTTTCTGAACTCATTGACCAGCCTACAAGAATCACAGAACATTCAAAAGACAAAATAGATTTGCTCTTTAGTAACACAGCTGAATGGATAATCAAATCGCATAACTTTCTGACTGGTATTTCAAACCATAATTTTATATTATTTTCAAGGAAATCTTGAATGAGTGGCCGAACTGACTGAATGATTGGATTGTGAAATATTTTATACTGTACAATAGTGGGAACTGTGCAATGAGTGTAGTGTCTATAAAAAAATAGAATACAGTAAAATAAAGAAAAATTCAATCAAATAAACAAACATAAAATAATAGGAGGTAACACCCCTGAAACAATATCCTGGTATCTGGTAACAATATCCTGGTATGTTGATTGAGTGTTGCTTTGTTTCATTCAGCTCTAGTGGAAACACACCCTTTTACCTAGTGCCCGGACGTCACACAGGTATTGGTGGTTTTCAGATTCTAGACTGTGATGATACTTCCAGATAGACAAGAGACAGCTTTTCCTATTAATTACACTCTACTCGTGGGGGTTACTTTCTAAAAATAACCCACAATAGTCGAAATCCACGAAGTAGTCATCTTTATTTTTTACAATTATTCTATATGTTTTAAGGCTGTAAAAGCCCTCACCACACACTTTATACATTTTTCTCATACAGGCATTGACATTTTATCACATTTCTCTCTTGTTTAAACACTCTCAAAGTTCAAACCTTCATATATCATAACTCCCTTCCTCGACGATCGCTTAAAATGTTCACGCATGCCTCTGCTCCATCGTTATCAGCAGTGGCAGCCTCTCCGTGCACAGAAACACTTTCAAGTCCAAAGCGTTTCTGAAATTTGTCAGTGCAGAATGTTTCATCACACACATATATTGTGGGTTTTGTCTGGGAGAAATCTTGCAAACATACAGCACTTCAGAGTCACACTGCAATTGAACATTTATGTCAATTTAGCTGAACACATTCTGTACCATACAGGAGACATGGCACAGAGGAGACTGAGATAATGGTTTACAGTCCTTTAACCAATCAGGACACAGAACACAATGCACGTTCAGACACTGTAAAAAAGCATGCAAAATTGCACACATAAAAATCAGCGAAACACAAGACCACGAAAAGGTGAATCACGTTATAGCGAGGGACAACTTTATTACAAACACCTGCATTTTAACATTATTCATTTTAGCTGCCCCCATCTGTGTTAAATATTACTGGCCTATACAATGGTATGATGTCACCCAACAATTTAAGTCCTTATATGAAATTTTTTTATTTTCATCTTTGCTTGATCATGATCTTAGAATACTCCTCCCAGTCTACATCAACGTATACTCCGTGCAACTCTTTGTTTTGTGTTACTTACACAGGAATGTGAGCACCACTTCTACCTTCTCTGGTTGTATAGTATATACTGTACAGTTGAAACTAGAAATGTACATACACTATATAAAAAGATGCATACACTTTTTTTTTTTTTTTGTCACTGTTTGACATGAATTCAGATTAAACTTTTCTTGTTTTAGGCCTATTAGGATTATTTCTATTTTCTAAATACCGCAATGAGAGAAGCATTTTTTTAAGACATTTTTTAATTACTTTCTTCAAAGTCAGAAGTTTACATACAATAAGATTACTATGCTTTTAAACAATTTGGGAAAACTGAAACACACCTGTGGATAATCAGAAACACAGCTGTGGATGTATTTGAAGACACACCTGAAACACACTGCTTCCTTGTGTAACATCATGGGAAAGTCAAAAGAAATCAGCCAAGATATGAGGAAGAAAATTGTGAACTTGCACAAGTCTAGTTCATCCTTGGGTGAAATTTCCAGATGCCTGAAGGTGCCACGTTCATCTGTTCAAACTATTGTACACAAATATAAACGTCGTGAGAATGTCCAGCCATTATACTGCTCAGGAAGGAAAGAACATTATGTGGAAATACTGAAGCAACACATCAGTCGGAAAGTTAAAGCTTTGGCACAAATGGGTCTTCCAAATGGACAATGTCCTGAAGCATACTGCCAAACCGATTACAAAGTGGCTTAAGGATAACAAAGTCAGTGTTTTGGAGTGGCCATCAAAAAGCCCTGATCTCAATCCTATTGAAAATTATGGGGAGACCTGAGAAGGCATGTGTGAGCAAGGCGGCCTACAAACTGGCTTAATTATACCAGTTCTGTGAAGAGGAATGTGCCAAAATTACTGCCAACTACTGTGAGAAGCTTGCAGAAAGATATCCAAAATGTCTGACCCAAGTCATGCAGTTTAAAGGCAATGGTACCAAATACTAATAAAAGCAGCAATAAGCAGAAATAATTTTGGTATTTCCTAAATGACCTAAAACAGAAAAGTTTAGTTTGATTTAATGTCAAACAGTGAGAAAAAAGCATATGTCTTTTTATATAGCATATGACTTCACATCTGGTCTTGAATCAGTTTTGCATGTACTTTAATGTTGATTAGAGGTGTGGCCGTGGGCTACAGGGAACGTAGCCAAAGGAAGTGGTTTATAGAAAAGCCTCACCTGCACGTAGTAGGTCCCTTTGTCCTGTGCATACAGCATGAGGAAGCTGAAGTCCAGATTCTGTTTGGTGCGCCATCTGAAACACACTCTGTCAGTACACATAGGCACTGGAAGGACAGGAGGACCACAACAAGCACTCTCCACACTATTGCCTTTAACAAGCACTGTTGGGGTCACTCCATTTTGTAACTACAGCACAGCGGCATTATATGACAACAACATTATTATAATGAATATATCACTCTTGTTACCTTAGACTGAACTGTTAAAAGACTGATTGAAAATAGCAACATGGTGGTTGTGTCATCTATCCACTAGCTAGAACAATATTTTAGGGACCATTTGCATTTGTAGGGAACTTGTCAATGATTCATCAGTATAGCTCAAATGTTAATGAACTATCAATGTCAACATTAACATCTACGACTCACTAATAATGATACTAAATATCAGCGACGTGTGGTCAGGTGAGGCAGGTGAGGCTGTGCCTCACCTGTCATCACAGAGAAAAAATAAATGAAATGGTTATAGTTATCCAATGATTTGTACTATTGTACTAAGTTATTTTCTATTTAACTTTGCAATGTTATTTTTTTTTTTTTTTTTTACTCAAAACCGCTGATTTTTTTACATTTGCCGTTGAAATCCTGAGGAGAGACGTGCGGAGAGGCACCGGCTGTTCGTGCCTCACATGGACTAATTGTGCTGTAGCTCAGCAGTGACGCTGCTGCTTTAAACAGCTGTGAAAAGGCGCCGGGTGAGGCACGCGGTTACCCTGCCTCATGTTAGGGTGCATTCGTGAGCCCAGGGATTCTTGTAACTCCCGCAGAATAGGGGCCGCAAACTACAATTTAGAGTTAGCAAGTCAACTTTAGCAATCCGTTCACTTTTTTCTCTATGTCTGGCCCTACTTTTTAAACGGAGGAAGATTACATATTTAAGCTCAAGCAGTTTTCTAAACTGGACTTTCGGATGAAGCAGGAGGTTATAATAAAGGAAGACCAAAGCTAAAGGAGCAAAATGACAACGGGACGAAAGACTCACTCTTTTCAAACAGAGTGGTACGAAAAGTAAGAAAATGTAATTACTTTAATCCATTGAAAATTGGGGAACCAGAATAAGGATAACAAACAATACAAAACCAGCTTGCTTTTTATTTCATACTATTAGAGCTATTTCATAACGGACTTCGGAACTTTTATTTTGAAATTCTTTTTTTATTCTGGCCCCAAGTCACTTACTGGGAGAGAAATTGACCCAGAGCCAAATGTTCTGACACCTGGTTTACATGTTTGTAAATCTGATTGCAATAACATCAGTGCCTCCCCAGCCACAAACCTTACCGCACGTCACGTCACTGCTAAATACAGTATGTAATGTTCTGAGATGGCATGTCACTTGTGTGATTCCATGGAAATAGAAGGTTAAAATGATATATAGATAGATATGTTTTAGGCCATACTGTGGAAAATTAAAGCCAAACGAACAACATTTCCATGGAAACAAGCAGGAGGAAGCCCCTCCTCCAGGGCAAATAAGAGTCAGATTTGTGGAGATGTAAGCCCGTTCACAGTAAGGGTGCATGTCTCTAAATTTTCAGTGCAATAAAAACATAAAAAAAATAAATAAATAATAATAATAATAAAAAACATGCTTTTATCTTCTCCTATCTGTCTATGTTTTGGTTAAAGAGTTACATACTGTGGCTTTAAGTTCTAAGATTATTTTTTGCAGTTCTTTTTTTTTTTAAGATACTGTTAAAAAAAAAAAAAAAAAATTGTTTAACAGAACTGTCCTAGCAGTTTCAATATTATTCAGATTTTCAGTAGCGACACATTGGTCTTTAAAAATGTGCTATCGTGCCAGGCCTAGTGCTTTTATCTGGTTAAAGATAAATGATGTCACTGTACTTGACTCGATCTTTGGAGTCTCCAAACGTCTCCTTGATCGAGGTGAAGTTGGGGTAGTAGTACTTTGATGGAGAGATCACCTCCAGCAGCCCACTCTCCACCTCTTTTGGATAACTGTGAACACCCAGAAAAACAATCAGCAAGTCACAATACAACGATGTCACTACAATACCAGCCAAAAGTTTGGGCACACTTTTTCAGTTGTTTCTTCTTTATGTCCATGATTATTTACATTGTAGATTCTCACTGAAGGCATAAGAACTATGAATGAAGACATGTGGAATGTGGTAAACAAAAAATAAACAATAAACCATTTGCTTCATCATAAAGCCCATTAAGAGAAGAAGAGAAGATATATATATATATATATATATATATATATATATATATATATATATATATATATATATATATATATATATATATATATATATATATATATATATATATATATATATATATATATATATATATATATATATATATGTATATACATATACACACATATATATACATACATATATACATATATATATATATATATATACATATACACACATGTATATATATAAAATCTCCTCCTCTCCTCACCCTCCGCGGGTGGTCTTTATCCCCTCTTTTTCCACGCTCGGGACCTTGAGGGTTCTGCGCAGTATCTTTGCTGTTCCTAGTACTGCACTTTTCTGGACTGAGATGTCTGATGTTTTTTTCCTGCGATCTGCTGTAGCCACTCCTCCAGTTGGGGGTCTCTGCCCCGAGTGCGCCCGATGACCACGGGCACCACTGAGGCCTTCACCTTCCAGGCCTTCTCCAGCTCTTCTTTGAGAGCCCCTGGTATTTCTCTAGTTTCTCATGCTCCTTTTTCCTGATGTTCCCATCGCTTGGTACTGCGATGTCCACCACAACGGCTTTGCTCTTTTGTTTATCCACCACCACTATGTCCGGTTGGTTCGCTATCACCATTCTGTCAGTCTGTATCTGGAAGTCCCACAGGATCTTTGGCTCGATCCTTCTCCACTACCTTTGGAGGTGTTTCCCACCCTGACCTGGGGGTTTCCAGTCCGTACTCTGCACAGATGTTTCTGTACACTATGCCCGCCACTTGGTTATGCCGCTCCATATATGCTTTCCCTGCCAGCATCTTACACCCTGCAGTTATGTGCTGGATTGTCTCAGGGGCCTCTTTGCACAGCCTACACCTTGGGTCTTGTCTGGTGTGGTAGATCTGGGCCTCTATTGCTCTAGTGTTCAAGGCCTGCTCCTGTGCAGCCAGGATGAGTGCCTCTGTGCTGTCCTTCAGTCCAGCTTTCTCAAGCCATTGGTAGGATTTCTTGATATCAGCCACTTCAGTTATGGTCCGGTGGTACATCCCATGCAAGGGCTTGTCCTTCCATGATGGTTCCTCCAGCTCCTCTTCACTCCACTGTCTGAGACATTCGCTGATTATATATATATATATATGTATATATATATATATATATATATATATATATATATATATATATATATATATATATATATATATATATATACACACACAACTGCATAAATATATATATACACACCGCATATATATATATATATATATACACTGCATATATATATACTGCATATATATATATATATATAATATATAATATATTATATATATGTGTGTGTGTCTGTGTGTGTGTGTATGTATATTTTATATATATAGATAGATATATAAATATATATAGATATATATGTCTGTATGTATGAATGTATATATATGCATAATAATCCCCTCTTTCTTAATAAAAATAACTTACTTTGTGCTGATTGTCTCTGCTATGTTGTTTACATAATTGTAGTCTGTCTGAAAAGAAAACGAAAAAAAAAAATAGTCAGAATGAGAAAAAAAAAATCAGTAGGAATTTTATGTAAAACCTGGTGATTAAAGATTGTCAGACATCACACTGAGAAATGTGCAGAATTTAAATTTGCACTGCACACATAAGCAGTAGCACTGTGTCATGTTTAAAACACCCAAACAACCAAAATTAGTCTTTGAAAAGTATAGCCCCTAGACTGTTCATGGTGGCATTTCACAGTGTCTGGGAAACTACTAAATCAACTAAAAGACAACTACAAGAGATTTACCATTTGAAGTTAATGTAATTAGTTACTACATTTTAAATAATAATGACCAAAATCTGGTATTTCCAAAGCATAAATTAGAAAAATATAGATATTTGAAGGGGTTGTACAATGTTCAAATCATGTAATATTGTCAACATACAACACAGTTGCCTATGATTACAAACCAGTTTTAAGCTTCCCAGAAAAAAGGTGCACAGGTTCACAAATCAACCTACTTTTCTCTAGTTTCCTAAAGGAACAATATGTAAGATTTTGACTTTAAATTTTACATACACGACATCAACTTATATCGTCAACACTTTCAATGCAGATTTATTCTGAATTACAGAAACATTGGACATGATGGTTGATGGCCTCTGCAGCTCAGTGGGGGTTCTGAACTTTCACATAAGGCATGGCCACTCCATATACTGAGAATGAGAAAAAACCTGTATGTCTCCTCTATCTGTAAGTTATACATAGGCAACACAGGTTCAATTGTGATTACAGTACCTTTTTTAAAAACTGAAATGGGTGGGGCGGAACTTTTACTCGAACAAGAGTACTGTTACACAGTTGAATTTATTCAACTCAAGTAGAAGTAAAAGTATGGTGTCTGACCACACATAAAGTGCAATTTATGTAATTTATGTAAATGTAAGTGAGTACTAGGCACCTCTCCCACAAAAAATGATGATGAGGAGGTCCTGACGCTGAGAGGAGCTGAGGTCATACAAGAGGGAGTTCAGTGTAGGCACCAGGTAACTCTGCTTCTCACGTTTCACAGTGGGGATGCCCAGAACCATGGACACTGAGAGGACACAAGAGACATGACAACAAGCCAGTGCTAAACTTCAGATGCCTGTGTTGATTGGTGAAGGGTGTCCCAAGCGGGGATAGGAGGAACACTCCTTCATCACAGCTGATGGTTTCTGTGCCCTGCTTCCTCATTTTCAATGGCCTCCTGGATCCCACATGGGAAACCTTCTCCAGAGACCAGTGAGCAGGACCTGACGGACTTGTGTCAGGTCAGTCCTGACAGATCCGTCAGCCCCGACAGACCTGTCTACTAATTGAGCCTAGGATCTAATTGGATACTCATTATTATCAATTCCTGTTTTACAATGATCTTGATCTATATCAGAACTACACATAAGACCACATGGAACTACTTGAGAAACTGCCATTATTTTGTGTAGTGAGCATTTATCATTATTATTGAGTATCAACATTGGCACTATCAAGTTATGCACATAGGGTTAACACATGGAAGCTTGTACACCAGAAGCTTCCACACTTGGCTCTAGTTTAACCAGCTTTGTTGTTGGTTGTATGCAGACAGAGTACCTCCAGTGCGGCCCTTGCTGAGTACCACATTGGGCATGAGGCTGTCTGGGTGCTCCCTCAGGTGGGGCAGGTACAGATAGACATTGGGTTTGTTTGAGCGCTCCTCCTGCACCCTGACTGTTGGCCGCAGTGTCTCTGTAAAACCAGGAAAGGCACATTAGCTATTATCTATATCCAACAAACTGTGTTCAGAGTGATGGTCCGGTAGCATGCACCCAGTTATGTGGAAGGAACCTACTGATCCTACACTGAAATCTTATAGACTTGTTCTAAGATCCAACTAATTTGGACTATTGTCAACAATACATTATAAAAGGTTCTGGAATATAATATCCCGAAGGCATTATGGACAATATATAAATATAATAATGTTTACTTTCTAGTAACAGTACAGTAACAGTTCAATTTTAATTTCATGAGACGACAGGACGTGTCTCTAAAAATTAAGGTCTTTGCCTATGTGTGCATTTGCATACTGTAATCTGGCTTTTTTATGTTTCTTTTGGAGTAATGGCTTCCTGGCAGAGTGGCCTTTTAACCCATGTTGGGTACAGTCCTTGTTTCACTGTGGATAATGACACACTCTTACCAGCTTCAGTCAGCATCTTCACAAGATCTTTTGCTTTTTGTTCTTAGATTGATATGCACATTTCAGACCAAAGTCCTTCCTGAGCGGTATGACGGCTGGACATTCTCACCGTGTTTATACTTCTGTATAATTGAACAGATGAATGTGGCACCTTCAGGCATCTGGAAATGGCACCCAAGGATGAACCAGATTTGTGCAAGTTCACAATTCTCTTCCTGATATCTTGGCTGATTTTCTTTTGACTTTCCGATGATGTTACACAAAGAAGCAGTGTGTTTTTCAGATGTGTCTAAATTTAACTCAAATGTTTTCAATAAACCAATCAGAAGCCTCCAAGGACATGACATCATCATCTGGATTTTCCCAAATTGTTTAAAGGCATAGTATACCTACCGTATGTACATTTCTGACTTTGAATAAAGTACTGAAAAAATGTCTAAAAAAATCCTCTCATTATTCTGCCATTTAGCAAAAATAAATAATTTTAGTAATCCTAATTGACCTATAACAGGAAAAGTTTAGTCTGATTGGGTCAGACAGTGAGAAAACAAAGCATATGTGTAAACTTCTGGTTTCAGCTGTAGATAAGCAACAACTCATTTACATGGAGCATTTGATTTTCAGATATGCCACACACTGTATTACTTACATTTGCTCTTTGAGTATACAGCACAAACAGCCATACACTGAAGCTCTGTTAAGTTAAATTTTCGCTTTAACCTAGCGGACATGTGCTTGTTTGTCATCACTGCTGATCTAAAATGAGTGAGTAAACATCCAAACACATGTCTAAAATTTGCCCGGCTGTTTCTTACTTTGTGAAGTTGAACACCTCTCTAGGTCAGCGTCTAATGTAATCAGACTGCTCTGTTACATGCAGCAGGTGTCCGAGCATGTACCAGCTTCCCATGATGTATTACTTGGATTTACATGCATTTTGATGTCTGTGTAAATTGGACTAGGCCAGTTATCTGGTTTTCCTGGTGTGCATGTAAACATAGCGATTGACTGAATCCATAAACAAGTACTTATGACAAGGAAAACCATTATAACATAGATGCATTGTTACCTGTTGGAGCGCTGGTGGTGTGGGTGGCATTAGCACCTTGGGACAGGTTCTTGAGCTGCTTAAGGATGAGGTTGAGGTCCTGGCTGACCTGTTCACCAAGCTCCTTTGCTGTCAACAGGCGCTGGTTCAGGCTCAGCAGATCTGGTGTGGTGAAAGGGGAGCCTGGGAGGAGAGCACATACCAGTCATTTCACATTTCACACAAAGCTATTTCAATGCCCATATTACGCTGTTTCCTAATCTGTTCTAAATGTTGTTTCCTTGTCATATAAAACAAACCTGGACTTGTGTTTTATTTACACATGAACACATAAACCCTGCATATTTAGGCTTAGTTCTTCCATCAAACTGAAAACACTGTGCTACCTTGTGATGTCGAGAGGTAATACATGATGTGCTCCACTGTGATTTTAAACTCTAAACAACTTCACTAGAATAATTTTAATAATTTCAATTTTCAAAGTGTACTGGACACATGTGTTCATTAATCTGCTCAAAATAAATAAGTAAATAAATACACATAGACCTTTTCTTTTCACATAGATCTGCAAAAAGTAAAACTACATCTTCAGCAAATAAAAAGTTAACAATAATTTTACATCATGGATCATGCCGCCGTTGCGCCAATGCAGCTCAAGTGCACACCAGCCCAACAGTAGGTAACTCCTTCCTGGGGAATTGGTGCAGGAGCTTTTGGGGCATTAGGCCTGTCACGATAACACATTTTGAAGGGTGATGTTGAAAAAAATATAGACTATAAGCAATAATACTGGCACAATAAAATCTAAAGCAGGATTTCCTCAAAATAACTATTTTATATTAGCAGTATATTTGTATTGTTAATAAACATGAGCTACAATAAATAAATGAAACACTTAATGACCCATAGGAGTTATTTATTCAACCCTCTGCAGCTCAAATCTTAGTACAAAAAGTACAAAAAAGTAAAAAGTTCCCCACTACTACAAATTAAACGTACCCACGATATAGTTGATATAGTATTTATCGTGACAGGCCTATTGGGCATTCTTCTCAACATGGAAGCATCAAAATATGGAAATGACTGCATTCCAGTAAAGGTCTTGGAACTTTTTTTTTTTTTTTTTTTCGCTCATTCATTCAACCCCCCGAAGCTGTCATTCAGAGGTACAGTTGCAAAGGGGCAAAAAATTCCCATAAATATTCCCACAGGAAGTTTAGCTCAGAATTGTAGGTATTTTCAAAGATTAAAAAATTATCAAAAGGATTATAAAAACTTTGTGTGTGTGTGTGTGTGTGTGTGTGTGTGTGTGTGTGTGTGTGTGTGTGTGTGTGTGTGTGTGTGTGTGTCATTTTTTGCAAAATATCACTCATTTCATACTTAGCTAATAAATATTATATAGATATAATAACCTTAAGTGGTCACATCTGGCAATGATGATTGTTTTTGGACTGTTACTGGCTGTGCAAGCACAGATTTTTAAGATGTCTATGTCATCCCTCAGTGGTCCAGGTCTACTCAATAGTAAAATAAAAATCGGTCAACTGGACAAAAAGTTTAGGACCTAAACCAGGGGTCACCAACCTTTTTGAAACCGAGAGCTACATGGGTACTAAGTCATACGAAGGGCTACCAGTTTGATTCGCTCTTCTGAAATAACAAATATGCTCAGTTTGCCCTTAGTTATACATGATTAATAATTAATAATGATAATCATCTCTGAAAACACTGATCACGTTCATGATTTTTCACAATCAACAATGACAGCAAGGTGGGAAACAGATATCAGTATTCAGCACTTTAACTTTATAAATCTCAGTACTTGTTAAATTTTCAGATGATCATCTCATCTCGTAGTGTCCCATTTTCACTAGCCACTGACAAAAAAAACTATTTTGCACCATGTTTCAAAAAGTTATCAATTATATAATGTTAAAGAAAAATCAACTTGCATATTTTTAAATAAATCTCTGTTGCTTTTTATTTATTTATTTTTTCTCTGGTCTCTTGGAAAAAAAAAACTGTTGCTTACCCGAAGCTGCCTTTAGCTCAAGTGCCTTTCCTGCCCGTAGTGCGCGCACTGGTGGTTCGTTAGCTCGGTAACTTTTGTGACACGTAGTGAAATGTCCCTCCACATTGTGCCGCTTTTCTGTCGCCGCAGATGAGACACACGCAGGTTTATTTTACAGTCGTGAAACTACATTCAGAGCTAATCTTCACAGCGCTCGCGAGCGGAGCACTGGTTTTGTCACGCGCACAATACTGACCTTTGAACTGTGTAGATCAGAGTTCACCTTAACTTTTCTAAACTTCATGTATAATGAATATATTTTTTAAGATGTTGTCATTTTTAAATCTATATAAATGTAGAGGTAATAAAAAAAAAATAGCAACAGAATAAAACAACATTTTAGATGCAGCTCTACATGAGGCGGCCTGCGGGCGCCTCATGTAGGCCTTGGGGGCGACCTGGTGCCCGCTGGCATAGGGTTGGTGACTCCTGACCTAAACAATATCCATTTTTCGATCCTGGTACCTGAATGGTTCTTTTTTTTCTTTGCCAACATTTTTGAAGTGTAAATTAATGCCAAATATTATACAAAACTATTATTTAAGCTTTTGATTATTATGACTATAATTCCTTCATTAAAAATACAAAGTAAAGGACACTTAAGTTTCACTTTTGCTGCAGACTGTGACTGTGGATATTAAGCACAATATTTTAACGTTGAGAAACTGTACAAGTCCAGCAATGGAGGCACTATTTCTTCAACTCTTCTGTTTACTGGTAGGAAAACACTTTTTTTTTTTTTTTTTTTTAAAACACTTGGCACAGACTATGTTAAAACTGTGTCTATTGCCAGACTGATATGTGTAGCACTCTGTCTCCTTACACCTGCTGTGTAAGGAATAGTTAGCAGAAATACCCATAATTCCCTACATTCAAGTGGTCCTTGTTGGTTGTTATATATCACCAGCCTTCCTTCTGTCTTTATTGGATTGTTCAATATGAAATGTTTCTTCTAATCAAACACATGTAATGTTACACAAAAGACTGACGTATGTAAACTTGATGCCATATTTTTGCCTGGCTTAGAGACTCAAACATTTAGGTAGATTTACATGATGGCAACCTCTAAGAATAATCATAAAATCTGAAGCTATATACATATATATAACTTTTACTGCCAGCTGTGACCAAAGTTCACAAAATAGGATTCTGAAAAAAAGGTGGTCATAAAAGCTTAATATAGTAAATAGGGCTATTCATTTACAGGAAACTACAGAATCAAGTGAAGCACAAGCATCGGCGCAGCCACCTAACCAGGGCCCCTGGATAGGCACTGGTATATAATATAAACATTCTTATGTGGCTCCCTTTTTACCCTGTCTGAAGTGGATATGTGGATTTGCGTACTCAGTAAAGCAGTGAGAGCAAAGTTCGTCTGTCCCCAACAGATCTGTAACAGCGTTTACTCGGAGCAGAGAGAAACTAGCGCTAATCAGTGACATCACTAGATTTACAACTATATGGGGCACTGGCCTCTTTCATTTGTACTGACAGTTTTCTCAGACATCTGATGTAGTACACCTCTTTCAAACATGGATGTCTGAGGGTCCCCCATTAGGAAATTCTGCACAAAATGGATATCATTTCCTGTAATCTGGTGGATTTTAGATGAATAAATGTATGTAGCAGCCAAACTGAGAATTATCCCCCATGATAGGCTTTTACCTATTTTATGATTAGTACAACTATAGGGCACTCTTATTAAACTTACCTGTGCCATGTCATGTGAACAGCTCAAATGCCGTACATTTTGAGTTTTAATAAAAATCAATCAATTTCTACAAAAGAAAAGTATTCAGACGTCTTTATGTGTTAGCAGTCATTCAAACATGTGAATAATGAAAGCCAAGCCATCATGTTATTTAGGTTGTTCTTTAAGAGCTGACTGACACCTGAAAGTCCACCAAGTGTTATTTTTGTCTGTTCACATGAACTGCCTCAAATCCAAACTATCGGACGTTCCCTGGTGCTGTCTCTACTGTCATCTTGACAACAGGAGCACATTCAATGATCGATCAGATAATAGTGTTATCTACAGCAATCATAAACTAAAACAGCAAAATATTTAGTTTTTAATTGTATTTTGTTAAAATACACTTTACTGCTCAAGGACAGTTTGTCTAAGTTGGCTCAAAAGCTTCAGGAGATGCTTATTGTGCTGACTTGCCATAATGAAGCAGAGAATCGCTCGGACCCTAAACACACCAGGCCCACACCCGACCCACACCCCACCCACACCGCACCCACACCCCACCCACACCCCACCCACACCCTCTGTATCTGGCGAGCCTGCTGATTATGGTCAACATGAATCACAGAACTGCAGCCTATACTCTGTACCTATGTCCAGTATAGCTTATTTTGTGAGCTGCACAGAGGGACAGGCCACTCCTGATTTTTACTGGGGCACGTGCCCCAGTAAAAAGAGTCTAGTGATGGGTGTGTGCTAGTCATCAGTTATTTCTTCTAAAACATCACGTTTTTTGTCCAGTGGCACTGATTCCAAACGTCCAGGGAAATGAGCAGCTCTTTCCTGGATGTTCTGATGCTGTTTCTTGATATTTACACCAAAAACGAGAGTAGATCTGACAATTTGTATCTACTGCCATTGAATGAAGTGGGATGTTTTCATACAAAAATGGCTGCAACAGCAAAAGTGCCCATATGTTAAAGACATGTGTAACCCCCATCCAAAGAGGCATATAAACAAAACCACTCTTTTATTCTTTCTTTATTCTATATCTAATATCTTTATAATATGTATGGTATATATATATATATATATATATATATATATATATATATATATATATATATATACATACACCATACATACATACATACATACATACATACATACATACATACATACATACATACATACATACAGTTTTTTGTTTTTTTTTTCCTAGCCTAGTTGTATTCTCAGTTACAGGTTATAGTCAACTGTTAAATCAGGGACAAGAACATGACACTTACCGTTATCATCTGGCACAGACTGAATCCATGCCACTGTTAAAAAACAAACACACGCCAATAAGCAGCCAAATGTGAAGGAGAAGAGCTTAGATCTCATAGTTTGGAGGCTGGAGGGAGAGCGCACAGGCCACTGGAACGAGGACGGCCCGGGCAACAGCGAGAGCCGGGTTAGCGTGCAGGCAGCGGGCGGCTCTGAGCGGCTCTGAGCGGCTCAACAGCACACAGGGTGTACTGGGCTCTGACAGAGAGCAAAGCTGGACAGAGTCATTCCGCTGTCAGCTCTACCTGGGAACGCCCCGTGCACCGCCTACAAGCACTGGCCCACATCCCCGCCAAATGCCCTTACGTGCGCGTGCGCGTGTGCTCAGCGCGTGGTGCATGCTGCTGTTTGTGTGTGCAGCCCAGTGATCAGTGATTAATGAGGTGAAAATAAGAGCTAGGGCGAGTACTTCTGTTCCTCAGGCAATTGCTGCGGTCATCTGATGAGCTGACGAAGACCACAATTATACTAGGGAATGATCTAAAAACTGGGCCAGAAAATTCCTTGATTAGGAAGTTTAAAAAGTGTCAACACAAAGGCCTACACGTTGTTGACTTTTTCTATGTGTTATATTTTTTGTTAATAAGTAGAATTCTGATCAGGTGAAATATGTAAACTTTGATTTTATGGTACAAACACTATCACTGTTCCACTTTCACACAGTTCCACTAATATATTTTCTTTCTTTAACTGTTACAGAGCAGAGCAGACCTACTGTAACTGTTACAGAGTGTACAGACCTACTGTAACTGTTACAGAGCGGAGCAGACCTACTGTAACTGTTATGGAGTGTACAGACCTACTGTAACTGTTACAGAGCGGAGCAGACCTACTGTAACTGTTACAACAAGCTGAATTCTCACTATTTTTGTGAGTTTCCAAACACTTGTTCAGTTCCTCTGAAGGGTTTGCGTGTGAAACTGACCAGTCACAGAGCAGTTTTGTGGTCTGGGCGCACTGAACAAACCAAACACAGCGACACCAACGGATGTACTTTGAGATATTTTATTGAAAATACTTACTATTTTGGTTGTGAAAACTGTGTAGAGGAAAGCACTTTGTGCATTTGTGAATGGGTAAGATCAACCGGATTTACCTAAAGTTAGATTTTTTGGCTTGTTCCGCTGTTATGATGCTTCCACCAATCAGTGTGACAAATTTGTCCGAACGTTCCAATCATTGGTTCTGATTGCTTTTAGCAACAGCCATCCCAGATTGATGTGTGGAACTCAGTTCAGCATGCTACACATATCTGATGAGAGCCAGGTTAACTACAGGCCACATGAGGGTTTTGCCATAAGTCAACCATATGCAGGGCTGGCCCAGCCTATAAGCAGACTAAGCAGCTGCTTAAGGCCCCGAGGCCCCCAGAGGGCCCCCAAGAGCCCATACATTTATATTGAAAATAAGGTTTGGAAAAGTTTTTTTCCTGAAACCTAAATGTCACTTGGGTGTTTATACTAGTCTATCCCTAATATCCCTCTTAAATGATTAGGTGTGTTTTTATTTCCAGTAGCTAGATATGTGCTGCCTAAATTTTTTTGATTCGGGCAGTGGTGTGGACAGCTCGGTGGTTACACCTGTGTGAAGGACCCCTCCCTCCAGGTGCACTCTGGGAGCACTGAGGCAGTAGAGGTGCATTTGAATGGGTCTTTTGGTTAGTGAAGTTAAAATTACATAAAGTACAAGACAATGCATGAATGACCCCATAGGAAAATTGTTTTGGGGAAAGAGGAACTTTTCAGAGAAGACTCAAAATATGTCACCACTTTACATAAGTGGACTTGCAGATATATAATTGTGCAGACAGGACACACCTCAGAGCAGCAGAGGACAGGAGGTGACTCCGTTTATTACACTGACTGTTTTTGGTTGTGTCCACTGTTCCCTCTAAGCTGCGCGCGTGCGCAATTGCGCACTGCTTCCACTGTCTCCGCGCACAGAAAATCTGCGCTGCGCACACAAAATAAAACCAATCCTTAATAAAATAAACGCATCATTTATTTTGTACCATTTTCCACATTGACAGATAGTGACGGGTTACTGGTGGTCAGACAATGATGATTCACGTGCGTACTCACGTGTTCACGTAGCTCACTAACGTCATTGATACTGTTGGCCACCTGTGTTTATGTTGCAAAATGACTCAAGTGAAGGACTGAGCTCACTATAGACCAGTACAACTCACCTGGACTTTTATTATTTTTTATCCATAAAAATCATGTTAAAGTATCAGAATATACTGCATATTTTCACACAACAACTGCCTCTATTTTACATATCCATCCGTATTTTTGTTTGACGCATTGAATTAGAGACTGGGAAATCCCCGCGGCCCCTGCGCTCTTATTCGTCATCCTCGAGGGACAGAGGCAGATTATCGTTATGACAGTAAAATATCTAAAGAGCCCCATGTCTCTGCTTTAAGACGCCGTTTGAATTTACACGATGGCACAGTTGGTTGCGGAGTTACGATAATAGAAAGTCCACAACCGCGAGTCTATCGGCGACGACAGGACGAATACACAGCACGAATGAGGCACGGCGCTGCTCCCTTCAGAATAATGTCGAAGCGAACGGGCAGTGGCACTGACCAAGCCAGGATAAAAAAGAAATGCGGTTCATCAACTTGGATAAGGCGAACAACTACTGCAGAAGTGAGAAGGACAGAAGGGAAACATAAGGTGACATTTAAATTCTCAGTTTGTGATTATTCTAGTGTTGAGCTATTATTAATTTTAATTTATTAAGGATAATAACCATTAAATGCTTTTACTTTGAGTAGAAGAAATGCTAATTAAAACTATAATCATATATTTTACAAAGTTGATGTAATTTTCAGTGTATCACGTGTGCTACAGTACATGCCATTGTGCAGAATGTGAAGATTATATAATGTGAACAAAACTTTCTTTTAAAGATGTGCATGTCTCAATTCCTCCAGAGCAATTAAATACTGGTCATAAATATTGTTTCTTGTTTGAGCAGTACAAATGCTAATAAAAACTGGCAAATTGTATATTTTACAGACAAAGTTACAGGACCAGGACTCTTTCAGACCACAGCAGCAGGATTTCTCTCATTTAGACCACAGTAGGATTCTCCCAGAAGAACAGTAGGATTCTCCCAGAAGAACAGTAGGATTCTCGTTGTCTATTTCATTGTAATTATACAAAATCTCGTATTAAAAGTAATTTGACAGTAATTACTGTTGTAATTTGATTCTTTTAATAGATCTTGTAAGTTGTTTGGATGTAATGCTCACTTGTTCATAGTGTGCGCGTCTGATGGTGCTCACAGTGGTCAAGAGAGCGCTCAGGTAGTTTGTGTGTTTGCTCAGATACATAAAAAATTAGAGGGAACATTGGTTGTGTCTGATCCTTTTATCTCTAAACATATGATGTGAGTGTAGTTAAAGCAGGTCACTGCTCCTGTGTCACATTAACAACATTGATTAAGGCAGAAACCTCTGTTACATCTGCTGAACGAAAGATCGACCTGTAATGTTGTGATTGCTCGTATAGGGACATCATCAATACCACTGCAAAAACGAATACAAGTACTTCATTTTGAGTACTCACCAATAGACAGACATCATTTTTACTGGTGTTTGATTATAGTAGTATATCCAATTCATAGTATAGCCACTTTTTCATCTTAGAATTCTTACCTTATCACTGGATTTAGGTATAATTCCAGTATAATTTATTTAGATAAGTGCCTGGCTTTAATATTTACCACTTCCTCTTTGCAGACTGCGCTAACTGCTAACACGCTAACTGGTAACACACTAACTGCTAACGCGCCACTGTTAGCATAACAGTGAGTTTTGTTACTTTTACCAAGGCCACAGTGTGACCAGTATGGACATGTTATACCCCTTTTAAAAGCTCTGAACCTCGATTCAGTCGCTAAATGTGATTGTCAATTATAATAAGTTTCAATGCAGCGCAAGCAAATAATCAACAGCGCCACTTAGAAACGTTAGCTACTATGCTACTATTGTAAACACAAGCACTGCTGATATCCTCTGTGAGTCAGTCCCAAATATCTGTATGTATATATATATGTATATATCACATATGGAGAACAGTTAATGTGCAGCTTTATGCTGAGCTCAGCTCAGAGCTCACTGCTCTATGGAGAGATGAGCTGTGAGCCTCAAACAAGAGGCAGGAGCTACAGTGATATCGGCTCTTGGTATCGGCAGCCCATTGACGAGTACGAGTACTGGCACCCGATACTGGTATTGTTATCTGTGCATCTCCCTCTTTAATATCATTTCTGTGAAATCACAGCATTCAAAGCCTGACAATAAACATAAAAATAATGTGATCCTAAAATCCTCTTATTTACTGTTCAGTCCAAATGATCTGATCATTATAAATCTCATGTTATGTCCAGGCTGTTTCTCGTATGCAACTCTTAACTTGGATTACTACTTCTATGTTTTGAGTGATATGATTTTGAGGTAACTGTACTCTTGCTTCAGTACATTGTTTGGCTACTCTGTCCAACCCTGCATTTTATGACAAAGAATTTATAAATGTAAGCCCATTCTAGTCAACTGGAACACATTAAAATACACCAGAAACCAAGAAAAAAAAAAAAGTCCAGGATTTAAAAATGTCTTTGGCAGACGGCCCTTCCTCACATGTTATACTTGGTTATTGCTGTTGTGAGCCTCTAGAATTTGTAGTCTTTTTATCAGTGGTTGTGATGATGTCTTAATGTTGTCAAATATGAATATATGGCACTGAAGTGGCGAGAGCCCCCAAGGGCAAACTCAGCTTAGGGCCCCCCAAAGGCAAGGGTTTGGAGGCCATAGGTAAAATGTATGAGAGTCAGACATGAGCCATATCATCTGGTATAGTCCTGGCTGAGCTTTGCAACTGCTATGGCTCAGGCTCCTAGACATATATTTCATTCACTTTGGTATATCAGCCAGATGAAAGCTGAACATCTGGCTCATATTTCAGTCAAATGAACTTTGCTACCAGGGTTCTTGAGTAGAATTTTACACTGACATCATGGCTGATGGCATGATTTGATAGGTTACCGTGGTGACAATCTCTCTAAACTTTCATATAAGTTATTGTATGCAGTCTCTCAGTTTTTGGAGTGTAATGCAAATCTGCAGCCAATCACATCACTGTATGGAGTGACAAGCGTTAGTTGTAGTTATTTTAAAATGATTTTATTAAGAAAAAGAAGACAGTAGGCGAAGATACAAAGTAATAAACACTTGATGGATTGATTATGGTGCGTAACAGACAATAATAATTGTCTCAGTGCACACGACCTCACATGTAGCACGTTGTGTTTGAGGAAGTAAACATGGCCCTGATTCATCTCAGTCCTGGTGCATTTGTGGCTATTTCAAGTTACTTGAGCAACCGGAGCCAACATTTACTTAATCAAGTGATTTTGTGAAGCAGAAGGAAGAAGGCATGGACTTCAGTTATGGCTGTCTGCGGGGCCCTTTCTGCCATTTCCATCGATGTAAGTCACATAAATGCGACATGCTCAGACTGTTGTCATATCAAAAACATATCAGAGTTGAATATCTGGGTTGGATTTGAAAAAAGTACAGGTCACATATGGGTAAAAAAATCTGATTTGACCTGCAGCGTGAAGGTTTCCAGAGAGCAGGAGGGGCTGTTTAGGGGTACTGGCTTTAATCAGGACAGTCTTTCATGATGTCACACAACTGCCACTTTACATTGTATATTATTTTTCCACAAGTTAAGGTTAAGATTAGGGTTAGGTTTAGGAACAGTTAATTTGGTAAGGATAGAGCGTAGGGACCGGGTAGGGACTGTTAGTTAATCGGGTCTTGGTAGAACTGCATTGGGGAGAAACTGACACCGAGGCAGCACACATTTAGGTTTAGGCGTTTTGACTAGAAAGCTGCAAATTTACATAGTTTGCACTTATGTTACCAAAAAAGCACTGGGAACAGTAGGTAACGCTACTAAAACACCATGTACTCAGTTTAATAGCGGGAAGAAATGGATTTAGGGTTTAGTTCCACTTTAAACCTAAAACAATTCTCTCTGATCTGCACAGGCTTGATCAAAATGAGTTTGTCAAAATATATCCAAAAGAGGGCAGTAGAGGTGCATGTACAGATGGGTTGAATCCATACCACACAATGCACAGGGTGTGTCCATGACTATCCCCTTAGCACTGCTGTGTGTGATTCTTCTCTGTGTTTGCTAGTAAATGCAAGATAATATTAGGATTGGGCATCAGAATTGTGCCCAACATTCAACTTAAATAAGACAAACATGTGGAAATGACCTAAGTGGAAAAATAATCCGAATGACTTTTATTCAGTACCAAGTTCAAATTCTTTTTGTTACAGACATGAAGCCAACCAGCAGAACGAAGAGTTATCAAAAAGTTACATATCAGTCAACTAAACCCACAGTGAAAATACCTGATTTTTACCGTGTTAAAAATGTGAAAAACAGCACTAGCTATACATTTTTTTTTTGAATAATATGTTCTTGAGTCCACATCCGCAACACAAAACAGGCGAGGTTATTTGTACAGCACAATTCGTTCACAAGGTAATGCAAAGTGCTTTACAGAATAAGAAAGATATTAAAATCATAATTCAAACAAATCAAAACATAAATAATCACAAATAATCATCATACAATTAGCATTAAAGGAGAAAAATGCAGAATAAAAAACTGTTCAGTCATATGCACAGCTAAACAGAACCGTTTTGAGCCTGAATCTAAACATTGTCAAAGTAGAGGCCTGTCTCACATCTTCAGAAAGACCAGGTTTCCAGGTTTTAGCTGCATAAAACTGAAACACTGATGGTCCATGTTTAGTCCTGACTCTGGGCACCAGCAGAAGTCCTCAGAGTGTGAGATGGTTCATACGGCACTAACATGTTGGAGATATACTTTGGTGCTAGGCCATGGACAGACTTGTACACAAGCAGAGCTGCTATAAAGTGGCGTGGTGCCACAAATGCACTTATTTTGTTTTGTGTGTGTGTGTGTGTGTTTGTGTGTGTATATATATGTGTATATATATATATATATATATATATATATATAATTATTATTTTTTTGAACAAGATGCCCATGATAAAGATAGTCTGAGCACTCTCATTGGGTTCTCCCTGTATAAATGAAGATATGTGAAAAATGAAAAAGCTAAAAAAAAAAAAACAGGACAACAGAGAATCAGAACCACAGCTAGTGTGTTTGAAAAGCTTCAGAGAATTTTCAGACAGCATGAAATCCTGGTCAATTTAAAACGTACAAACACTTTAAGACAGAAACTGGTTCACCCAAAGGAAACAAAGCTCCACTTAACTGATATGAAACTATGATAAATATTTACTACAGGTACTATCACACCAAACCAAGTCATAATTAGAAAAAAAAAACTGTCATGTGTGCTGGTGTTTGTATGACTGAAAAGCTACAAGAGCCATTTTATTTTGCTCTAATAAACACAATGTCTCTGTAATGGAAATATCTGTTGTTGTGATAACATGGAAAGACCTTTAATAAAACATATGCCAAAAATAAATAAATAACATTTGTAAACATGTTTCATGCCTTATACAAAGTGTATTATTTCAAAAGTAACTGTGTTACAAAAACAAACTTATGTAACATACCAAACATGGTTCCAATAATGGCTAACAAACGTCACATTTGCGACTCAAAAGAGGGTCACTACTACACACTACGGGATCATCCACCTGAATATAAGACCCACGTATTCTCACTGAACACGAGGGGATGGCATAAGTTTGCTGTGCTCTTCATATATGGTGTCTAGAGCTGAATGAATTGGAAAAAATATCTAATTGTGATTTCTGGCAAGAATTGCAATTGCAACTAGATTTGCGATTTTTCTTTTACTAGTAGGACTCTGTTCATAGTTCACATTAAAAGCAGCACAGTTTTACCTTATTAAATGTCTTTGTAAGTCCCCCCTCTGCTGTCTCGAAAAACCAGCCCTGCAATATGGCCGACACGACCGAAGTGTCAGGCAGGAGAAATGACAAGCCCAGGATACAAACGGGGAATAGCACAAATGTGAAAATCTCATATGCCAGGTTAGGCTACTTATTTCAATAAATCATAGCTAACATTGAAAAAAAAAAAAAGAAAACTTGCCTTTTTTTTTTTCTTTGAAGTTTTTAACTGTACTTTCTGATAGGCTGACATGGGCAGCACATGTTCACATACATAGAGATAATTCCATAACTGTTACCTTGCAGCCATAATGATAACAAGGGCCATAACATATAAACTCCGCCCACAACTGTCAAATAAACCATTTCTCAATTCCCAATAGGCAGACTCTGCTCCCACAAGTACACAATTAGACAAGTACAGACTCTGAGAATGGACTTGAGGAGTTCACAAGCATGCACTCGGCTCTTTTGGGACAGGTGGACTTAACGTCACAGGAAATACAACTCATGTGTGCTCACTACAATGAAAGCTAATACTGGATTTGAAACTACTTCACAAATAAGGCAAAACGTTACCCTTGTCCATACTATAGCCTTTACTCTCACCCATCAGCCCTCTTCATCATTTAGGACAAATGAGGTAACTTGAATTATGTTTATTCTGGTCAAAACCAGCAATATTTTAACTTGTGTAAGAATATAAGCCAAATGTACATTGCATTGCATTCATTCATCCATGTGCAGAACTGAACACATAAATGGAAATACATACAGAATATTCTGAGTAACTGTAATCTATTCCAGTACAGTTTCATTTGGTGGTATTCAGAATAAACAACAGATCACTTTTTTTTTTTTTTTATCAAAGGAATACATGGTGGTATTCTAAGCATTCAAAATGCTGTGATTGGGGCCATACATTGGGCAATATTTATCCTTGAATTAGCTTCTTTGAGCGGGCAATTTAGGCCAAGATTAATGATTATGTTAAAATAATCATTACATGATCAGTAATATTTTTAAAATAAAATATACTATGCTTAAAAAAATGTAAATGTCCTGCCAAGCAGCAGACTCTGAATTGGAACAGGACTTGGGTCACGGAGGGTGACATTTCACAAGTCTGCACAAGTAGGTGGACTGAAAAACAGCCATAGAGCTGATAAACTGGGCAGTGCCTGGAGGACTAAAGAGAGTGAGGGAGGAGGAAGAGTGGGATCTGGAGGTATAAGGAAGAGTGTGATTAATGTGATGAGTCTAACAGGTATCCACACTTCAAACTCTGCCCCTGCACCCCGGTGTGACCATAAACCTGACCATAATCAGGACTCTCTTGTGTGATGCCATCAAGCTCTTAAAATCACAGTGATAATTGGAACCAGGACACACTCATTTTATATGTTTTTGACCAGAAAGCTGCAAATTTATCTAGCGTGAGTGAGCCAATCAGGAGGGAGGGTGTTAAAGATACACATGTGTTCCTGCCCACACCACAGGACAAGTGGGACAGCAGCAGTTACAGAAACAGGGACAATGTTTTTTCAGAGTCAGTGGAGCCGAATCGTGCTCATGCTCAGTTCCTACGTGGAATGGGGCGGCTAGCAGGATAGTTTTGTCCATATACAGTCTATGCTATTTAAGTACCATTTTAAAATATATACTGATAAAATGCAGATATATACTGATTATTACTGATCTGTCTGCGTCACACTTTCTTTACAAAATTATCAAAAAAGTTTAAAATGTCACTCAGCTTCACTACAGTTGTCTGACAGGCATTTTATCGATTGTGTTTGATCTCTGCCTATTCCAGTGAAAAAATGTGGCAAGTGTATTGGGATAGGGCACAAGATCTTGCCGCATCACAAGACGTAATGGTCACAAGTTTGTGCGCAAATGAGGAAAATGATCTTGTGAGATTTTTCCCCCATTTGTTTTCCTGCATTTTGATTGAACAAAAAAGGGCTAAGTGCTGATGAGTTACATCTCTTTTAGTTCCAAGATGCAGTGCTAGAATAGCAACTAAAATATAAATAAAAATAACTGAATTCATACATTCATAATTGTGTAAAAAACATGTCTTGGCTCGCTCTCATGGACCAAATCCCAACCGAGATTCAGCCTGTTCACACTGACATGAAAACATCTTATTCAGGTCACATTTGGGAAAAAAAAGGCCAGGTCAGTAAAAGTATAGGCCAGGGAATGCTTCAAGTTTTCAAGTCTAATTCTATTAAAAAGTGTTTTCAGGAATGCCGGAAGGAAAGCTTCCTCCTTCCCAAGGTCAGTGAAAGTGCAACAGGTCGGGGTAGACTACATGATGTCCAGAAGAAAGCTCCAGTTCGGTCACCATCAGTAGCTGAAATCAAAACAGTGTCATTAAGTATTTATGCTTATTTACATACTACATATTCTTATAAGTTGGATTTCAAATGAGGTATGCTTGTTTGTCTTGCATTTAAAGTTAAGATCAAGCTACACTTGATTTGTCCTCTGCATTTGACCGCTGCAACATGTCAGGATCAATGAGCGCTGCAGATCCTGAGCTAGTCTTGGTCAGGACGACCTTAGCTGGAGGATTTGACCTGTGGTGTATGTTTTGGGGGAAACCGGAGGGCCTGAAGGAAACCCATCCAGACACAGGGTGAACATGCAAACTCCACACAGAAGGGTGTCATGCCTGGAACATTCTTGCTATGAGGCCATGCCGCCGGATTTGAGGCTTAAGTACTCTGGTTTGCATAACCCCGCCCCTAGCCCCCTGCAACTTAAAGAGGCTGTAACCTTTGTTTTTTTCCCCAGCTTTTCACAGATACTGTAAAATCAGCTCTTAGGGTCAAAATGAGACTGTTGAAGGCAGCTGAGGGCTGTGTGTAGGAAATAAAAATCAGCACAAGCTTGTAAAATGCCTTAGAATGATTTAGCGCAGACAAATAAAGCACTTTTATGCTATGCTAATACATGAAGAGTGCCTTGGCTTTTGTTTTTTCTTAAGACTGTTGTGTGCTGTCTGCATCTAAATGCAATGGTCCACTGCCAATTAAAAACAACTAGTAGCCTGTTAGAATGCAACTAGTTGTCATGATGGCAAAACTCTGCTCTGGCCTCAGAAAGTTTTGAACAGCACTTAAAAACTTGTCACAGAGAGTAATCAGGATACTCAAAATGTGTTTAGAAGGTAAATAATAAGTTTAGACCACAGTTTGAATTAGTTCTGTTTTTCATGTTTTTAAAGTGGAACAAAAACACCTAAAACTCCACCTACAACCACCTTTCAGATAAAGCTGCTATTTGGGGGACTAAAGACGAGAGTAAGGCATGAAGAGGGGAGGGTCTGGAGGTATAAGGAGCAGTGTGATTAATCTAACAGGTATCCACACTTCAAACTCCACCCCTGCAGCCACCTCGCTGTAATCAGGGCAGTCTTTTGTGACGTCACCAACTACTGCAAACTGCGGTGGCCACTGAAGGTGTAATTTTGGCAAAAAATGACTAGAAAAAACAGTAGATAATATATTGAAAAACACCATGGATCAGATTAGCTAAACATTTACATGTGTGCAAAGCAGATGATGAATGCTAAAGTGCAGGTTTGTGTCTCTAAAACCACAACACAAATTTAGCACATGGGACCTAATTAATTGAAAAAAAAACGAAGCAATTTTGCAAAAAAGTGAAAATTTTGAGGTGGGGTGGGATGCAAATTACATTCTTTAGTGGGCAGGTGTAATTTATTACGATCAGGAGTAGGGCTGGGTATTACCAAGAAGCTGCCGATACCATACGTACCTCGATACACAGTCCACGATACGATACGTATCTCGATACAATGCCATTTCGATACGATACGATTCGATACAATATATTTCAAATCGATACGATTCGATTCAGAAAAAAATAAAGGCCTTCAACCTTACTTAAATGGTCAACCCCAATTTTCACACACACAAAAACAAAAAGTAAAATTAAATGGCGCATTTATCTTCCATTTATTGAATATTAAAAAACAGTGCTTTTTGATTAATACATGTTTCTAACTAGAGGGAGGAAGGCGGTTGAGACATTTTTTCTGACATTTTCGCTTCTCTTGCTTCTCTTCACCTGAAAAGAGTAACGCCTGGGGGGAATATCGATATCGATACTAGAAAACGGATAATCGATACCGTATCGATTTTAATAATATCGATACATATCGGTGTATCGATATTTTAGCACACCCCTAATCAGGAGGGCAAAAACTAGTATGTTAGAGAAGCAGGGGCTATGTAAATGATATAGAATGCTTTAACACTGTTCAATCACAAAATTAAAATAATGAAAAATAATTATAAGTTGTTTGGAAGGCAGCAGCAGTAATAAAAATACACTTTACCTGAGACAATGTGGGTTCGGCTGACACGTATTCCGTGAAAGAGGAGCTTTTAACTGCAGCTGTCCAGTTCATACAACTATAATTACTATAGGTCACATTTACGCTGCTACATTTACGGTCCTTTTAAAGTTCTTACAGGTGGCTGCGAGCAGTCCACACTGTGTACAAGAGGTGAAGCCACAACCCACAAGCGTGGATCACTTCATCCCGCGAGTGGCACTGGTTAACACAGCCCTGTGCATGCAATGTGTCTTTGTTTGTTCATGTCCTGTTATTATTCCACTTCCACTAACTAATCAAGTAGACTTTGATCTGTCCCAGACTCGACAGCACTGATAATAGGCTATAACTTTTCATGCATCCATCTGCCCCAAGCACCTTATTGATCCGTGTAGACGTCTGTGGAGTGAACACAGTGGCAGTCCTCTGTGCTGGTCAACATTCATCAGCTATTAATATAAACCTGTTTTTATGGTTCTGTGACAGACAATCTCTCCATAAAGCCTTTTTAAAGAATAAACTGTACCCTACAGAAGGAGAAACTAATTATTTAGGCTACTAATTTAACAATGCTCAGTCATATTCAATCTATGATCCTAACTTTGTATGTGACTGTGCGCTGCTCTAATAGTACTTATATTAGGCTATTATAGGAGCAGCAGCATCCACACTTTTGCACCTGCTGTGTACTTATTTAGATATCAGTTTTGATGCAGAAATAATATGTAGTTTCCAGTTGTAAATCACGTGCAACATGAGCACAAACTGCACACACCATTTTCTTTTTGTTATTTGCACACACAGTTTTGCACCTGGATTGATCAACCTGGCCACACGTACAGTTTAGCAAAAAAAGTAAACTGAGTGTTTAGTTCCACTTTAAAGACAAAAATCAGGGACTGTGCTAAGTTGGTGTAGTCTATATTATACTCACAACAGTTTCTCCAGTCTCTGTTGAAGCTCCTGGATGTGGCTCTTCCTCAGGTAGTTTCCCTCCAGACTAACTTCTCTCAGATGTGAGGGGTTGGACTTCAGAACTGAGGCCAGAGAGGAACAGCTCATCTCTGACAAACTGCACTCATACAATCTGAAAAAGAATGATAACGAATGATAACAGCAGTCGCCTCTTAGGGCTGAACATGGAGTTGATTAAAAACCCCTTACCATTCCGGGTATTTTTGGTGAAATTGCCTACGTTCTGACCTCTCCAAATTAAAATAATTACTGTTATTGAACCATAAGTATTATTTACACAAGTTTGGGGTCTTTGTAAAGGTAACATCCTCTAGTTTTACCCACAGGTGTCAGAATCACTGTAAGTTTGTCTGGTAAGTATTTATACACTTTGGAACACACATAAAAAATGATTTTTCTCATCCTCGCCTACATTTTTTTGTAAAAATTAAGGGGAAGAAAGCTGCAGTAGGTAGCTGGGGACAAAAATACACCATATTTCAATTGAAAATGTTGTTGACCTCTCACATTTCAGATTTGAGGTCAATCTATAAAAAAATGAGATTTTTACACTTATTTTATTATGACTAAATCCAGGCGCTTTATGGAGGGACTTTTGATGTATCCAAGTTTATCCAAACCTCTCCAAATGGAGACATTTGGAGAACGTTTGGAAAAACTGCAATAACTTTTGAATGCTTCAACCCACAGACATCAATGAGGGCTCTACTGAAAGCTCACACTTAGAGGAATCAGTATCTGCACACTTCGCTGCTCTATTACTTATGTAAATTTATATAGCATATCAAAACACAATATAAAATACATATTTGTTTATGAAATATAGTCAAAACAAGTGGTAGGGGTCAAAATAAATATATATTTACAAACTCCACACACTGCAAACAGTGAACAAACACACACTGTGAACAGCAGTGAAAAGCTCACTGTACATGATTATGGCTTGTCCACAAAATGGTGAAAAAATGTCTTTGCCAAAATGCCATTTCTTTGTTTTGTGCAAAACCTGGTAACAGCCGATGAGAGAATCTGATAACGTCCTCCATGTGCCTAAAGAAAAACACAAACACATTAGTAACAAGAAAGTACAAAATTGAGAGAGGGTGAAGTAATATTATATCATATACATATTATAATTTTACTTACAATACTGTAAACTGCAGAATAAAACACCTTTCAATCAATAGACAAATGAAGTCTAATTCATACAGATAAAAACAAATGTGCCAGACACATGGTTCCAATGTGCACTATGCACAGAAGTGATGCTAATGATTACACACGATATATTTTATCTACAATTATGTAAATAGCAGAATAAACCAGGCTTACCGACCCAGAACAGCATCCAGTCCATCAAAGAATATGCTCCTCCACTTCTGAGTCCACCGTGGAATCTGCCACGGACCGCTCCGGGCCCGAGTTGCCTCTGGTATAACTTGTACAAACATCCACAGTGTCCGCGGTCGCGTACTGCCTTTGTTTTATCCGTTTCGTCGTGTTTAGAACGCAAAACTGTTGCAAAATCACAGTGCGTCATTTTACGCACACTTTACGCACGAAAAGCCGTGATTCATTTACTTTCGTTACGCACTGGGCCTGCTGCGTCTGTTTACAGAAAACCATGGCATGTCATACATCCTCGTGTTCAGCTGCTCATTGGCTGTAAGGAGAAAACGTCACTGAATGTGTGAGATGTGACTGGTTGATTCTACACGGGGGAGAGTGGGGCGTACACTTTCAGTCACCTGTAGCACTGATTCGCTGTCTGGGGCTCCAGTGACCCTCAACCTCCACCTTATTGGCCAAACTTGGTGTCAATCAGAAGCTAGCATGTTTGTCTATCACTGAGAAACAAAGTTGGCGCTGTCTGAAGTTTGTTATGCCTGAAATTGACAAAAGAAATGCAAAAAAATCACGGAGCAGATTTCACTTTCCCGCAGCAGATTGGACATGGAGGATCTAATTTATTTTGTGGACATAATTTCTTGACTGGATTATATTCTCTGGACGTCTACGGAAAGAATGAGACCGATATTGTGGAAATATGTTGATGTTTGACAGAACCAGAGCCCTCAAAGGTGAGTGAAGTCCAAATAGGCATTTTTGGCTTTTCTGTAAAAACGGCTTTCCTGACAGCACTGTGGTGACTTTAGGTGAAAATGGTTTACATATTCGGAAAGATGAGATCCGTAGCTTTCATTTGATGTGTATATTGTTTGTGTGGGTGACGCAGAAGTGAATGTACATTGCTGTAAAGTTGTAAAGAAAAGGCGACGGCCCGCGGGCGGGCCGTCGGAACGGTAAGTGGTTATTAACCAACAGAATTAGAAAATCAACAATGGTGTATTGATACATGGAAAAGAGTAAATTTCACAGGAGCAAGGCCCGAAAAATCTTAAGATGATTGACCATAGCCGCAGGAATGTAATTTTGGATCAGCCTTTGTCACCTACACAAAAGTAGATGATGAATACAAAGTGAAGGCGCAAAATGTAATTTGGCACATGTGTGCACTCAGCCTCACTGTACCACACACAACACACAGTGTCAGACTAAGATAAATAATGAAACTCACCCTCTACACATGGAAATAATGCCATTGGTAGAGACTTCAGATCCACAGACCAACAGGTTGTCAGTGTAACCTCCTGAGCCTAATACATTCATGTCCTGGATGTCCACCAGCACAATCTGCTCTACAACATCACAAGTAGCACCTGACATTTACACATGTCTGTGTCCAGCCCATAAAGGCAAGTGACGCACTGTAACTTCATCAGTTTTACTCAACGTGATGCTGTTCTGCTCAGATGAAGGCAAATCAACTGCTGTAACACAGGGGACATGTGCTTTTGTCCCGCGACTTTTCGCACTGTGTAAACAAGGACAGCAGGTCCTGATGCATTAGTTTTAAACAAACTTGACCTGTACAACAAATCCAGGCAGCAACTCCAGCAAAGTCCAAACTCTTATAGATCCACATTGTTGTTTTTTTTTTTCTTAATCCAGTCTTTTGCCAAAAATCGTCCACAAAATAGAAAAAGGGATATTGCTGTTGTCACTGCTCGGACCTCACAGGTGAGCGCGCGGCATATGAGCGCGGAGCATCGCATTCAGGTTTAGTATACCCACAGTTTAACCTTCAGGCAAATAGTTTATTGCAGAAACAATAAAGTAAAAATAGAAATGTATTAGAATTTGTTTATTTTGAACTTATCTCTGTTAGAAACAGATCTAGTTTTGCTCAGGGCAGATCCAACAACCAATGGGCCTTCTTGCAGCTCCCTGCAATGCCTAGTTCCTGCGGTTATGTGTTTGACTGTAGCAAAGGAGTTTCAGTCAAGGTGGGCAGTGTCTCCTTTCCTAGGTGTAGTAACAGTAAGAGACAGTGAACTGACCTGAGACTCTCAAGTTGACAGTTTGGACTTTGCAGAAAATCACACAGATGAGACACTCCTGAATCAGACAGGTCTCTATTATCTCCAAGATCCAGTTTTCTCAAATGTGAGGGGTTGGACTTCAGAGCTGAAGCAAGAGAGGGACAGCTGATTTCTGACAATCTGCAGCTGCTCAATCTAAAAAAAGAAAGAAAATGAGACATTTTTGAAAGTGACATGTTTAGAAGGATTGTACATGTATATAACAAAGTATTAAAGTGGGACTAAACACCGACAATCTGCCCGCAACCACATTTCAAATAGAGCTGACACACTGGGGAGTACCTGGAGGACAGTACCTGTTTCGTCAAACAAAGAAAGAAGAGAAATGCAAACCCAGTGCACCCCTAGTTCCTGTGGTAATGTATTTGACTGTAGCAAAGGAGTTTCAGGCAAGGTGGGCACAGTCTCCTTTCCTAGGTGTAGTGGCGTTGATGACTGAGGAGGAGGTGGTGTGTAACAGTAACAGACCATGAACTGACCTGAGGGTCTCAAGTCGACAGTCTGGACTTTGCAGAAAGTCACACAGATAAGACACTCCTGGGTCCTTCAGGTCTGTGTTACCCCCTAAGTCCAGTTCTCTCAGATGTGAGGGGTTGGACTTCAGAGCCGAGGCCAGAGAACAACAGCCAGTCTCTGTGAATTTGCACTTGTATAATCTGAGTAAAAAAACACAATGAAAACAAATGTAATGAAGTCTTGTAATGAGAGCATCACTGTAGAGTTGACAGTCGGATCTTGTCCAGTTTGTATACCAGGCATAATCTAAATTCAGCATAAGGCAGCCAGACATCTAGCAGGACATTTTCAGTATAACAACTATTGCTGTATAAGTTTTGCTTCCAAGTTCCTGCATCTGCTGGTACTAGTGTTGCCAGGATACTAAAATTTTAAACTCGATTTCAATGCTAAGGAATACTCAATACTGATTTGACACCATAATGATAATTAAAAACACCCATTTCCAACAGTAAGTCGTAGTACTTTCTTTTACGTTACAGTGTGGCCTTATATCTGTGTAATTCCTTCGTGGTTCCATAGTGATCCATGGGTGTATACTAGTCTGTGTGTCTTATACTTGCTCTGATACATCTCAAGATCATTCTAAAGCTATTCCAGAAAGGTTAATTTCTTTTCTGCAAATATGATGTTTTTTTGCTCAAGTAAGTATCTTGTTGTGATACTAGTTTTAGTATTGATTAGTACCTGATTTTCCATATTAGCTGGTACTACACCACCTTTATACTCAGACTGCAGAACATTGTGAAGGTCTTATCCAAAATCCTGACACTTCCCATGAAAGCTCTCTTTCTTTATCTTTATTTAAACAGGGAAACCTTTCTCTTACTGTCTCCAGATTTCACCTGGCTTCTATCTTTTATCTTACAAGTCACACTCATCAATAATCACACAACCTTGAGATGTGACCCTCTTTCACCCTCTCTCATTTTTTTAAACAATATTTTTTAAATCAAGATCGATAACAGCTTCCGAATAGCAGTCTTGATTTCAAAAATATTGTCCAAATTCAATAGCTTTGAAAACACAGTGGAAATGTTATAAAGCTACAGGAAACAAAATGGAGGTGCCTGAGGAGTAAGGTGAGCTAGTGCTACACATTGCGTCATTGATGAGGAGATGTGAAACGTGGAGTGTGTAACAGTAAGAGACAGTGAACTGACCTGAGAGTCTCCAGTCGACAGTTTGGACTCTGCAGAAAACCACACAGATGAGATACTCCTGAGTCCTTCATTTCTCTGTTGCGCCCCAGATCCAGTTCCCTCAGATGTGAGGGGTTGAACTTCAGAGCTGAGGCCAGAGAAGAACAGCTGGACTCTGACAAACGACAGTTTTTCAGCCTGGATAAAGAATACAACTGAATAAATATTGTTTCCCAACCCTCTGGTGGGTTTATTGATCACTACGGAGAATGGACTGACCTGAGAGTCTCCAAACGACAGTTAAGACTTTGTAGTCCATCACATAACAGTAGTATTTGTGTGTTCACAACTGTATTATAGCTCAGGTCCAAGAGTCTCAGGTGAGAGGGACTGGACTTCAGCGCAGACGCTACAACTTCGATGTGGATTTTTGAGAGTTCACAATGAGAAAATCTGTGAAAAATCAATAAATGAAGATTTGAATAACTCGTGCCTGTAAAACCAGAGACATTCTTACAATGAGAACTCACTGAGCACTTTTGCAGTTTCTCACAGCAGCAACTAGTCTCCGTCGTCCTTCACCAGACGTGTTGTACTTCATTGGGACCAGTTCCTCCAGGACCTGCTCTGATATCTGCAGCATGTAGGCCAGAGCGGAGCACTGGGTCACAGACAGCTTCTCTGACCTGTCCTCTGACTTTAGGAAGTCCTGGATCTGCTGGTTGACCGTGTGGTCATTTAACTCTGTCAGACAGTGGAAGATGTTAATGCTTCTGTCTGGAGAGGATTTGGTGTTCATCTCTTTCAGGTTGCAGATCACTCTTTGTCTCATCTCTGAAGTGATCTGTGCTGGGCCCAGCAGACCTTGCAGAAGCCTCTGGTTGGACTCCAATGTAAGGCCATGAAGGAAGCGCACAAACAGGTCCAGGTGGCCATTCGGACTTCGGAGAGCTTCCTCCAGAGCTGTTCTGAGAAAGTCATCTAGAGTTGATCTTTTTTCAAGAATTTAAGAAATGCAAGCAGCTCCTCTTCTTTTTTACAGTTGAAGCAGTGGAGCATGTAAACTGCAGCCACAAACTCCTGGACGCTCAGGTGGACGAAGCAGTAGACAGATTCATTGAAGAGGACAGTCTCTCGTTTGAAGATCTCTGTACACAGTCCTGAGTAAACCACAACACTCGGTCAGGTCCAGACCCACCTGCTCCAGGTCTTCCTGGTAGAGCATGATGTTTCCTTTCTGCAAATGTTTTAAAGGCCAATCTGCCCAGCTTTAGGAGCAGCTCACAGTCAGCTGTGCTCAGCTCTGGACCGTTGCTCTGGACTGTGTACTTCCTCTTTCTGTTGGTTTGCACTAACAGGAAATGGGCGTACATATCGCTGAGTGTCTGGGGCAGCGTTTCGCTCTGATTGGTTTCCAACATGTGGTCCAGGACTCTGGCTGTGATCCAGCAGAAGACTGGGATCTGGCACATGATGTGGAGGCTGCGAGAGCTTCTGATGTGAGACAGGACTGTCTTACACTGCTCTTCACCTGTGAACCTCTTCCTGAAGTACTGCTCTTTCTGATGGTCAGTGATGAAGCCCCTGACTTCTGTCACCCTGTGCGCACATTGTGCTGGAATCTGATTGGCTGCAGCTGGTCTGGAGGTGATCCATATAAGGGCAGTAGGAAGGAGAGTGCCTTTGATGAGGTTCGCTACAGCACACGCTGACCTGTGACCTTTGTGTGACCTCAGAGATGACCTCACAGTCAAAGTCCCAGAAACAATCTGCTCTCATCGAGGCCATCAAAGATGAACAGGAGTTTAGAGATGGACAGAGTGTGTGCTGTGAGCTTCTGTGGACACAACAAGTACATGGAACGAGAGGAGGTATTTCAGTGTGATCAGATTTAACAAACATGGAAACAAACTTACATACAAACAATATGATTCAATGTCAAATACCTTCTAAAAATAACACTCTCATGATGTACTTGGGGCATATTTATGATGCACACAAGGGTCTACAGAGATGAAGTATGCCATATTACCAAACCTCATTTAAGTCCTGTTGATTGACCAAACACTGCTGCGTCATTCAAACTCTATTCTCTGAACTAGAGTAGATACTAGAGTAGATAAAGGAGTGGTCACCTGTTTTGCCAGCACAGGATGGAACACCTGTATCAACTCCATCAGACTGTAGCATCCCCCTCTGACCAGGTTCAGCTCTCGGAAGGACAGCGGCACCACCAGGTCCAGCTCCTGGTTCTCTGAGCCCTGGGCCCAGTCCAGACAGAACTTCAAAACTGAGAAGGTCTTCCCCACTCCAGCCACGCCGCAGGTCAGCAGCAGGGCCCAGTCCGACTGGCTTTGATGGACCTCTGATCAGATGGAAATGGTTTTAAAGATGTCGTGGCACCTGATGGGGAACATCGTGCATGATCTTCTTAGAGTGGCTCTCCAGCTGAGTCTCCTCGTGTTGGGCACCAGCCTCTTCACTGAGGCCTTCTGTGATGTACAGCTCACTGTAGATGCTGTTCAGAGGAGTTTCTACTTCCTGTCTCAGCTCCTTCAGACACACTCTCACATCTCTGCTCCAGACTGCTCTTGTAGTCACCTGAATAAACACAGTATACAGTTGGTTATAATATATTAGAGCTTTATTGTCTCTCATTTGTAATAATTTTATCCACAAGTACAACTTGGCTTAATAACACATACAAACAATACAATTCTAACTGTCACAGTTTAAAACTCTAGGTTAGACAATAGCAACTCACGGGGTCGTACAAAATCAACTTTTGAGCCTTTTTTATCAAATGTGTGTACGTGTCGCAGTATAGATCGCATAGATTTCACCTTAACTCTGCAATATCTGGACATCTGGTTTACTTTTTACCTCCTTATATCATGAAAAAGGGTCTCTGGAGATGTTTGTATTTATTATAAAGCCCTGTACCTGTAATGTTTACTGATATCGATAGTTTAAATTATGTGAACTTGATTAAATAGTGAAAACTCAATGTGCTCTGACTAATGTGCAGATGTTGTATGCTATTAGCAGGTTGTTAATCACTGGTATCAGTTTAATAATTACACAGATTTATTTTCTGCCATTGACATTTCTAAGCAGTCAATCAACGTTAAGCAAATTAACAGTGTTTAGCAAAAAGCTTTTGAGATTGTTTCTCTTAAACTACTGTCTCTTTGCCCATCAGTCGACAACAGACTGCTAGTCTGTTTAGCTGCTGAAATCCACTTCTACCGTTAATTTTGGAGTTTACAAAACTCCAGATTGACAGTAGAAGTATATAATCCAAATCTCTGAAACTCTGATAAAGTTTGTTAATTATGGACGACACCGTTAGTTTCTATGAGTATTCTTAGCTGCGACCACTGTCAGTATGGGTTTTGGAGGTGCATGTTGGGATTGCGTGACAACAACTGCAGGAGATTTATTCTAAGCCTCCTTGTAGTTAGTGTTACTATCCGATGCTCAGCCCAAAAGCCTTTGTGACCCATGCTTCTGCACGGCAGTTTTTTATAACTGTACAAAAGCATGATACAAAACAATACTCTACAATTTCACAAACCTGATGTGTGTGCAGTAGTTTCATTAGCAGAATGCATGTAATGTGATAGCGCTCTGAAGGGGGAGTGACTGAGCACAAAGAGCAAGGGGCGCAGGGACGAAACAGAAACTTATAAAACATGTCAATGCATTGTTTTCTAGTAATATAGCATTTTCAAAACAATAAAAGGTAACATGGTCATCTGTTGTGTGTTAGCAGTTAATACTCAATAGAGGTAAAATAACCCGCCGGCTGCACACACCTAATATACAAATAGATTCAAATTGCCCTCCATTGTTTCCTTATGGCAGTCCAATAAATGCACACTAAGGGGAGAAAAATAATTACTTTTGCCTAAATTATTGAAACCTTGCAGAACGTGCCTTTATGATCAAAAAAGTAAATTTTGCCTTTTGTCTGTAGGATTACAAACATCTTCCATTATGTAGTTATTATGCAATAGGAGCCAAGTGTACACCATTGTGGAAAGATTGTAGTCCACATTTCCCGATTGTTTTTACCAGAATTGGCACATGATCAGGACGAGCGAAATTGCTTTTCTGGTTGGGTGGATGAATTGGGTATGTCCAAAATAAAAATGGCTCTACAGCACACTTCTCATTTGACCCCTACGGTAATTTTTGACAAACAATTTTAGAGGTTTGCAGTTGTGCAGTTGCAATAACAAGACAGATGCGTTTGCAAGGTTTGAAGGGGTTGCCTTCATTCTGATTGCCATTTTTTTCCGAGAGTGCTTCAAACATGAGGTCTCATGAGCAGCTCAACTCTAGAGCACGGAGTGAGGTGTGGCGCGACCTCGGACGACTACACAAGCCGCGGCACAAGTTAATGTACTTGGAATTGGGTAAAAAAAGCACTTGTACATGTGAACAATGGCCACCCAAAAGTGAAGCAAACAGAACTACATCGAGAGCACACTGGAATCGGTCCACTAACGAATTGCCTCTGTACAGATATATTATGTAAAACAGCTCTTGAGGTAAAAAAAAAGAAGAAAAAAATAAGACCGCTGCATTCTGTCTGCATATAATTATAAAGAGTATTGTCTGAAAATCAGGAAGTATGCTGTGAGCATCCTAATGTGTTGCTAACTTTACTGTCACAGTAAACTCTGCTCTCATCTCTGAAAACTTGTGAAAACACTTATAAACTCATCATCAATGAGGGGGAATAATTCGGACGCTTGGAATGCATAAGGTAAGTGTTATACGTATGTTGTAAACACTGCATTGAAGTCATTGGGCTCATTTCTATCTCATTCCCCACGTTCACACTCTGCTTAATATACACCAGTACACATCATTAGTGTTCATAAGGGTTGCACGATAATGGAAAATTTTGTCTGTGGCTGTTAAGAACTGTGATATCAATATTATATATATTTATTATTAATATTTTAATATATATTTTGATTCATAATTTCAGATATAATAAAACAAAACAAAAAAATGCTTTCATTTACTAGCGATACTTTTTTTCAACATAACAGGACAAATGAAGGCTAAATTTGGACATAACTACCTACTACTACACTTAAATTCAATGCATTAATGCTCATGGGAGCTCACAAAGATAACACTGAGCTGACCAGAAGATCCTTCTTCACACACACCTGCATTGATACAAACTATAAAAACTGTAAAGACACTCCTCAGGGCTCTCCTCGGATCCTTCTGCAGAGCATGTAGCTACACTGTTCACTTTTTGCCTAGCTAAGTTGTAGTTTTACCTGTGTGAGACTCAATAAATCCTTCTGACTTTACATTTCAGAGTTATGGTCCTCTTTCATGCTTACCCCAGAAACAAACATCCTTACAGTTAAAAAAAACAAAAAAAAAAAACTGTACATATTTTGTCAGATGGAGAATTGGTGTTATTGCGATATACTGGGGTATGCAACATCTGTTATTGTGTCAGTCAATACTGCGATATCAGTACTTTGTGATATATTGTGCAGTGCAGTCCTAGTGTTCTGGTGTACGACCTCTCACTTTGGACACAGCTGTGGATGTGCAGTTCTGCTCCACACCGAGGGCGGCGGCAGGTAGAACAGCACTGGTCCCACCCTGGAGAGGAGACAGGAACCTGCAGGACACTGCAACACAGACAACAGGACAATGTGGACAAAAAGACTCCGGTCCTGCCCCTTTAGAAGACTGTCAGTGGAACAGGTTTATAAAGACCACCAGCTGACCACGTACACACATCCTTTCATTTCATGTTTTTTTTTTTTTCTTTGTTTACTACTGTGTACAATTTTATATACATATATAAGACATATAATATATGATGCAAGATTATGAAATATGAAATACCTCAATAAATATATATGTTGTTTTTTTTGTTGTTGTATATTAAAATGTTCAAAGTAGCTTCATGAAGTAGCTTAATTTGCTTCATGATGAAAGTCACCTGAACGGGTCACTTCACAGCAATACTTTGTCAGGTGGCAAAAAAAAAAAAAAAATTATATTTTTTATTTACTACTTTTTTTAACTTTTTTTGCTTACTACCATTGTAAATGTGTCATTTATTCATTTTGATGCCCTTCAATGAGGATCTACAATGGAAATAATCATAGCAATAAAGAAGAAACAAATGAAAAAGTGCGCAATATCATATCTTATATTTTAAATTTAAAAAAAAAAAAACACAAAGCATAGACTATCAGATATACATTTATAAAAACAAAAACACAACTAGGATTAAAAAAACAACAACCTATCAACCCTAAATTGTATGTACAAATGTTTTGAAATATGTAACCCTAGCAACACATTGATACATTTATATATTCATTTATTATTATTATTATATTATTGATGTAATATTTATGTGGAAATATTTGTAATAAATGTATTTGTAATAATTAAAGGTTTATCACCAAAAACTGTAGAAAGTATTTACAGTTTACTTTGCTATGATGGTCTTCCCTCACATTTAATTCACCCAGTTTTTATTTCAGCCAGTTCATACATGTGAGTAATCTCGCAATGTCCTGCAATCAAGACTTGAACATTTCTGTTTTCACCTACTACCTAATCTCTGCTCCCTGCCCATTATTTTTTTTAAAATCTGTCTCTGAGTCTAAAATCTAAGGTCAGAATTGACATTTTTACAGTAAATAAAAGTAATGAAAACTGTTGGCTTGCTACAGTCTTTTAAGTCATTTTTAGATCAATGTTGGGTTAAAGTGAACAATGTTGTAAAAATAATGTATATACGTATGTTATAGGTACTAAATACTCAAAATGATGTATTCTGTAGGCATGAAAAGTTTGGTAAAAAGACCCAAAGGACAGAAGGGTCTGGTAATATTTCATTATGTGCCCCCTCCACATCAGGTCTCATCTTGCTGATGTTGCAGCACATATTTTAACCAATATTTGGCTTATGATTCATCTTATTCCAGAAGTTTGCCATGGGCACCGCCATCGTCATGGGGGTTGTATTATTTTGCATGTGGCTGCCGATACAGCAAATACATTCTTTACAGACTCCCAGAGAAATCACTGCAGTGTTTGGTGGTGCACATTGAACATTTTACACGAAATAAAACTACTTAATTATCAGATTGTAAACGGTGAAACTTTTCTCCGAGTCTCCATTGAAATGAATGGGATTCCTGCTTAACCAGAAGTGCACCACAAAGAAAGTGTGGTTAGCAGCATTAAGAGGCAAAGTGAGTGGGGCGGAATAAGGTCAATAGCGGCATTACACTTTTATTACTGACGATACCGTTCCATTGTAAATGGCAATATTTATTTATTTCATTTAGCTAGTGTTTAAATCTCACTTTTTATGGTAACTATCTATTTGGCTCTGACATAGAAACGCCAGTGTGGCCTAACTGTAAACGTCAATCCAAAAAATATTCACAGGTGAGTAGAGTAGCCAAAAAGAGTACCGTTGCCTCAAAATAATATTACTCAAGTAGAAGAACGGTGTAGTGGGTCCCAAGAAATTACTCAAGTAAGAGTAAAAAAGTATTTGAGAAAACTACTAATCAAGTAGAAAGTAACTTACAAGAGTAACTGGTCAGGATGTATCATCTGATTTATAATTGAAGTCAAAGTAATTAGAAGGACAAAAGATGAAATAATGCACAAAATATGGGATTTTCAAAGGGTAGACAAAAAAAATGATGGGCACTAACTAAATCAAATCTGAATCAGCAGCAACGTAAATGTTTCACATTCAAAACGGCATTAAAACCCATATTGTCAACATAAAGCTTTTGTCACTTGTAGATTTACTCACCGCAGCAAAAACAAAAACCTTTACTCATGTAAGATTGCTGTTACTTCGATATAAATATTTCTGAAATAGGAATAAAAGTATGTTGCTAGATAAGTACTAACTTAAAAAAGTTACTCAAGTAATGTACACTGAATGCTACCCACCCGTGAAAATAGTTTACTTTACACTACAAATATGTCTTGTTTTATAAAACTGTAAATATCTAGTCTACATTGTATCAACAGTTTTGGAAATATGCAAAATTTGAATATTGACTAAGTTGTATAACAGAAAAAAAAAACACGATAATGTATCTGACCAAAAAAAATGACAAGTCATACTTCTGACTTTTGTTTAATTTTAGAATCACTTCACATTTGGGGGTTTCCACACACTCAATCCACTAGTCCAAATTGTAGTTCCTTTTTTCCTTCATTTTCGCAAACTGGATATATACATCTACAATAAAAAAACCTGCGATTACTGCTCTGATATTTAGTTAATAATTAGCAGCATGACTAATTACTTGAATTTTGCACTTACATTTAGTATGATTGATACAAAAACAATAATCATCTAATGTAAAAAAACTCTGATTTGTGCCACTCACAGTGAAGAGCTTGCAGACCCTGTTTCAGGACTGAAGACTATACGGTGGCTCATGGACTGGTCACTCTTCAGAGATGGTGGAGGCTGGACACCCACTCTCGGGATCTCAGGCCTGCTAACAGAAAATGGTTCCTCAATTATAAAATGTTAAAGAGCAGTGTATTTTACTTCTGTGGGGGTAATAAACTGAACACAGTTACACACACCTAACACACAACATATGTAGATCACCATGTTTACCTTTTATAATTTGAAAATGCTATATTCACGGAAAAACAACATAGTGACATGTTTATTAATGTTTCATTTCGTTGTTTGTGACGCTCTGAGTTGCCCCTCTCATGTGCTTTCTCCATGCTAAGTCACTCCCCCTTCAGGAGCAGTATCACAAACACGATCAGCGTTGCATCCTGATATGTGGCTTGTAAAACCCTGATCTCATTAGATCTCAAGGCCAAGTCTGTTAGTATTTCTATCAGGCGCCACAGTGGGGCAGCCAGTGGCAAAAATTGTCATTGTGTCCTTAGGCAAGGCACTTCACCAAATTGTATAGTATGAAAGACGGTCTGCACATGAGTGCTGGGTCAGAAGGGGCTGATGGTGTAGATTGGCAGCCTGCGCTTCTGTATCAGTCTGCCCCAGGGCAGGTGTGGCTACAATATAGTATAGTTACCACACATGACCTATGGAGTGTGAATGAATAATGCACAATACAAATCATTTCTTAACTGGACTAAAGATAATATATTGTTGTTTGTAGAAAAACAACCATAAAAACATTATAGAGCTGTTTCATTGACTCCGGCCCGCACTGTATTTGATGTGCGCTTTAGAGAAACAACAGGGTGGCTTATGTGGTCTGGATTTTGCAGTTTCCTCCTTTCTGTGTGTAGAAAGCGATGTGCACCCGAGTGTTTAATGCATGAACACAAGTAAAACCATAGTGCGCCTGCTGTGTGCCATGCAGAAGATCAGTATCAAAATACTCTCTGTCACAGTTTTAACTAGTCAAAAAACGATGGAGATTAAAGATTCATATTCTGAATTCAAGTAAATACAAAGTGATCCAGAGTGTTCCTTTTTTGCAATTAGACTCACGATATATGGCTCCTTCAACGTCACAGCAGCGTCCACCTCCTACTCCACACTCTTCATGATGTGGCTCTGAAAGGCCAAAGCACAGAGATTTGTTTCAGGTCTAACATTTAAAGTTGCGTTATGTAACTTTCTGGTTTAGTTACAGGTTTAGTTTAGAAACTTTGTAATCAAGATGTTATTGCTTAGCCTGGGATGTTCCATAATATGCACACTCTGCACCATTTAACATCAGTCTTTTAGTTTTATGCCTTTTTGGTTGTGGTTATATTAAGGTAAGTGTTAATTAGCAGGATGTTGAGCAGCTCTAAGTTAATATGAGCACACGTTCTGTTTGATCTTATTCTATTAAATATTATAAGGGATAGACTTGAGAAGTTTAAGATTTTGCAAATTTGATCTTTCTGTGCCTTCAGATGTTCTAAGGCAGAATGCTTTAAACTAAATATACCTATTACTGGTAAGAAATGCAATGCTGATTTACTCTTAATTACAGAAACATTAACCATGATGGCCAAGTTTATGTTATATGACTCATTGACTCTCTCAATTTGTGTGTGCCAGTTTCAATAGGCTAAAATTGCAGTTAAACTTAAATGACTCACTCTGATGGTCACTCACCTAAACCCCAGCACCTGCAGCACAATCATTGAATCAGTGCTAGGTGCAGCCTCTGCAGTCTCAGTGAAGTGGAATTCTGGAGGTTCTGAGCTTTCACATGAGGCCTTGGTCCAATACTGGAGAATGACGAAAACATAGTGGTAAAAAAAAAAAAAAAAAGCACAGGATACTTTAAACTTCCTTTAAAGTTACTAAATAAATGTTCATATTGTTTTGCTTGACCCTAGTGGAGCCACATGTGACGTGTTTACATGTTTGAGTGAATGCAGGTTGTATTTCATTACATGTATCGGTGCCTGTTGTATTTTGAAACTGATAAGAAAAATTATTAAAACACATAAAATTATACTAAAATTATACTGCTAGTCTCTGTCATCTGTCAAACAGACCTGTGTGGTCCTACACAAGGGTGGCCTGGGCTCATCTAAACCTGGGATGGTGGTTGCCATTTTATGTAATTTGCTCCACTGTCAACATTTGTCACTCTCAGATCTTAATGAACCATAGGTGTAACCAGCCCCAGATACTATTTACATTAGTACTAAAGTAGGATTTTAAAAGAATTGAGACTAAAAATACTCAGAGATGTACATGTAGGGGGGGGGTTATGAAAAAGTCATTAAATCAAGTGAATGTAAGTGAGTAGTGACCACCTCGGTGCCGTACATGAGGATCTATAACACATGGCCCTGTAATTGTGTTACCTGCTCCGTTGGTTGTATCCCTGTTGTGTCAGCAGGGGGCGCATGTGTGTATGAGTGGTGTGTTAGTGTGTCTTTACTGGTGTTCCATTAATGTGCTTTGTCAGTTTAATTAACAAATAAACAATGGTACGGGAAGCTAGCAGGAAGAGCGAAGATGAAGGTAGGGGCAGAGAGATGAGAATCACACGTTATAGGTTGTTGGGAGGAGGTGGGGATGGGAGCTCTAGTTGTGAGTAGACTGAGTTCTCCGAGCTGTAGGGCTGTAACAAGCAAGCTCGTGGGAGAGCCTCCAGTCTGTAATAAAACCACATCCTGAAGAGTATGTGCATGATTCACCTTATTTAAAAAAGATGAATAATGCACATCATTAGTCCACAGTAAAGATGGTGGTTGTACTGTCCTTTATCCGGGTTAGATACTCCATGTACTGTATATAAAAAACTAGTTTATTCAGGTCCAACTTAGTATTTTTGAGACAAACTTGGCGCCACTTATGTGTCAAAACCCGTGAATTTAAGTTTCAGATTTGATCGTGTATTAAAACTATGTGTAAGGTGTAAGTGTTAGTAAACCGATATTTGTAAGTGTAAAGAAGTGAATATTTTGTATTCAGCACTGTAACAAATCAAATTTACACAAAAACTTTTTTGGAATAACTGACCCGACCAATGCGGAGTCGAACTGTTAGTCCATCAAGGGACTGTGTTCACAGTGTGGACATTGTGCATTACAATATTGAGGGACTGCCGTAGGAGCAGAGTGTCCTCCCAGCTCAGGACGCCATCAGGGATCACGTAGTTTCAGTTTACAGAGTCGGTGCGTTGACGCCCGCATTAATCCCTAATTAAAAGTAAAAAGTGCGCGCTACAATAATTCACTACGTTGTGATTATATTACACTATAATAATATTATTTTACACACCAAACATGCGCTTTGATGCGACAAAGCTCCCACGCGTTGCGTAAGGTAACCGTCAAAAGATACCGATCGTGTCACGAACATCAATCTTTGTATATGTATGCTTAAAAAGTCAAAAATAAGCTCATTCCACTCACCCACTCATGACGAGCTCAGGCCAGAGTGTTGACCACCACTGTCCACCGACCCAAATCCGTACCACGAGACCTCCTCGCACTGTCACAGGGACTAGTGCTTCCAAGCGCGCTCTGACAGCCCCGCCCATGATCTGCTTCTGTGTAAAGTCATGGGACCTGTGCAGTGAAGGAAAATCAAAGTTATTTTAAAGGTCCAACACGAGTCAATAGTAGTGTAAGAGATTGAAAAAAAAAATAAAGTCAAACAAAATGAATCAAAGGAATTTAAAGTACATTTTAGGACTGCACAGTGTTTCAACTAAATTAGAATAAAAATAAAATATCATTCCTTTTGTTAAACCTGTGTAGATTACGGTTACAGTGCAGAACAATTGTCCGTTGGATGTTGGGATTAATCTCTGTGTGATGCCATTGAGGTCATGGAAGGCTAGCAATCACAGCTGATTTAACTTTTTATTTTATTCTTTATTATTTTTGCCCACCAATGCGCGCCTGCTCTGGATCATGACAGGGACATACAATTAACAACACAACTCAATGATATTTTTGTATTGACATTAAGCGGGGCCATGTTCTACATGGTGGAAATGGTTCAGCCACTATGGTAAAACTAATGCACACATTACCAAACACTGTCAACAGAACTCAAGGACAAATACAAATGGATCGAAAAACAAAGGGTTAGGAGCGAGTCTGGGACCAACAACAAGGTTACCTTTAAGTGGTCTGATTGTAACCTCTCTAAAAAGGTGAGAAGTTCTTTGAGTGACTAGCTGAAAAACCCTGTAGGCTGATCTGCTTGTTAGCTTGTGACTGTTAATTATATGAGGAAAGAGGACATATTTATACACTAAAATAATCAGCGACACACAATGTTAATTCACCTGAGTCAGCTCTTTCTGATCAGAAAGTCTATTACAAGCCGAGAGACAGAGCAGGACCCTAACAGTTAGCATCACACCCCAGGTTGTGATGACATCAGCCTGACAGAAGTATCAGTCGGTGGATTCTGTTTTTGGAAACTGAAATTCTCGCAAAAGGACACATGAGTTGCATGTACACTCTATGATAGATATTTAACCTAAGCCCAAATCAAATGACGAGTTTTCAAAAACACGCAGGCTGTGGATGTTCACTCGACAGTCAGGTCAGAAGGAAGGAACACCCACAACCTGCAGAGCACTCTCCTTCATAAAACTCACGTGGATAAGTACATATATGGGTAAACATAGCCATTCTCAAGCGACACGCTCAAGTGATGCGCTTTGCCTTTGAACTAACATGGGACGCGGATTTGGACATAAGCACACCTACATGACGTGGGGGTTCTAGTGTTCAGGTTCTTGTGCCAGTCCACACTCTCACACTATATTTACCCACACAGCGGAACTTCCCAAGAATGACAGACAAAAATAGAAAAAAAGATCCTGGTACAGAGACAAATAACTACAGTAAGAAATCGGTCAAGTCTCTTGTGGTATTTAATATTATTGATTTGTGTAACCATTATCTAGCATGATGGAGGTCTTCACAGGCTGTGTGTGTGAGATCCACCGAAGTGCCCCGTCACCCACGGTTAATCCAGCTAAATAGTATTCTAGAACCTTTCAGGACAATATAAGCAGAAAAAGCTTTCTTGATCTTGCTTTTGTTTTGTGTCTGAGTGTGAAGTGTATGGTGGTGGTGAAGAGGAAATTCATTGGGCATGAACTCACAGGGGACAGCAACAGACCAGCTCGGACCCTCAGTGCCCAGTTGGCAGCGCTGTGGCCCGGTGACGGAATGGGGTTAGACCAAAAGATGATGTTTAAGATAAAAAGAGCTGTCCATTCTTATACGGCATTATGTATTGTATTAGGGCGGAAAAGTCCTGTGTCCGAAATATGTATGTGCGTCCTGACAAGTCAAAGTGTGTCAAAGTGACATTGGTAGACCTTTTGAAGAACCCTGAACGGATTTTCCCCTATGTATTTGAGTGAAATAGTCTTCGCCCGAACCAGATATGTCGTTATAAGCGTCTTGAAGGCAATTTGTATTTCTCATAAAAGCAATTTGATTGTTGTAGCATGAGTAAGATGCATCAAAGTAAACAACAGATTGCTGGATTTGAAGCCAGTTATGATTTGGACAAGTTCTGGGGCGCTAGTCGTTCATGAGCTTTAAGCTGTCTGCTAGATAATGTGACATAATCAACTTTCATAAAGATGTTCGCCATGGCTACACGTGCACTAACCAAGTGTTGTGGGACACCAATGGAATCACACATTAAAATGTTTTTTTGTTTTTTTTTTTATAAAAGAAATAGGTATTTTGTAATGTACCATCACATCAAACCACACCAGTTGTCTAAAGTTCTGCGGTGATTTTCACTGTTTTTACTGGAACGTCAGCAAAAGTGTCAGGTCATTTGTCACTAGACTCACACCAATGCGGGGAGCTGTAATTTTGTTGATGGTTGTGGGGATACAACCTCACACTTCAGGCTGGTAACGGCCTTTACGGTTTGTCACAAGCTGATCTCGTCACATCTCAGAAAG
>JAIEZT010001368.1:2209235-2224235 GCA_019594935.1 Periophthalmus modestus
ATGGCCTGTGTTCAGGACCATGGCTCCAGATCTCAACAGTCCAAGATGATATCAGAGCAGATTATTCTGCAATGCCACAAGAGAAGACTGCACCATCTCCAAGGACCTGTCTGCAGGCCAAGATCTAGTCCACACTGCACCATGATAAAGACTCGTGTGAAGATGGGATGGAAACTTAGAAGATAAGAGACAAATCCTAAAATGTGGCAAATTGGCCAGAACTTGTACTCAAAAGGGTAAAATGTGCCTATATAATCAATACTCTTTGAATGGTTTGTGAGTAGTTTGGTTGCGCTTTTTCAATCGTTTCAGTTTTGTCTGATGGTGTTAGCAAGACGAAAGAATAGCACAATGGTTGAGTAATTATTTTCATGTCTGTAATGCAAAAAAAAATGAATAAACTTAATTTAGCTGGGTAATTTGAACAGCTTTGAGGGGGGAGATTATGGCGCCATTGTGACTGTTTTGAATAAGAAACCTCAATGAGAAAAGTCAATGTGACCCATGGCTAAAACCGTGCATTAGTGTATGGAGGATTAAAGATAGCTTGAATAGTAGAAGCAGTACTATAGACTCAGCAAAAGTACATGCAAATATGGTGTATGCTTACAGAAGACAATGCATCAAAATTTGTCAAGCATAACATGCCTTGACATTGGAAATAATTCACCAATAGTAGTAGTTCTCTGACAATAGGTTTTGAAACCTAAAACTACGTATACTGGTTTTACAGAGCATTTTAGTCAGATTGGACATTCCCATGGAGGTGTTCTGGCTTTTCATCGAAAATTCCATAATAATGCATTTAGGGCCTCATTTATCAAATGTTTGCTGATGTGCTAAACAGCTAAGCACTCCAAAAGAGGAGCAAAAACCTGACGCAATTTCTCACAGAGATGCTTCAGAAGACGCAACGCAACTTTGCTCCTATGATGGAACGAATATGCAAAATGGGTCTTTTTCAACAACATGTGCAAACATTTAGGTGGGGAATTGCAAATGAAGGTGTTGCGCTAGTACTGCCAGGTGTACTACAACTATGAGAGCACAAACTGTGATAATATAGTACGTTGGGGAGACAGATGCACAGAATAGCTACTGCAATGTGTGAACTTATAGGGCATTTGATATTGATTTTAAAAGCTGACCCACAAGGACAGATGAGAGAACAACATGTTTTCAAAGCAGCAGTAATGAAACATAAACTCTTTACCTGCAACACTTTGGCCCTGACTCTTACAAGTCTCCCACTGATCTGGAGCGTTCCACAGCTCTCTCCATCAAGGCTTTCATGTGTCTGACCCATATCCTAAAGTGAAGACGGTGAGGTCCAAGCACCGCATACAGGGGTCCTGGATGAGGTCAAATGTGCGTCCCTGTCTCTGCACCGCACCAATCCGTCATCCCGCATTTGTAAGTATTCACGGGACAGATCAGATGCTCCTTAATCCAAACATGACTTTGCAACAACACATCAACATTTCAGTAGTCCAGAGAAGCAGAGGCATGCAAACTTGTGCACTCTGAATGCTCTCATTTAGTTACATTCCAGTTTTGGACCAGAAATAGTATGTGCACTTCCAAAGAGTAAATCACATGCAAAAGGCCTACAAATTGCACAACATTTTTTTATACTTGCAGGTTAGCACATGGATTAATAAATGATGCTCTTAATGCCTTGCATGTGTTACGTGTTTTGCAGGCTTGTTGAAGCCTTTTAAAGTGCTTCACTGTGATGATTATTCATTCACTCCATACTTGGTAAAGGTTATTATAGCCACAGTTGCTCTGGGGCAGACTGATAGAAGTGAGGCTGCCAATCTGCATCACCTGAGTACCGCCAAACATTCACACACACCAAATTCATACTAAGCAAGGAGGGTGAAGTGTCTTACCCATAGACACAACAACAGAACTTCTTCCAAGAATTGATCTTAAGGTTGATGGACTAGTGCTCTAACCCCTGAGGCATTGGCACCTCATTTAACTTGTTTATATTTATGGAGGTAACATCAACAGGCAAAGCTAGAGGTCAGATCAGTGGCAAGGCACGCCTACTCAAAGCAAGAACGTTTTTCAAGGTATTTCTGAGATATTTTCTAGGATAAAAACATAACTATATAGAGTCAAATGCAATACTGTGAAAAAATCCCTGCAAAGCAATAGCACAGAGCACCACAAGACAAATTTCATAGAGCTTTTAAGTACAATAACAGCCTGCAATATCCAGTGAAATACAAAGAAAAATAAGACTGACAAACTTGCTAAAAATAAAGTCCAATTGAGATTGATGTCTTTGCCTGACTTGCTTTTACAAACATTTGTCTAGGAGCTGTCCATAAGAGCGCATCTGTTTGTGTCACGGACCTGTTGTTTTATGATGACATAACTCTGTGAGGCTGCTTTGAAGGGCACAGCGCAAAGAACTCAAGAGGGGATCAACTAAAGGTAATGCTGCAGTCCTGAAAACTCTACGAAGAACAACATAGATGATCCTTACAGCTGAAACGTGAATGGACAGGGGTTTAGTATTTGACATTATTACATTTCGTGATCTGGCCCCTGCACTTAAAAAAAATAAAATAATAACAATAACATCCATGAACGCATCCATGCATGTTTCAGTTATCGAGCTATTTCTCCCAGGCACTTTTAGAACCCTCCTTATGTTTAGCTGTACAATTCTGTACAATGCTCAGCCCACAAGCCTACATCACCTATGCTCCCACACAGTTCTTCATAAATATACAAAAACATGACACAAAACTGTACTCAACAACCTGACAAATGCAATGTGCAGTAGTTTCATTAGCGAAGGTGGGTAGCTAAACACAGGGAGCAAAGGGAAGGCAGAGGATCAAAGCGTCAAAAATGAAAGTGAAACTTGTAAAACATGTCAATGTGTTGTTTTCTGGGAATACAGCATTATCAAAAGAATAAAAGGTAACTTTGTGATCTACATATGTTACACTATATGTTAGCAGTTAATATACCATAGATATACAATTGCAGTATGTATCTTTTTAGCAAAATAAATAAAGGAGATGCAGGCCAACTTACTTACATCTCCACAAACCTGACTCTTATTTGAGGTCCACCTGCTTGTTTCCATGGAAATGTCGTTCCTTTGGCTATAGTCTTCCAGAGTATGTCATAAAACCCATCTATCTTCATTGAGAGTGTTCTGAAGTATGGTTTAAACTTTCTATCTCCATGAAATCATGCAGGTGATAGACAGTTACATACTCTGCTTTGGATGAAATTGGAGGTTGTAAATTGTTTAGAAAGATGTTTTGGATTAAATAGATTGATCTGATGGATTTTAAATGGTTTGTAGTGGTCCAAAGTTATTCGAGACTTACCTTATGCATTTTGAGCACCCTAATTATTTTGAGCATCCTAATTGCTGACATGCAAGTCTTAATTATCAGACAATAAAACACTTTCTAAATAGATATAGACAGCATGCAACTTACTTATCGCCACCTCAAGAGCTGCTAATACAACATATCTTTACTGGGGCAAGACAAAGTTTGCTCAAATACATGCCCTTTAAGTTGGAGCCTACCATAATGACAGACTTGCCTGGGAGCCAGCCCTGCTGCAGCCTCTCTCCATCTCCATCCCCACTTGTTTACTGTAAGTGGCACCGTGACTGAGCACTGCACTGTACGACTCCCCGGCCCTATTCTCCAATGCCGAGCAGTGGTGGATAAATCCTGTTTTCTGTGGCTAAAGTACACAGCAAACCTAATTAAACTCCATTAACTGGCTTAGTGCCTCAAGACAATCTAATTAAGATTTCAGTAGCAGCGTGGCGACTTTATACCGAGTCCAGAGTGGAGAACCGGCAGGGAAGTGCGCACCGCTGGAGTAGGTGAGGTACCGAACACGGACGCAGTTTGTCTTAATTACAGGTGCGGATGACAGCTGTGTTTATTACCCGCGCGGTGTACACAATGTGAGAAGCACACAGGGGGATAAGCCCAGGTAATGAAGTAAGCACAAAACAGCTTAAATGTAAAAAATAAGAAAAGAAGTGGAATGAGATGCACATGGAGAAACAAAAAGCCTGTGCAGTGGAGTGTGTGTCAGAAGAACAAGAAATAAATGAGCAGATATGTTTAAAAGTAGTTGTAGCTCCTAATGTAGTAGTAGGAGCTTATGGATGATGAGAATGAATACTAATTGCTAACACATAACACATTTAGATCACCATGTTATCTTGTACTGTTTGAAAAATTTTACATTCGCCGAAAACAATGCATTAAAATGTTTTATTCCCTTACTCTCCTGTGCTGTCACTCACCCTTCAGAGCATTATCCCAACACTTTTGGCGTGGATCCTGTTAATGAAATGTACTGCACAATGTGTCAGGTTTGAGAAGATGTAGTAAATTGTTTTGTATCCTGTTCTTGAATATTTATGAAAAACGTGGCGAGGGAGCGATGTAGGGTTATGGAATGATCTTCGGAAGATACAAAATATAGAAAGGCCACAACTCATCGGGGAACTGAAACTGTGCTTGCCTTACTACACAAGTGCTAACCATTACACCATACACCACTGTGTTCCCCCACTTGGGCTGAGCAATATGGCGTTGAATTGTGCTTTTATCCTTAAAATTCTATGGCATAAGCAATTCTGTGTTTGAGCACATTTCCCCACTCAGTGCTCTGTTGGTCAGTCTCTATCAGGGTCTGAGTGTTGGACTTAAAAACTGGCAGAAGCAACTGATAGCATCTTTTATGTTTCCACAAACTAGAGTCAACTGCATGAATTGTGATCAAATAGTGAACAAAAGGCTCTAGTCTGCAAAATTAAGACATCGATCGGCATTTTTGACATATCACACATCCATATCACTCATCATCAACTTAATTTTTCTACCATGTTATAAACCTTAACATAGGTGAGTCTTTTTTTTTTTTTCCATCCTGCAGATTTCATGAGACAGAACAATTGCGTGAGAAATGAGGAAGAGAACTAGGATAGATGTTGGCTAGCTAATCCTTATCAAACATAGCTCACTATCCTCAGATGAGTCTTTGGGTGCTTCAGTGCAGTCACCCACTGCTCCTGACAGGTGACCCCAGCAGCACTGAAACAAAGGGGCGTATACACTTCCATAGAGTGTTAATTGTCAACACATAACATAATTAGATTCATCCTGTCATCATTTATTCTTTTGAAAATGTTGAAAACAACGCATTTCGTTTTAGACTGATCCCCCCTCCTTTTGTTCCCCTCACTTTGCACTTCCCCTTCAGAGTGCTATCACAACATAATCAGCATGCATTCTGCTAATGAAACTACTCAGGTTTGTGAAGTTGTAGTGTATTGTTACATATCAAGCTTTTGTATATTAAAATAAAATAAATAAATGCATTAATTAATAATAACAACTATAATAATAATAATAATAATAATAATAATAATAATAATAATAATAATAATAATAATAATAACAATAATAATAATAATAATAATAAATCATCTTCTCGGTGCCAAATCCAAATCACAACTCGCCCTCAGCACATGACTGATGTTAAAATTGAAAACTACACTACAACTACAAGCCCAGAGGAGTAAATGATGATTAAACTACAGCTAAACTTCTTCACATTTCCAACTTCTTTTGACAGTTCTAGAATAGTTCAGACAAATAATGTCATCAAAACAACATGTTCCGAGCCTGCTCCTCTACCTTCTCAGTGCTGTGTCCAGACCACTGCGGTGCACCTAATTATCTTCTGTTTGTGCTTTCAATAGTTAACCTCCAACTGGTGTGACAGGTACACGGAAACACGGCTAATGAAGCAACAGTTGTCCCCACGGCGCTGTCCCTGTGTTAATTACCGCCACGCGCTGTCAGTGCCATTTGTGTGGCTACCTGCGCTGGCGACAAGAACATCACGAGATAGGGTCAATGCTGTTAGTCCTCGGAATGACCTTAGAGCTGTTGCAAACCACAAAGCTCTCATGCTTTATTATACAAAATTTGACTTTTTCAGCTTTCTACCATGTTATAGCATTGCCCCCTCATCAGAAACATGAAGAGGTTTCAGATGCCCCAGCCCTATTTGAAACTTTTTTTTTCATGAATACAAAGGCATGTAACAAAACAATACAATAGAAAACAATACTTAAACTTCACAAACCGGATGCAATGTGCAGTAGTTTTGCCATAGAGCTCTGAACTGGGAGTGACTTGAACTGTAAAAGTGAAATTTAACCATGTAAAGCATGTTAATATGCCTTTTGTTTTTGTTTTTTGCATTTTCAAAACAATAAAATGTAACATGATGATCTAAATATGATATGTATTAGCAGTTAATACTAAATAAATGTGTAACACTTAAATTGCTAAAAATTACTATATTTCACTCCTATACTTGCTTATATCTCCTCCCTAAACTGCCACCTTAATGTAGTGAAGGGATTTGAGCACCTGAATGATCCTGGGAGCTATGTTGTCGGGGGCTTTATGCCCCTGGTAGGGATAAGAAGATAAGATATAGCTATGAAATAAGGAATAATTTGTCTGGCTTATATTTATCATGCTAATCGGGCTGGTAGCCAGTCACTGAATGTGTGTAGCTACACATGGTATTTTGACTTGATTTGGCAGATGCACTGCACATTATGCACTTAGGTTACTTGCAGCATACGACCAGCAAGCTTGTTGTGAATTGGTCACTTGCTGTGTCTTTGCATCATTACCGCCAATATAGTTATGATTATGAAGTCAAGTGTGACTTGTTTGCAAGCTGCACTTAAGTGAGGCATGATGACATAGTAACAATTGTTTGCGAGCAAAGCTAATTATTATTAGTAGCTCACAAGTATACCAGCATAAGGTAATCAAAATAGAATGAAGTTGATCAAGTTGTTTGTGGAAAGGAAGGTGGAAGAGTTGTTTGGTTTGTGCTTGTACAAGCTGCATTTGCAGTTATACTGCAGTTATACTACAATTATACTTCAAACCAGATGTGGCAAACTAGTACAAAAACTCTGTAACTTGTGCAATGCTCCTTTAAACATGTGTAAATGAAATACAACTTTTTCATGAGGAAACGACATTGTAACAAAGATTTTTTTTTTTTTTCCATGCGTAATATAACCTTTTTAACAAAACCATATCTGATCACATAAAAAAAAAAAAAAAATAAATAAAAATAAAAAATTGTCATGACACTGAAAATAATGAGAAAGAGAGTCTATAGCAATGACAGACGTCTGTGTTTTCAATTGGATTTTCTTCTTAATTCTTGAGTTCTTAATGATTTGAATCAAAGTAATTGCAGGTAATTACCCAAAAAGATAAAGACTGAACAAGTTGATTATTTCACATGTTGTTTTTGAAGGTTTCTTTCAGATAACACTTGGTTATCAGGAACTTTTTGAGGGCAGATTTAATTGAAGCAAAATCAACATTATTAGCTTTTAACCACGTGCTGCTTCATCATTAGCTTACGCTGAGATGTATTTGGACTTATTTAGGTACTTTTAATAAAGCTGCACTATCTAACTCAGAAAGTCTGCCACTTGTTGTCCCCATGCAGATATTAACTGCTTTGCCTAGAATGCTCCACAGTATTGCATTAAACTCATTTATGTCCATAGAGAAAAGACCTTTTTAGAATTTATAATATTGATATTTAACATTAAAAAACTCAGTTATTACAAGAAATGCCTGCATTTATAAATTGATGCTTGTGATGTGTGAGGCTCCTAAACCATGGGTTTTGTTGGGTTCTATAGCTCAGTGAGAAGAAGAGCAGTGAGAGGGTCAGGTCCAAAATCTTTAGGGAACTGTATTTAAACATTTTGGATTTGAAATGTCATAAACGTGAGACTTGAGTCTTTAGATACGAGGTAGACATAATTTAGAATTGTAATTAGGTGCTTTGGTTTTCAAGATGATTATACAATCAGTAATTGATTACCCAGTCATTTGGGTTGCCAGTTTCAGTGTTGAAATCCAGTTGTTTTAAACCTAAAAGCACTCTCTATGATCTGAATCGCCACTATGTAAACACCAAGACTTGCAGCCAATGATTAATACGTACTAGTGCAGCCTCTGCAGCTCAGGGATTGGATTCTGGAGATTCTGAGCTTTCACATGAGGCCTGTCCATATACTGAGAATGAGCAAAACTTGTATGCATCCTCTATCTACAGATTTAGGCACTGGCCAACCAGGTTCAGATGTGATTGTAACACCTTTTGTAAAGTGTGCAGACTACATACAGTTTCTTTAAAGTCAGCACAATAGCCTAATCAAAAACATTGTTTGGATGTGTTCAATAAACTAGGGTATATTCATTTTGTATTTGCTTGTGAGTATCAGCACAAAGAAGACAATATCTCAGTTTTGGTCATCCATGTCATACATTCGTCCACTGTCCTAACACACAGCCCACCCCATAGTACTGGACATCTGTTAATCATTTGCATTTTCAGACTAAAAGGGAGGCGTCTTCTCTCCACTCTTGACTCTGACAAGATTAAAGACGTCCATGATGAATCCCAGTGTTTTGGAGCAAGAGGCTATAAATACACTCCTGTTTGCAGACCTGCCAAGTGTAATTAAAAGCACCAGAAAGCTCTTCTCTGGGAAGTGCTTTTGAAGCAGCTAAATTAACCATAGCTGTGGAGGAGACTGGAGGGGGTTTAATGCAACAAGAAACATGATGCAATCTTCTTTTTTCTAAGTATTCTATGCTTATTTGTGTAGTTATTGAACTACTGAGACCAAGTAATGTTCCTTGTGAATCACTTAAGGGGCCATATTACGCCATTTTCTTATTTGTGTTTATAATGCTGTTTTCAAAAAACATACCCAGTGTTTTGTTTTGTTTCATTTCACACATGTTTAACACACTAACCTGCATATTTCGACTGAGTTCTCTCAAACGGGAAAATACTCCATTGTGTTTTAAACTCCAAACACTTTCACTAGAATCATTTGAATAATTTCAGCCCAGAAATTGCCAATCTTTACTGAATTTAAAGCTAAATGTAGCTGTTAACTTTAAAACTACCACTTCATGAGATCACAATGTGGAACAGAACATTTTGAGCTTTGGAGATGTAGACAGACTAATAATAAAATATTACTCAAAGATGTGTGAATAAAACAAAATGCAACTTAGGGTATATTTTTGATGAGGTAACAACCTTATAACATGGCTTATAGCTCACAAGAATCCACTTTTGTAATATAGGACCTGTAATTGAATTAGTTAAGTTTAATGCCATACTGACAAACACCCGTGTTGCAGGAGGCGAACCCTACAGAACCCACCGGAAACCGCAGATAGTGCGCCTTTAATCCCCTCATATGTCTAAAATGTTAGAATTAAATATTGCAATACTATTTCATAACTTCCCCACTGTTGAAGACAGATAAATATGGTGAAAACAGTATATAATCCTCAAAGTATCTACCTTTTAAGAAACTTTAAAACCACCAAAAGTTTATATGTGAAGCCAAAGCCACAACTTTTGACAGCAAAACGCAACAAGAGTTAGAGGCATAAATATATAGGATGATACCAAGATACCTGTCAATCAAAGTCTGTTCACTGCACCATTACCGACAAAACTTTTTAAAGACTTCTTAAAGTGTGTGCACGGTAAACAACATATTTACCTGCGCTGCTCCTCTTTGCTGTGATGTCATATCAGCAGAACGCACAAAGGCCTGGCTAATCCCCAAAGTTGTGTCGAACCGTGACAGTTTTAAAGAAAAAAGGTGGTCCACTGTCTGCACAAGGCTCTGATGAAAACCTCTTTGTCTGTGAATTTGATCCTACCCTCATTTGGTACAGGCTTAACGATATTGTTACTTTCTTCGGGTTTTTAAAGAATATATATTGTTCTTGTACCTGCTATGTAGTTATAATGATCCACACTATCATCTAAAAAACTTATTATAAACAAAAGTCCACTGACTTCCATGTTAGAAAACTGTGATGTCCAATGGGAGCTGATGTCGCTGTAAACATCATCACAACAATGATAATAATGAATAGCTGCAGGTCAAGCTAGCAAGCAGCATTTCTTTTTTTTTTTTTTTTTGTAACAAAATGACAAAACACTGCCAAATCCAACACATATATCACCATGTGATATAAGAAAATAAAATTGGAGAACAAAGTACAGTAAGTCCAGTACAGTCCCAGTGGCAGTGAAAATGGGCTGATCGCAGTATGGCATCTTGAAACAGCCATTCTTACTGTGAGTGAGGTCGCCTCTCCGTGGACCTGACCCGTATCTTAGCCTGATGGAGCCCCCTCCTTGTCTTATTGTTTAATGCCATGCTGTGGAATATTCCAGGCAAAGCAGTAGAATAAAAACATAAAAAACGGCACATCTCTGAATGCAGCTTTGCTACCACCCTCTCCTCCTATTGGTCAGCCTCACCTGTGAGTGACTGACAGATGGATTTAACCAATTGTGAAATTTCAGAAGAATCAAATGACTTTAGGTACCATTTGAAGGCAATATAAAGAGACTAAGTTTGCAAAAATCAAAATCGTGATTTGTCTCTAAAACAAAATTGTGGTATTATTATTATTGTTGTTGTTGTTGTTGTTGTTGTTGTTGTTATTTAATAATTTATTGTATTTATAATTATGTATTTATTTGTTTATTTATTTATTTTGTGCACACCACCCATTCCTACACAGCAGTAACATATTCAGTCAGAATAAATAAGCCTATTTCACTTCATTACCAATCTGTGTCCCGATTTTTCCATTGACGTGCAAGTGTTTGATTTACTACATTATGCGGCTAAAAACCAGTTGGCAATAACAAACCCAAAAGACCCTCAGAGCAGCCAGGCTGCCAGGCACCTGTTGCATAGTGACGGCTAATAAACTGTGAAACTAGAGGAGGATACCAACAAAGAAGCATGTGCTACGTTTATCATTACTCCTCATCACTACAATGAACATAATGGGCTCCTGACCTCCAACTACCTTCTGACTGTTACAAACGAGACAACCACATTATGCACTGCAGAGGTAAGTAGAGGAGCCAACCATTTTAAGAGTAACATTACTTCAAAATAATATTACTCAAGTGGAAGGACAAAGTAGCCTAGTGGTCCAAGAAATTATTCAAATTACAGTAAAAAACTATATGGGAAAACTGCTACTCAAGTAAGAGTAACTGTCAGGACGTAACATCTGATTTATAATTTCAAGTAAATGTAATTTAAAACACATAACACTAAATACTGCACAAAATTTGGTATTTTCAAAAAAAAATAATAAAGCACTTAGAGTCACTTGGGAAGAAAGGGGAAGTTACTGAGGTAAATCTAACAGAATGCTACCCACCTCTGATGGACTGGGACAGAACAAACTAGGGCTGGGCTTTATGGCAATGAAAATGTAATTGTAATCTCATTCCAGTGATGATCTGCTATTTTGTTAAAATCACCATATTGTGAATCCCTGCTTTTTTGTTTATTGCAGCTCTATCGGTGCTTTAAGTGGGCCGGGATGCACAGCTCGTCAGCCAATCAGCCGCCACTTACAAAAATGCCTCTCTTAAATACCACCACTTATTTGAGAGGTCAGTACGTTCTCCCCTGAGTGTGTCTGAATCTCTCCTTTTTACAAACACATTGTGCTCTTTCTGTGATCTGAGCAGCATGTCCTATTCTCTACTCTGATTGGCTGCTTGTGTTGTCTGCCAGGGACATACTTCTCTGTCTCTGATTGGATCCTGTTTCCCAAGCCTCACTTTACACATGCTGTCATTGGTTACTTTTGCTTGAGCTTGTTTGGACAGAAACAAGACAGAAACAAGGCGGGAGCATAGACTGTATATATAAATGCTAGCTAACCTGCTAGCTGGCGTGTTCCAAATAGGAAGTGAGCATGGGCTGTGTTTCCGGCTCCGTTGACTCTGGACCCACTTCACTTTAGATTAGAAAACTGTCCCCCCTCTCTCCGTAAATGCTGCTGCACTCATTCTGATCTCACTGTGAGGATTTGTGTTTAAGGAAAAGGATGAGGCAGTGCCCTTTGTCATGAGTATTGTTGTAATGTCTGACTATAGCACTCTTCTCTGCTCATGGCCTCTGCTGCTGTAAACCCTCTCCTCACTGTGTCCACAGAGGTGTTGTTTAGACACTAAGTGTGTGTTTGTTTTGAGGTTATTAATTAGAGCGGAAGAGCAAAGATCTGTACAGTGCGCGTGCAGTAATTTTATATAGTTTGATCAGTATCAGGCATTGAAAATATGAAGAGCAGACTGCAGAAGTTTAGGGCAGTAGTCTCCAAAGTTAGGCCCCTGAATGAAGTCACTTACTGTTTAAATACAGTAAATGCTATCCATCCATTTTCTTCCGCTTATCCGTTGCCGGGTCACGGGGGCAGCAGTCTAAGCAGGGACTCCCAGACTTCCTTCACCCCAGACAATTCCTCCAGCTCCTCCGGTGGGACCCCAAGGGGTTCCTAGGCCAGCCGAGAGACATAGTCCCTCCAGCGTGTCCTGGGTCTTTCCCGGGGCCTCCTCCTGGTGGGACATGCCCAGAACACCTCCCGAGGGAGGCGTCTAGGAGGCATTCTCAGCAGATGCCCGAGCCACGCTAGTGGAGCAGAGCTGCTGGCTCCTCTTGACGTGAAGGAGCAGCAGCAGCTCTACTCCGAGTTCCTCCCATGTGACCGAGCTCCTCACCCTATCTCTAAGGGTGCGTCCAGCCACCCTGTGGAGGAAGCTCATTGCAAACTGCCCCAGTGCCTGCTGCAGGTCCTGGCTCGAAGAAGCCATCAGGACAACATCATCTGTAAACAGCAGAGATGAGATCCTGTGGTTCCCGAACCAGACCCCCTCCAGCCCCTGGCTGCGCCTAGAAATTCTGTCCATAAATATAATAAACAGAACCGGTGACAAAGGGCAGCCCTGGCGGAGTCCAACATGCACCGGGAACAAGTCTGATTTACTGCCGGCCATGCGTACACAGCTCCTGCTCCGGTCATACAGGGACCGGACAGCCCTTAGCAAAGGGCCCCGGACCCCATACTCCCAGAGCACCCCCCAAAGGACACCACGAAGGACACGGTCGAATGCCTTCTCCAGATCCACAAAACACATGTGGACTGGTTGCGCAAACTCCCATGAACCCTCGAGGACCCGATGGAGAGTATAGAGCTGGTCCACGGTTCCACGACCAGGACGAAAACCACACTGCTCCTCCTGAATCCGAGGTTCGACTATCGGACGGATTCTCCTCTCCAGTACCCTGGAATAGACCTTACTGGAAAGGCTGAGGAGTGTGATTCCCCTGTAATTGGAACACACCCTCCGGTCCCCCTCCTACGGTAAATTGTTGTTTATTAAGCCTACTTAGACATTCAATTTCATAAGATCGCTTTAAGTCGCATAACATGTCAATTTTACTAATCTACTAATCACAGCAAAAATATGATAATTACAATATTGGCATTTATTTTTGTCCACTTAAAGCACTGAGTTCTATGACACTTTCCGCCATCCACACCTCCTATTCGGTCAGCCTCCATCATGCTCTGAGTGGGTAACAGTTAGTTTGAACCAATCACAATGAAGAGTAAACTGTCACAGCAGCTTTTACAGACTGTATGAAAGATACTAAGACAACATGAATAGTGATAAAATCACTCAAAGAAAATTGTGATATTATCTTTTTTTGTAATTTCATCCATCCCTAAAACAAACACTGGGACAGAGGACAACAAACATTGTAGCTGGATTAAGGAGTCAATTGAAATACAGAAACACACCCACAGGACAATAAACTGAGGCGGGGCTTTTTAATCTTGCACACCTGAGATACTGTCCTGAAGATATCAGACTGCAGATAGTGCTGTTTTCCTGCCTCCACCAGTAGTAAGACATTGCCAAAGCCTGTTTAAATCAGCTGACCAGACATGAAGACTGCGAGTGAGCTAGAGCTGGAAAAGTTGGGGAAAATAATATTACAATTTTTAGAACAAACATTGCAATTGTAATTTGATTTGAGATTTATGTTTTACTAAAATGATTCTATTCAAAGTTCACATTTTTATACATAATAATACCATTTAATATCAGATCATATGACTGGCGGCACCAAAACTGAGACAAGAGGGCTTTTAGCTGTTTTGCTTCACAAAAATGGAACACACTCCAAGGAAAAGCAAAAGTAGATGCATTGGTGACACAATCACAATTTAATAATCTGGTAACAAACTTTTATACACACACCTGCACCTGTTTTTGATGTTTTATATGGACTTGTATACTTTTTTATTTATATATATATATTTTTCTGATTGTGTTGTATTTGAAACGGGATGCCCATGATAAAGAGAGCCCGAGTGCTCTCATTGTCCCCCCTGTATAAATAAAGATTAAAAAAAATTCTAAAATGATATGCTTACATTAAGTGACATTGTTTTAGGTGCTTGAACTTTGCAAACTTTTTTAACTGAAGTTGTAATGCACCCTTTTCTTGTACCCTTGTAGACCTGGCCTGTGTGTTCCAGGATAAAATTCACGCTGCGTCCGAAAAACCTTCGTAAGAGATGCTATTTCACTGCGTCCATTTTTTTAGCGTGGCCAATGCATTTAGCACATGCGCAAGTGCGTAGTAAAATATACTGCAAAGGGGAGGAACCAGATGCTGGAGTGGACTTCAGTTTTTGGAAGCAGTGATAAATGGAAGCCAAAAATAGGTGTCTTTTGCAACTCAAAATTCCCAGAAATATTAGCAATTCCTTTTTAACTGTTAAACCGCCATGGGAATTCCACATGTCAAGCCAACTGACTACCTGGGGTCTCATTAAAAACTTCCACATGTTAAATTCTTGACTAAAGTTTACCTGCGGATGCCAACTTGAAAGCACAAAACTTTGTGAGCACAGACTGCCTTCTGCCTCATCTCTAAAGCAAGTTTTTGGACTGGAGCGCTCATTTCCACCTTAAGTTGTCCTTTTATAAATCAGTTAAGTTCAG
>JAIEZT010001368.1:2226735-2274566 GCA_019594935.1 Periophthalmus modestus
TTTTGTTTTCTCATCAAAAACCATGCCTGAAGAGGGTTTTATGTCATGTTATGTGTGTTGGGAATAATGCTGTTGAGTATAACAGTGTTACTTTTACCAGAGTAAGCTAACTAATTTTCTTTCCTCTAATGTAATGTTGTTAGAGTTGCTGTCAGTGTAACAGGGCTTGTTATTTTACTGTGAGTCACAAGAAGTGACAGATCATACTTCACTATATCATCTCATTCAGAGGAGTTTATCTCTTATTTTGCGAAGTAAACAAGGCCAATATGAGGGGTTAGAGACAGTGATTGGCAATAGACTGTAAATGAGATCAATCAGAAGCAGTGTTAATGTAAAGACTTTCCTGACATTTCATTGGTGTATAGCTGATAAATGGGTGAATACTCGCTGTTTTCAAAACATGAGGAAAACTGCCAATTCTTGTGGATTTTCTGGATCTACATGGTAATTTGGCAACAGGAATACAGATGATTACAGTGGGAGTAACATATACGTTTGGAGTTTACAGATTGCTTAAAACACATCAGCGATAGTGGACACAGCCCTCTACTTTATGGTACTTTTTTGTAAGTGCAGTTCCCCTGTACAGCCTTGTTTTGATATCTTCTATTATCATTGAAACAGTAATGCCCTGTTTGGCCCGAGTCTGCTGCATAGGGGACAGTTGTTCGCTCTGTGTTGTGTTGTTACTGTACAGTTTTTGGTCCACTATGGTGCTGTTGAGCTCTGTGGAGAAGAATAGCTTACTAGGGCTCTTTGGTGCATTTGGTGATTTGCAGGACAAATAACACTGATACAACTTGTTTCACTAGGAAAAAGCAGCAGGGTATATTGACTGCAAAACCTTCATACCAACCTGTGCACTGCCTGGGATTGATTACAACAGCCTTCATTGCAAACCTTCATTACAAACTTGGTGAGGTTGAGGAAAACCCCCCTTGAGACTAGTGGTCTTGATGCCACTTGCACCCATCTAATGTGGCATAGAACAAGGAGACACACTGTCCCCCCACTGCTATTCAGTATAGGTCTGAAACCCCTCAGCCAAATCATCAACAACACTGGCTATGGATACCGACTCAAGAATGAGGCCACCATCAGTCAACTCCTCTACATGACATCAAGCTGTACACTACGATCTACAGTCATTGAGTAGTAGTAGTAGGCTTGAGTAGTGTGGTGGGATGGTGGCAAAGAGAGGGTAGTCCACACAGAAGGGGTCTCCATCCCAGAAGGAACAATAGCAGACATTGAAGACAGTTACAAGTGTCTCACAAGTAAAATGGCAACCTTGAAGAGGAAACAAGGAAAGCAGCTACGGCTAAATATCTCCACTGAGTAAAGCAAGTCCTCTTTTCTGTATTTCTCAACACTGTTCATTTACACAATAGATCTAACCGTTCTGAAAGCTCATGTATGTCCTGCTCATTTTAAGAAAGCTCATGTATGTCCTGTTACTGTAATACATTGGTCAAAAACACAAAACAGTTTTATATGTAAGCAGACCAAGTCCATAGACACATTACCCAGCATCATTAGTGCAGCCACCGTGTATCCATGGCTGTTTGGATCGGGACATAAAGGAGGTGCTGAAAAGGGAGCTTATTCTAATCTGATCACACCTGTGGCTTTGGCCCTGCACATTCATCTCAGAAGCAAACAGACTGGACACGTGCACACTCTCACCTCCCTGCACTGCAACACGAATGATGAGTCAGAGTTCGGGTATTGTTAAGCAGTTACAAGCCTAAATCATCCTTAAAGGGGTGGTATCATGTCTATTGGGTATTAATTGTGAACATATAACATATTTAGATCACCATGCTAACTTTTACTGTTTTGAAAATGCCATATTCACAGGAAAAAAAGATGTGTTAACATGCACTATCACAACTCAATCAGGCATCCCACAAGTGAAACTACTGGCATCAGGTTTGACAAGTTAGTGTTATGTATTCTGCTTTTGTATATTTTTTTTTACAAATGGAGGGGTCGAATAGGGCCCAGGAGAGATAGCTAGGTTACTCAAACATGCATGGATAACATACAATTCAGGCATGTTTTTTTGACTAGGGAACAACATTATAGCGTTTTGCATGCGTTTTTCATTTTTGCATTATACTCCCTCTCTACTAAACTATGAAAGAAAACATGAAAGAAGACGCTTTTGTCTGATATGTAGTTATAATCTCTGACACCCATTGATCATGATTTTAAATCTCAACATTGATCTGAAACAATGTTAAAAGAAACACTTTGGTACGTGACTGTAGTCGGGGCCCGAGCAGAAGCGTTCTGGATGTACTGCAGCTGTCTTAAGGCTCGTTTGGAGAGGGCACTGAGCAGGCTGTTACAGTAGTCTAACCTACTGGAGAGAAATGCTTCGATAAGTCTCTCCAAGTTTGGTTTTGACAGTATACCTCAGATTTTTGCAATGTTTTTAGATGGTAAAAAGCTGCAGATGTTATTAATTTGATGTGATTGTTAAAGCTCAAGTCTGAGTCCATTATTACCCCTAGATTTCTAGCCTGATTTGAAGGTTTTAGAGAGAGAGACTGGAGGTAACTGCTGACACTTTCTCTTTGTTTCTGTGAGCCAAACCCTTCAGTTTTGTCTGAGTTTAGCTATAGAAAGTTGTTTTGCATCCACACACTGACCTGTTGGATGCAGTGGCAGAGTGAATCCACTGGTCCATATTCACCTGCTGCAGTGAGACATAGATCTGAGTGTCATCTGCAGAGTTGTGGTAGGACACATTATTCCTGTATTCCTGACCAAACGGCAGCATGAAGAGACTGATCATAAGGGGTCCCAGGATTAACCCTTGGGGCACCCCACATGTTAATTTGGAGAAAGTTAATAAGCTGTTGTACCAAAATACTACATGACACTGCCTATTCCTACATGTCTCACTGGAGAATGAAGTATAGAGTAGTTGGTGTGTATCAGTGGTGGTGAAATTAGGGGTAGACTGGATCAATGGCGTCTTGAATGTAGGAGTTTTTTCTTGCCAAGGAGGGTGTAAGGACAATGGATGTTCTGTGATCCATTTGCTTGTTTTCTGTTGATTGATTTGCGTGTCTGTTTTTTGACTAATGTTTGTTGATTTTCTAACTTTCTGTTGGTTAAATCAATTATCAGGTTCAGCCCTAAGATTTTGGACTTTACAAAATTAAATTGACTTGAACTGAATTGAAAGACTACTCATACATGCATAAATCTCTCTAAATACAACTGTGAGAGGGTTCGTGAGAAGGGAAACAACTCTAACATGGTTAAAAGGACAATTTTGCATAATAAGTCTGTTTTACTACAACGATCACGTCTCTGTTTCATGCTTTGTCTTCTCAGTTATTTAAACCTTCTCATCTTTTATATGTTGCATGGTTGGCTGTGTGGGATGACGAGGCCTTCCGGAGCTGATGCCTCTTTAATGCTTGGCTCTAATCCTACCCAGCTTGCTCATGGTGCACGTCCCTATCTGATGGTAATACCCTGTACGGTTGTTTGCCTTCTCTGCAGATGGCGAGGAGATTGCGGAGTCTGCGTACTAAAGGTCAGGCAGGATTCATATTCCCATCTCCACAATCCAAAGTTGTCTGATTGTTCGGCTTTAACAGATTCTTCAAACTGAGTCATTTTAATCCATGGTTACAGAGTGTTGACATTGACAATGCAGTATGTCCTTTTCCAAATGTCAATATGCCTATTCTTTCAAACAACAACTGCTTCTGGAGGACATTACTCACAGTAGTTGCCTGTTAAAAGGGAGATCTTATTCAGTGTACTCTCATATGAAGAAGAATTGGTTTGCGGTCGATCAGTCTCTCCTCTACTGTAATGTGGTGGCGCTTGGATGGCACGCTTAAGGATGACACATTGAAGTGGAGCACCCAAGCATGATGATTGTTAAGCTAAGTACTAACTTAAAAGCGTGTGAAGGCCACTACTGAATCAAAGGGGACCACACCACCTTAAGAATCATTTTTAATCTCATCATCAAGATTAAAACTTCATTTTAAATGATTTGCAATTCTCCAAAAGTTATACCTCACTTAACTTATGCATTCTGAGAATCCTAAGTATTCACTACAATAAGTTTATGAGCACATTTCAGAGAAGAACAGCAACAACAGCATGTTGACAATAAAAATGCCTTATTATTATTTAATATTTTTTTATGCTGCTGACATATTTTTTGCCTCAAAAGCTGCTTATACAGTATATCTGTAGTGGGGCAGGATCAATTTGGCTCAAATGCATGGAAATATATTTAACCCTTGAGTCAGATTGTCAGCCTGCACTTTCCATTAAGTATTCTAAAGATGCTTAATGTACATAAAAACATATCCTGATCCCTACAACAGTCTCATATCCTTACACGCATTGGAACAGCTGTCCTAGCACTGCATTTACGTGTGCTGTGTTCAAATGAGTCCCCCCCGCCTCTCCTCTGCTTCCTCTGCAGCTCCACTCCAGCCGGAACAAGCGTCTATGCAAATGCCGCTTTGTAATGACTTGTAATAAGCCTGGTATTGTTGGTGGTTGTGCAGGAGGAGGGGGGTGGGCAGGGACACACAAAAGCGCAGCAGGTGAGAAGGAGATGGGCCGCCATGTTTATCTCCCCTTTCCCCCGATTCAATCCAATTTTTCTTGCTTTCAATTAATTAGAAGTTGAAGGATAAAGCCGGGCGATGCGTGCGGAATATGAAGTACACCTTGCATTATCTGGTGCGTGGTTTTGTGGCTTGACACGTATAAGCCAGTCATGACATTTGGCACAGCATCAGAAAAAAATGAGATAAACAAATTCAAATGGTGGAAGTGATTAAACACAATCTGAAATATATGTTTTTTGAATGACAATAGAGATGGATTTTTCAATGTGCAGACAGCAGTTATCAGCGGATTGCTTTCCACTGACGTAAATAGATTTCATGCTTTATGTTGCTTGAATTATCAGTGTTTGGAACTACCATTGTTAAAGGTCCTATATTACACCAAACAGATTCTCGTGAGCTTTAAGCCATGTTATAATCTTGTGTTTTGTTTCAATCACACATGTTTGAATAATGCTTTGTTATTAGTCTGTCTAGATCCCCAAAATGTTTTGTCCCACCATGTGATGTCATGAAGTGGTAGTTTTCAAGTTAACAGCTACTTTTTACGCTTTAGTTCAGTAAAGATTGGCATTTCCAGGGCCACATGGCATTTCTCATGTAACACACAACATGACAAGGTGAGATGTTTTCTGTCTGAGAGAAGAACACAGACTAAACATGCAAGGTGTGTGTGTGTTAAACACGTGAATGAACCAATACAAAACTTCAGTGGTGTTTTTGATGAGGAAACGACACTATAATGTAGATCAGAAAATGGCGTAATATAGATCCTTTAAAGGTGCACTGTGTAACTTTTAGTGTGACAGATCCATGACCTGCTTGTCATGCTTTGCCTGGAATGATAGATACAGTTATAAATCAAGATCCTGAAAGTATTGGTCTGAAGAGCTAGAATTTATACCCTATAAACTTTTTAGTCTACCTTTTGTCTCTGTCTCTATTATACAGGATCAAAAGTCACTGGCAGTTGAAAGAAATTCATAACTCTTTTGTATCTAAATATTTTTGTTTATTTTTTCAGAGCATTCAGAACTACCCTTCCAACATTAATACGAGCAAATATAGCACCGAGGAACAAACCCCCATTGCACAACGGTACTTTAAGCCACAAGGGTCAAATTCAGATACCCAGCTGTGTTACTGTCAACATTTTAATACCAGAGATGCCCCAACTGTAAATGCCATTAAGGGAATAATAAGTGGTTTTCTAGTGGTTGACTAGTCCTGATTTCTTCCTGTGGGGCTATCTTAAAGGAAAGGTGTTAGTGAATAAACGCTTACAATAAATGACTTGAAATGTAATATAAAAGATCAAATAAGAGCCATAAGCCTGGAAATGCTTTAAAATGTTAGGCAAGGTGTGTTAGATCGGGCTATTCAGTGTGAAATTGAAAATGGTGGACACTTTATTTATTTTTACTTCTCCTAGTTTAAGTAGAGATAAGTTAAGAGATAAGTGTAAGTGAACAATTATAACAGTGATATATTCCCAAAAATCTCGAACAGTTCAGTTTACCTAGTACTAAAATTTGGTGAGTGTAACTTAAGAATTATAGGAGCTATTGAAGATTTAAAAGTGACTTTTGGGCCACCCTGTATTCCAGACTGAAGATGACAGATCAATCTATAGTATAGAGCCTATAACAGAAATGAATAATTGCTGTTAACAGGCCACCACGCATTTGCAATAAAGCCACATTACTAATATATATGTTTTTTTGTTTGTTTTTTTTGTTGTCTTTATTGCATTGGAAAACATGTGCCTTTACTTTGAGCAGGCTTGCAGCTCCACAATCCTGACTCTTATTTGGTCTGGACAAGGGCCTCTTCTTGTTTTCCTTCCATGGAAACGTTCGTTTGGCTATAATATTTCACAATATGGCATAAAACGCAACTAGCTCCACGAAGAATGTTCTGAAATATGGTTTTATCTTGAGATTGTAGATTGGTAGGGACAAATAAATGCCCGTGCTTAGAACTGAGCATATAGTGGTCTCTCACAAACTCAAACTTACGCTTAAAGAAGACTTAACCATTTTGCTATAAATACTACATAAAAGATAAGTTGAGACATGGAGACAAAAATGCTACTAAAGCCTCCATCTACAGCCAGATGCAGAGAGAAGGAGGATCGGGAATAGTCAAGTCTGGCTTTGAGTGGTGCAGAGGTGGGGCAGTAAAACTGGGACTGGGAGAGCGACGAAAAATATGTGCTAAAATGCTGCAAAAACAGTCCATCTAAATCAGAATGTAAAAAAAAAAAAAAAAAGACTAGGTCCCTACCACAACTATAACACCAAAACTCTGCCCTAGGTTAAGGACACAAACAGACTGTGAACTTTGAACTATTTCTTGTGAACTTGATATTTAAAAGAGAAAAATAGATCATACCACATATATACAATTACAATAATTCCTTTTGTTCTTAGAGTGAGTTCTGGTCATTACCGAAAGACAAAATTAGCCTACATACACTTCAGAGGGCAGATCTTTGTAAAAGAACTGTACATTAAAGTTGTGCTTTGCAAAGAGTGTGTGATGGGGAATGCTTTACTCAACCCAATTACCCAAGAGGCAATGGAGCCTTGCACAAGAGATAAAAGTCCACTGTTCTTATTTTTTTCTTTTTTTTTCTTTTTTTTTTCTATATATAAAGAAGGCATAGTCATTAGTGAAGAACCAGCATTACTCACTGAGCTTTTGTGTTCTGACTCAATCCTGTCACAGTATACAGATCTGACAGAATTAATTGTGACTGCATATCTTTACACTTTAAAGGGCCGTTACCCCATTTTTTTCCCATGCATTTGCACAAAATTAGACTGAAACAAAAAGAAAATAAATGCATTTTTTCTGTTATTTTACAAATACCCTAACTGCCAACCTGTTTCTAGGTCTGCTCTACAAGACGGGACATGAAGCAGAGAATGGTGGACTCTGTGTAAAGCAAATGCAGCCATTCGAAGAGCCTTAGATGACCACAAGCACCAACATCGAATTCCCAGCTGGCAGGACATTTCCGTGCTTGAGTTGATAAATGTCACATTTAATCCTACTGCTGACTTTACTGATCTCTGCTGAAACTCCTGACCAAAAATCTTCTGAAGCCAACAGAGGTAGACGTTGCTTTTGGCTGTTGTAATCAGGCAAAATATGTGCCCTGTTCTGTTGGATAAATATCAAGCTCTTCAAAAACTGGTCAAAGGCCTGTGTGCTGGGTCCTAGGTACAGGGCGAAACATCTCAAGGACATGGAGCAGATCAAGAGCGCTCTCGTGCATGAGCTACTGTTGCTGGAGGTGGAGAAAGTGATTGGACAAGGAGCCACCAGTGTCTAAGAGGAACACACCAGGGACTCTGTTGAAGACAAGATCAACTACACCCTTATGCCAACCTTAGTCAACTTGTCTGCACATGGCCTGTATGTGCATTTGTGCCACAACTACCAATTAGAATACATTTCAGTGCATCAGGAAACATTGTGCACCCCCTTTGTGCTTGTCTGAAGCCAAATGAAGTCAACATGCTGTTTTTATTCTTATGCACAACAAGGACTTGATTGATGAATGACTGGAATTTGCACAGGCCAATTAGATTATTTTTTTCCAAGCTTGTTCAGAAGGTCCATGTAGCATAGTTCTATTGTTCTCCATGTAAGCTTTGGCCTAATTCAAACAGTATTAGTCTCATTGCTTGTTGTCACATGTTGTTTGTGAATGGGGCAATATGACTTAATTATACTCCTAATATGACATACAGGGGACTTTTCTTAACCAAGGCAGCCCTAGTTAGCACGTTAGCTGTTGTTAGCTTTACTGTTGTGGCAAAACTCGGTCGACCTCGTCACTGAGAGTTGTGTAAAGCATATATAAACTCATACTGGTGCATAATTAGGCTGCTTGGAATGCATAAAATAAAGTGAGGAGTAACAATGGACAACTGTGAAATGTTTAAAGTGAAGTAGGCAGTAAAAATCAGGTGCAGCACCTTTAATACTGGTGGTGTTCTGATGTCGGGTTTCAGTGCCCATCCCTACTGGTGTATCTCTGTACTCACGTCTGCTCTAACCCTCCCCTCACATTAGCCTGGCTCCTGCAGTCATGTTTATCTGAGCCTGACTCTGTTTGGGAAGCTACAGATGGTTCTTGACAAACACAACATTTTGTGCCCATTCCTTCCAGCTAAATACATTCAGACGCACTGCTCCCATTTTCACATCTTGCTTAACCCATTCAAACGTTTTATATCTCTAAACACTCTTCTCCATCACTATTAGCACTATTCTACTGTTTTTTTTTACAGTTCTATCACTTTTCAAAACTGCACTACCTTCAATACTACTGCTACTAACTCAAATACTCCCCAACAACGTCCAATAGTCTACTACTATTTCCTCGAATACTACTACCACTATCTCTTATACTACAACCACTACTTCTACAAATAGGCTGCTACTATTACTACAACTTCATACAATATTACCACTTCCAATACTGGAAATACTACTGGTGTTACTACTTCTACCTCCGACCAAATGAAGCCAACAAAGACTAGCGGCTAATTTGAAGCAGAGTTTCATATTTGGAATTCTGAGCATGACTATTATAGAACCAATCAGTAGCTAGAATGTTGAAGGTAACATTCCTTCGCGTCCACACTGCTGGTTTAGGGACTAAGGAACGCTATCAATCAAACCTGTTGCTAACGCTGGCAGGAGTGACCTCGGAGAATGGAAGGGCCTGATTGGTCTATTAATGTTTATATCTTGATTTACAGACAAAATAGTGAAACACCAGGGTCATGTAGAAGGGTTAAAATGGACATTTTAAGACCAAAATGATGATTCACTCAAATTCAATTTATTTTTGTAAAGCCGAAAATCACAACAGTAGTTTCCTCTTAGGTCTGAACATGAGAATTGATTTAACCAACAGAAAATTAGAAAATGAACAATGAAAAAGAAACACACAAGCGAATGAATCAACAGAGAACAAGAAAATGGATAATTGTCCAACATCCCCTGTCCTTAGACCCTCGTTCATGGCAAGGGGAAAAAAAAAAAAAAAAAAAAAACACAAAAAACAGTTGGAACAAGATAAAACTCGAGGAGAAGCACAGTGAAGACAGATCCACTCCCATGGACGGACAGGCTGCAGCTGTGTCCAGGAATAATGTGCATCCATTTACAGATAGAGTTCAAGTCTGTAGGGCCAGAGCCAATCACATAAGGGACAGAGAGGGACCCACACACAGCAGGATGGGAGCCACCCCAGCCAGGCACCAGGTCATCCAGTGGGTGAGGGAAGAGAGGGTCCACAGAACAGGATCAGGCCACAGGAGGGCATCTAGGGTCCAGGCATCTGAATGGAGGAAGGGCCTGACAGCAGCAGTTACAAAGAAATTGCATTGAGTTGATGAAGCCGAATCATGGCCATGCTCACTTCCCATTTGGAATGCAGCGACTTGCAGGTTAGCTATGTCCATTTATATATAGTCTACAGTACTGACAGAGGGAGAGATGCACACTCTGCCCCTTTTTTCGCAAACCAGGGCAGTAGCTGAAAGCAGAAAGTTGCAAGCAGAAGTAGCATGCACCACTACTACTGCTTGCAATACTACTACTACTTCCAATATTATTACTGCTTGCAATACTACTTCTACTGCCTCCAAAAGAATGACTGCCTCCAATACTACTAATGCGTCCAATGCTACCAGCACTTTCAGTACTGCTACTAGTACTACCTGGTTGTTTTTGTCCCGTTATAAAACATTTTGCGGTGTTTGCTTTGAGCTAAACACATTTTCAAACAGCGCTGCTCCCATTTTCACGTCTGGCTTAACCCAGCTACCACTTTTCACCAGGCCCCCAGCCACATGCACAATCCACTTGTTTTCAGCTGAGCTCTTTCTGACCGGACTGCAACAATTTGACCCTGCTGGCCAAAATGTAACACTGCGCACAAACACACACACACACACAGTAGCTGTCAGGAGGTATTTGTGTTGGGATAAACTTTTGCTTACGTACAGTTGTCAGCGCCGGAGGGATATTAAAAGCCCGATTTCTAAAAAGAAAATGTGACTGTGGTCCATTCGAGCATGAGGTGTGCACAAACATAATAGCACACACTGCCTTTAAAATACAAGGCAGATGGGAGATAACTTTAGCATAGCATTTGGAGAAACTATATGGCAAAAAGACATTATATATGAGGTTAAAGCAAACTTATTATGCAAAGCTGACTTTTCAGAACTTTTAATCATGAAATGTAGTTCTTTCCACGTCTCAATTGCCCTCTCAAAGTTGCATTTGAAGTGATTCATCCATGTTTGAGAAATCTATATTGTCGATTAACCCCCACTTTCAGTGCCACTGGCATACGCCCACTGCTCAGGGCTTACTTTGCTCCCCAATTTTATTTTCTTAATCGATGATAAATATAGGACTCGGTAGCGTTGCATAGTCATATTCATCTGCAGCTGTCCATAGGAACCAACTTCGTAGTTCCTTTTTTTGATGCCGTTTATGGTGACACAGAAGACAGTAAACTTGTTTCTTTAATTACGCTGTTTTAGATGAATGTTGCAAAGTCCAAATTATAACATTATGATCCATGGGTCTCACAGTTAATACTTACAGTGTATAGCAGACATAAGTGCAAGATGTCTTCTTTAAAATACAAGTCAGATTGGACTGAATTGAATTGGAAAAGCTACATGGAAAAACATACATTATATATGGTATATATTTATCGTTTTTAGTTGTACTTTTGACAAATCCAGAATTATTTAATTTTTTTTTGCTTTAGAATTCTGGCATGGGACTAGTTGTTTTTGATTTTTCAATTCTGTTTTCTCATTTCAAGACAAAAGAAAAATACAACTGTCAGCGGATTAAAGCATATTCACTTAAAGGTGCACTGTGTGACTTTTCTGGTAGAGGGTACGGTATACCACCTTTTTTGTCTCCATGGAGATGTTATTAGTTGCCAAGAGTATTCAGCAGTATGGCATTAAAGTTGTCCATTGTGACAAGAACACAGGTTCTTCCAGGCCAAGTTACAGGTCAGATCTGTGGAGAGTTGACCCTGCTCACAGAAAGAATATGAGTTTGTCATGGTATTTTTGAGTTATAATACCTGCAATTAACTAAAATGGCTAATTTAGCTTCAAACAAAGAAAAAGAAACACAGCAAGGAAAAGCTTTAAAATAAAAAAAATAAAATAAAACAATATAAAACTTAAAAGCTTAAGTAATCTAAATAAGTAATAAAACAAGTATTAACTGTATTTCAAAGTAGTTGTTTTTTTTTTTCTTTTAGTAAAAAAAATACCCTCCTCTCCAGAAGTTTTTATTTTTATTTTTTTTCCCAACAATTCAATATTAAAAAAAAAACAAAAAAACAAAAAAACAAAACTGAAATATCTTGAAGCAAATCCTTAAATATACACTTGTAAGTAAAAAAAAAAAAAAAAGACATATTTTGCTTTTGTCTGATCTAATGTCATAATCTATTACATCATTATGTTCTTTCTATCTTTTGATCTAAAATGACTTATTAAAAGAAAGAAGTATTATGAGCCAATTCCCGCCTGCCCCTTTATGGCATGTCACTGCAAACGTCATCACAACAAAGCGTAGCATGCTCTTGGCACTTCCTATGAATAGCAAAACAGAACAGATCGTGTAAGCGGGGACCAAATTTATTTTTTTCATTTGTGCCAAAATGGCTACAAGGCACAATCCTAAGTGTATCATCAATCAAAAAAAAAATAAAATAAATAAAATTGGAGAAGAAAGTAAGTAAAGAGTAGTGGGTTTGTACCAGTGAAAACAGGAGAATAAAGATTACTCAAACATGCATGAATCACTCTAAATACAAGTTCAAGAGGGAAAATGAGAATGGAAACAACTATAACATTTTTAGACAAGCTCTAAACATTACATTGCATAATAGATTTCCTCCAAATCTAAGTGAGTTCACATTACTCAAATGGTGATATTCTGACTTGAACTGATTTTAACAGTACAAACTGAATTATTGCAGTGGTAATGTTTGTAAAGCATAACGTGGGCAGTGCACTTCTCTGCTGTAATGGACCAATGCCTAAGTCAACTCTCTCATGCCAAAGAAATCACATGTTTAAACGAATCTGAGTTATAATTTATGGAGAAGGCAAATCCATGTACTAACAGCTGTGCATTAAGGCCCATAGAGATGGGAGGGCCAGAACGTGCCCTAGATGACGCCCTCAGGTTAACTCTCATGCAGTATGTACACTGTGGTGGGAGGGTGGGCGCTTTGCCATGTTTCCTTCCCATTAACAGGCGACGAGCAGCAACTTATGTTTTCTACAGCTTTTAATTATACAGCGGTGCACTCCAGAGGAAGCTGGGGTAAATTCAGGAATACATACAAATGCATAGTTATTTCAGATTCTTTAAAATAGGCTGTGTTCACATAACATTACAGCAGTCTAGTATCTATTTTGATTTTATTATTATTTTTTTTAATCTATTTTCACTAGTAAATTGTGTATATAATGTTTGAATAGCAGCATCTACTGTTACTAGTCATTTTTGAGTATTTTAGTGCAAACTAGGTACATTTGCAGCTTTCTCGTGAAAAAAAATAAAAAATAAAAAATCTAAGTTTGTGCTGCCTTCAGTAGCTTCTGCAATTTCTAGTAGTTGATGACATCACACAGGCCTGCCCTGATTACTGTCAGGTGTTTTTTGGTTACAAATGCCTGGCTGCAGGTACCTGTTAGACCTAGCTCAAGACTCCACCTCGTACTCTTTTTTTTTTAGTCCTCCAGGTACTGTCCAGTTCAGCAGCTCCATTTGAAATGTGGTTGTGGGAGGAGTTTAGGTGTTTAGACCCACTTCAGTGACAGGTCAGAATTCTGTGGTGGAATTTGCTGTTTTTCTGTCCGTTTTGTTGAACTGGTTTATGGTTAATATCGCTATAATTACTGGATCGATCCACATGAAATAGAAAATGGCACAGTCAGTATAAAGAAAACAAAAGTGAAATAATGTTTCCACAGTGAGCTTCAGAAAGTGGCCCCAGCTGAAAAGACTTACAGACATAACACTGATGTGGCGAGTTTGTGGAGTCAACCCCTAACAGTGATAAGGGGTGTTTTGTGCTCTTGAGAAGGACAAGACCTTAATTTGCAACAAAACTCAAACAGGTCAAATGAGGCCATTACAGTAAGAAAAACTCAAACAAGTCTGGGCCATAAGCAGCTACTTCCTGATAAGCAATTGTAAAAAAAAAAAAAAGTATAAACAGACAATTAACATATTGATACTGTTTTGTTTTTTTCCCCACAGTACAGGGTCATACATCTCCTTTATGTAAATAGTATATTTGCATTTCTTTGTTTTATGTATTTTATATTGGTCTTTCACCTGAGGTTTAGTTTCCATGACAACAAATATATATTTAATGTAGTTGATGTAGTGGTGGTGAGAGGATAAACCTACAGTATCTAACTTTCAAGAGGTGGCACATTGCCTGCATGTTTAATACCATACCTTACTCCATGGATACGTTTTATGTCATTATGTGGGCCTATTTCAGGCTAAATAAGTCAGGTTTGTGAAAAGGTACATACTGTGGTGACTGTCCCTACACTGCAAAATGTAATACTATATCATGGTTCCCATTTGGGGTCTCGCTGATTTTTTATTTATTTATTTTTTTTCTGTGCAACTCTGCATGCTTTTTTTTTTTTTTTTTTACATCTTATTTTGCTTGCCTCTAAGACAAAAAAAGAAATATCTTTGCTGGAGTCAGGATGTGATGTCATCCTGATCTCTCCTCCCTGCCCCTGGTCACCTGTAGTGGGGGTGTGTCAGCAGCGTCCGCATGGTTAGAGAGGAGGAGAGAAAATTATTTTGTGACCACTAAACCTCTTTAGAAAGTCAACAACGGAGACTATTATTCTTATTTGATAAAAATGAGTGGATAAAGGTAATTACTGGATCTCCATGAGTGGTTAGTTTTTCCAGTTACAAACCTCCTCAAAGCAAAAGGGCACAAAGAAAAAAAAAAAAAATAGTCTTGTTCTTGATTTTGTAATTATTATTTTTCTTTTACTTACTATAATTTTACTTCTTTTACTTAATATAATTTTACAAAAAGTCAAGAGTGTAATAAGGCCCTAAGTCAGGTAAGTTATCAAGTGTTAACTCACATGCTAAACAGCTAAACACGCTAAAAGTGGAGCAAACACGCAATTTCTCAGAGACCCTAAAGATGCAGCACAATTTAGCTCCTATGAGTGAATGGATGGACAAAATGGGGTGTTTTCGCCAGTGGGTGCTGCTAGATTTATTACAACTATGAGAGCACAACCTGTGTGATAATATAGTATGCTGGAGAAACAGGTGCAAACTTTTTGCACAGGATAATTGCTAAAGTTTGTGCATCTTTTGAGCATTTGATATTGATTTTAACTGCTTTAAAATGACCCACAAGGACAGATGAGAGAATAACATGTTTTCAAAGCAGCAGTAATAAAATATAAACTCTTTACCTACAACTGTTAACTTGCGGTTCAAAGTTTTCAAGACTCCCCATCAGGCGCTTAATCTAAACACTATGAGAAAATGTTCTGAAGTAGGGGCAAAGTGAATGTGCTGAACACTTTAACGATTCAATAGGCCACAGGAGCAGAGGCACCCAACTTCTTCACTCGCTGAATACTCTCATTTAGCTACATATCAGTTTACTGCAGAAATAATACATGCACTTCCTGAAATCTAAATACCACAAGATATTTTTTAGTTTATACTTGCAGTTTACAGCATGAATTGATAACTGAGGCCCTTAGTTGCCTGGAATCCAGAGTAAAACGGGAACAAGAAAAAGACAAATGTATCACAGATGCATAGGAAAGTCTGGGAAAAAAAAAGAAAAAAAAAAGACTATTATTTAAGATAAGCAAAAACGAATGGCACTTCTGAACACATAGGATCATTAGATAGTTACTAAATAATCAGCCTGACTCACTGTTCTCAGACTGTTTTGTTCTGATATTCAGTTTGCTCCAGTACTGTACACTTCTACTTCTCCACATTGAGTCTATCCATCAACAAAATAATATTAAAATAATTTCATCTGGAAAAACAATTCTTTAAACTGCCCACAACAAGCAGCCAGCCAAAGCCCATATCATCCTCTGGAGCTCGGTAGACCGTCCATTTTTCCTGATTAGTGTCTGGACGTCCTGGCGATCAGATGAGTGAGTTGTCTGTTGCTCACGAGCGGAGGATAGGACAGAGATCTGAGCATGCCCGGTAATCACTGGCCTGGCGGCTGGTCCTCTTCCTGTAGTGAAGCTGTCTGGAACGGTCCAACTATTTAACCTGGTGAACAGATCTGAGCCTGCCAACCACTGCTAGTATTTTTGAGAGCATTAATACAGTTGGATCCAGGAGTGGTAGTACTGGAGGCAGAAGTTTTCACCAGTTTTTGTAGTAGTTACAGGGGTAGTAGTAGTTGTTGTAATAGTAGAGCTGCCATATTAGTAGAGCTGCCATATTGAAAATGGACACTTTTCAATGTGGCATTAGTTCTTAATTAATTATTAAAACATTTATAAAAAAATAACACTTTTTTTTTACCCATGTATGAATTGCACTTCATGACCAAAATGTTTCACACTGGTATAAAACAGAATCACCAGATGAATAAGCCATTAAACGTTTAAACATTGCTGGGATAATAGAGAATTTCTGGGGTATTTCTTTGTAAATAGTACTATGATGAAAGAAATCACGGAAATGTGAAATAGAAAGATGTTTTTTTTTTACTGACAATGCCCACTTTGTTTATTTTTCTTTTTTTTTTTTATCTAACAGACCGTTTTGACATGTTTTGGACTACTTATCTATAGTCGTCATCCGGAGAGTCACATGACCTTCAAGAAGACCACGCCCAAGACAGTGTAAATCAACCCAGAAACGTCACAGCAGCATCATGACTCTTCTGAGGATGACGACAGACAAGCAGTCGAAACATGTCAAGGTAAATAAACAAACTGGTCTGATAGATGGAAATAGAGAAGCAATTTGAAGAAGAGAAGACTATGAACCTTTGAGGAATAATGTCCAATAGAAATGAAACAGAATAACAAACGAGGCCTGTTCATTCTTCAGTTCATTTGACTCTGGCTCAGAGTAATTGCAGGTTTCCACCATTGCCTTCAAAAGACTCATGACAATAATACTTTCCCATGGCTGAAAAGAACTCTGTCACGGGGTCCAGGAAAGGAGAAACGTGAGCACCACAGATGGGTTTATAAAAAAAAAAAAAAAAAAAAAAAAAAAAAAAAAGTTTTGAACCAGGGAGCTGGGTGAACTCCCATACAACTACAGATATGTTGACTGGTTCGTCTGCCTGGCTGTTAGAACTCAGGGTATTGTACAGGGTATAGAGGAATGTGAGAATGTGATTGGTTTTGTAGAGGCCCAGAACAGCACTGTGGTGAAGCACACTGCCCTGTCTTATTGCCGCACACATGGTGACATTTCATTGCCTGTTTATGCCTTTTCCAATGTCTCATGCTCTTTGTCTGGTCTTTGAAAGGTTGGACCCAGCTTCATTGATGAATACAAACACATACTGCCGGGGTGCAACATCAAACTCCATAATCCTCTGGTTATGAATGCCAGACATATTTAAAAAAAAGACACAAAACAGGTTCACTTATGTTTATTAACTTATTTTTACTTTATTCTTTTTTGATTGATTATATTTGATTATTCTAATTAGTAAAGAAGTGAAAAAAAAAAAAAAAAAGGGGGGGGGGGGGGGGGGGGGGGGGGGGGGTTGGCCAACATAAAATAAGGACAATGCACTGGACAGGCCAACTCTACACACTCTTACCTATATAAAATAAGACATGAAAACAGGACGTCCAGACTCACCAGGTCAAACAAAATGCTAAGCTAAAAAAAAACAAACAGTGTGAATGTGCCAGCATGGAATAACGCCATGATCAGTGTGTTCTGACGCACAGAGGGACCGGCGGGGGAACGGGGACCGGGAGAGAACGAGCACACCGTGTACATGCTATTTATGAGCTCCTGGAGCAGCCAGCAGCAGACGCTACAAAAAATATAAAAGGTTACACAAATAAGTGAAAAATATTTTTTCCATCCATCCATTTTCTTCCACTTAATGCCCCTGGTAGGGTCACCCATGGCAAACAGGTCCAGGGGGACGGGTCAGACCAAGCGGGGTTCAGAAGCCTTCCATGGACACTAAAAGATCAGGGCCTGTTACGTCTCCCGGACTGGCGTTACAGGGGCGCCACCCTGGAGCCAGGCCTGGGGTGGGTGCTCGCTGGTGGCTGGATCAGCCTGAAGGAGCGACATGGAGCCGTCCTCTCGTGGATCCACCACCTGCGGGAGGAACCATGGAAGGCCGGTGCAAAGAGGTCTGGGGAAAACAAATATTTAAAAAAATATATAAATGACTTGAAGCCGCCGGGAAGGACACGCTGGAGGGATTATGCCTCTCGACGGACCTGGGAACGCCTTGGGGTCCCACCGGAGGAGCTGGAGGATGTGTCTGGGGTGAGGGAAGTCTGGGAGTCCCTGCTCAGACTGCTGCCCTTGCGACCCAGCCCTGGATAAGTGGAAGAAAATGGACGGATATTATTAACTTCATTAAACAAAAATATAACAGGGAAAAATTATTGATACAAAAATATAGACTATGAGACATATAGTGATGCAAAGTGCCTAAACATTGCACCTCTAAAAAGATACAATACAAAGTTCATCAGTAATGGCAGAAGATGAGTTTTCATGCATGTGAAAGGTGCCTTTCACAGAGATTTGAGATTGTAGTAATAGAAGTAGTATCTGAAGTAGTAGTAGAGGTAATAGAAGTATACATATTGAGAGGTAGCAGTAGTAGTAGTAGTAGAAGAGGTAGAGGTTTTGGAGGCAGAAGTATTAGAAATATTGAAGGTAGAAGTAGGATACGCAGAAGTATTGGAGGCAGATGAAGTAGAAGTAATAGAAGGTGTACAGGAGGGAGTAGAAAGGAGTACTGGAGGCAGTAGTAGTGAAAGTATGATTATTGTAGGTTGGTATAATAGTATCGGAGGCTGTAGTAGGCATTGTAGAAATAATAATAGTAGGAGTATTGAAGGTAGAAGTATTTGACATAGCAATACTATTTGTAGAAACCATGGAGGTAGATATAGTGCTGTAGAAGTAGGAGTACAGGAGTTAGTAGAAAGAGGAGTATTGGAGGCAGTAGTTGTAAAAGTATGATTATTGGCAATAGGGGTCAGTAGTAGGCAGAGTAGAAGTAAGAATATTGAATGCAGCAGGAGTAGTAGTAGTCGATACATTGGAGGTAGAAGTAGTAGAAGTATTGGAGACAAAAGTACTAGAAATAATGGAGGTAGCACTAGTATTTGTAGCAGCACATAGTAATAGTATTTATAGAAGCACGGGTATTAGATGTTCAGAGATTTAGTACAAAAACCTCAAGCCTGACAACAAAAACCCAAGCCAGCCGTGGATAAGCCTCACGTTTGTATCAGTCAATTGTAAAATCCAATAAAGCACTCAGATCCACCAGCGCCGAGTTCGACCAGACGGAGGAGGCCGAGGGAGATTTCTATAGATGTAAAGGCCAATAGTTTTATTTGTAAAGTGCAACCTAAACCGTTTCTTTAAATACGCGTAAGAGCTCCATCAGAGACACAATTCGATAAAAGAGTTTGAAATACCGCAGTGCTTATGTGTAGGTCAGGGATCGATGTCTCACAGCTGGACAGGTTGGTGGTAGATTGACAATTGTTTTATTAAAATGTCAGATGAAGGCCTCATTCAATATATGAACCGCCAAAATAAAAGGCTCTATGAACAGTAACACGCTGGCTAGCTCATTGTGTCTTTTTACAAATGTACAATATAAAAAAATAATAATAATAATAAAGAAAGAAATTTTGAAAAATCCTCTTAAATTGTAAGTAAAGTTAAAGTACAGACCACCCGGTTGTTTTATATGTAGATTACTTCAGTTTGGTGTGTTATTGCAATATTTATTATCAATATATTATCAAAATTAGCATTAGCGTTAGATTGAGACAAAGTACCTTTTTTTTTTTTTTTACCTTTCTAAAGATGTATGTGTTATCCCTCAGTCGTCCAGGTCTGATCCATAGTAAAAGCCAAAGAGTTAAATCTGTCAACTAGACAAAAAGTTGCCCATAGAAGTATTCACCGTATTTGTAAAGTTTTTAATATGTCAGTCACCTTAAGGTATTTAATGATTTTAGCATGACACAGATGGGCACAACAACGCTCTGCTAACTCTCTGTTAGCACCACCACTTCCTGTCCAGAGTCAGTGTTCAACACTGGTGGCAAAGTGAATGTATGGCTCATACTTCACAGTGAGAAGGTCCCAGATTTCAGTCCCAGATCCTTTCAGGATGGAGTTTGCATGTTCTCTCCGTGTCTGAGTGGGTTTCCTCCGGGGCCATGGTTTTTGCTCATTAGCTAAAAACACAAAGGCACAGTAGATATGTCTTGTAAGCTTGGTTTGTCTGACAAAGCCCAGCTCAAGATCTAAAAGTGGATTGTCATGCAGCGCCTACTGATGGGTTAAATGAAATGGACCAACTGTACTTCAACTTATTAATATTACCAAAGTAAACTTTGTGTGTGATTTAATGCGCAATATGTGTGTTTTATGTGTGTCTATGGATGATAGTCCCACAGTTACCACAGTGACACAATGCACAGCCTGAAGTTTTTAATGGTGTGAAAAGTCAAAATAGATTTACAAGTGATACTGTGTTTAATACATGTGTTCACGGTCCTTTTAGGAGTTTGATTTTCAACAAAAGCAGTGAGTGTAGTGTTGTGTTTCTTATAATATTGCACAGTATGGTATTCAACTTATCTATATCCATGGAGACGAGCATGTGACACCACCAGGCCAAGCTACCGGTCAGATCTGCAAAGGAGTGACCCCACTCACAGTAAAATCGATGTTGTTCAAGGTATTTTTGCCTAGAAAATGCATGCAAATTGAATGAATGTAAGATAGATATGTTTAATACAATACTATGGAACTCTCCAGCAAAAACTATAACATCACATGGAGACAGTGGTGGACCCTCATCAAAAAAGTGACATAGTGTACCTTTAATGTTAACTGTAAGGGACAAATCAGCTCACCTTTTGTAATTTAAACCGAGTCAGTTCCTTCTGGTCAGATTAGGCTAGTTCCTTCTGGTCAGCATTAGGCTAAATTAAAATCCTCTGAGGTATGACGACACAATCCAGTCTCTTTTACATTTTAGACTAAAACTGACACAATGTTACTTCAGAATAACACTGAACCCTTTTCTTTTGTATTTGATGTCAGATGTTGTGGTAGTTTTCCAGAGCTGATCAGAACTGAAAAAAGTAAAAAAGTAAAACAATTTATACCAAAAACAGCAGGGAGCCATTTTTACCAGAAAACACAGTGGTGTGTTGTTGTGTTGCTTGGTAACAAAGACGTCCTGCTGGCAGCTGCCGACACTAACGGCTAACTACAACCAACTAAACAATACATCTGCAACTTTCCATTACTGCCATTAAAGCCACAGTATGTCACTTTTTAACCCAAAAATAAACTTTTGTCTTGTTTATTACACTGACACACATAGAAAAACATGTGTTCTTACTCTGAGCGGGCTCGCATCTCCACAAACCTGACTCAAATTTTCTACCTCCACAAGGTTACATAGTGTACCTTTACATTTTTTACAACCCTTCTAACATTTTTACTTTATGCTATATTTCATTTAAGGGGATTTATCATGATAAATACATTTTTAATAGATTTTTTTATTTATTTTTATTTATTTATTTTTTTTTAGTGGAAAATGATTTTTTTTTTTTTTTTTTTTTTTTTTTTTACCATACCACCAAGAACAGCTGGAGTTGTATTTTGCTTCATTCTTTACTTCTTTCAGAAATACCATTTAAACTTCTCTAAGTGCTCCACATTTACTCATGTGAGCTTTTTTCCCCATATATTATTAAAGATGCTGTACCTTTCTTAAAAACATAAAAAAACAGAACTTTCATCTTAAGCGGGTTCTCTTGTCCAAAGTAACTTTCATGCATCCAGAGCATCCTAATTCACCAAGTTTATAAGCGTTTTTCATAACTCTGAGAGACCTGATCAGAGAGTTTTTGCCATCACTGTAATGCTACAACAATTAGCAGGACAACTCGCACTTTTTAGCTTTTTTTCTTACCTGTGCACTGTGTGTGAGTACTTTGAATATGTATTTAGTTACAGAATACTGAATACCTGCATTGAAATGTATTTTGTAACGTATTCCGATACATGGTCCAATCATACTACTTTATTCTGAATACTCAGAATACTTCTACATCAAGTACATTCAGTCATTTTAGTGTAGTAGTATAAAAAATGGCTTTAAGTGTGTTACACTGTTTATTATGCATTTCCTATCACTAACTAAAGAAGGACGAAATTGTCACCACGATTTTCAATTTGTCTCACTTATACATCATCAAATACCATAATGTATTCATTTGATTTTAGAAAAGTAACTATATTCTGAAAACCACCAAATGAAAGAATAACTGTACCGCAACATTTATGCCAAATTTGTATTCTGAATGCATATTTTTGGTTATGGCTAGCAGTTACTACCCCATAGAAGTAAAATACCCCCCTCTTTAAAGTTTAATATAATAAATCATAACTTAAAAAATAAAATAAAATAAAAAACACAAGTCCACTTTCTAATATGATATGAATGTGCTTCTGGACATTTGTAAAGCAGAAACATGATGCAGGCTACACCATGTTTTATCCAGCTGTCCTGCTCTTACTTCGGGAACTCATGAAGATATTTCACCTTCAGCTCCGGCTGTATTTCAGTCCATGTTTCTCTCCATGGCTCTGTGTTCTAGAAAATAACAACATTACTATTGTGGATTCACTCAGACCTTGCCTAAACCTCAATTTTGCACAATGTGGTGTTGTGTGAAAAACATGCATTGTTCCTGTGAGCATGGTCGCCTCTCCTGTCTGGTTTGGAACTTGGCCTGGTGGCGTTATGTGCTGGTCTCCAAAGAAAGAAATGGAAGTTTGTAAAACCAGCCTAAAAAGTGTGCCTTTTTCTTATCTACTATTTGCTATTGAGACATAGTACTGATATTACATATTTACACAACTTAAATTCACATTATTACAACATTTATAAAACATGAACTGCTGATTTTTATTTTTATTTTTTTAAATAATTATTCTATGCACTCTATTAAGTTTTATCGCCAAAATTTAAAATGTTAAAGGAACTGTATGTAGCCTGCACTCTTCCAATTTTAAAGAAGCAATTACAATCACAACTGAACCTGGGTTGCTAGTGCTTAGAACACATACATTTTGTTTTCATTCTCAGTATATGGACAGGCCTCATGTGAAAGCTCAGAACCTCCAGAATTCACTCACTGAGCTGCAGAGGCTGCACTAGCACTGATTCATGATTGGCTGTAGGTACCGGGGTTTAGGTAGTGTCTTTTTAGGTTTAAACCAACTGGATTTCAGCAATGAAACTGGCAACACAAATAAGAGACTCAAGTCAGGACATTCTGCTTTCTGCATCTTGAGATCCAAAACTTGACCATCATATCATGCCCAATGTTATTTGTAAATAAGAATAAATCAGCAGTGCAGTTGTTACCAGCAAAATCTATATTTGATTTTAACATGTTGACCTCCTGTTTGGGGACACAGTTGGGTCTTATTTATGGAATTTAAAATCTAAATTGTACATACAGGTCCTTGAACTGTTATAGTGGAATGAGTGGTCTAACCCATCACATACACTTAAGCTGTTATATAATACCTGAGGAACGGCCTGATGGAGGACCATATGTTTACATGTGTTGACATGGTGGTGGTCATAGTTCAAAATGATGGTGCCCCCAGATCCATGCTGCGGTAATACCTCACACTCCACTGCGGTCAGTAGCGTCTCCACTGTACGCAGGCATGTCAGGGTACAGGTCAGGGGTGAGTACAGGAAATACCACATTAACTATCTGATGGTCAAGGGTTGCAAAATGAAGTTAAGATTTATTGTCACCATGGTGTCATGTGTAAAGCATTAATCTAGCACCAACTTCATAGAAACAAGTGCACTATGAGAGTACGGATTGGTAATCGTAGTAAGCTGTGATGGGGGTTTCAGCTCTTTCATCTCATGGATGTTTTGTTTTTGTTTTGTTTTTTTCAAAAAGATGATCTTTTTTATATTTATTTATATGACAGAAGCCAGTGTGATAACTCATTTGATCTGCAAACTAATTACATAGTGAAATTACCAAGAATTTGATTAAACTTGTTCAAACTGAAAGTGGGTGTGTGTTTAGCCTAAATTTGGTTCCTTTAAAAAAACTCAAAGCTCCTTGTCAAAGCTTGATCTTGTTTGATCGCAGAAGCTAAACAGGGCTGGGCCTGACTAGGACTTGTATTCCAGACCGCTGGGAAAACCAGGTGCCACAGTGAGGCACCAGTGGCAGGTGGCAGTGTAATTCTGTCCTTAGGTAAGACACTTCACCCACATTGCCTACTCTGAAAGTAGTGTGTGAGAGTCCGTGGTGGTCAGAGGAGCTGATGGTGAAGATGAACAGCCGTACTTCCATCAGTCTACCCCAGGGCAGCTGTGGCTACAATAGTATATGACCACCACTGAGTGTGGAGTGAATGAATAATGCATCAAATTGTAAAGTGAATTTTAGTGTCTGGAAAAATACTACATAAGACAAATGCATTAATGCACTGAGAACCGGTGTGAACCACTCACATTAAGCAACCCTTCAAAAGAGTCGACTCTGTCACAGAACTATTAGAAAGATTATAGGCTCAGGAACAGGGATAAGAGCTAAGATAAAGACAGTTTAAAGAGATTCCTTTTAGTTTAAAAAAAAAAAAAAAAAAAAAAAATAGAATTCAGTCTTTTTCCATACAGAAACTAATATTTAAACAGCAATCATCTCATATAATGGCTCAAAAATTGCTTATTTTCAGAAAACCAATGAAAGACTTGAAAATAAACCATGGAAGAAAAACAATATCAACACAGTCAAGTAAATGAACTTGTCCTCATACACTCTTCCTGTAAATGAGTAAAGAAACAAACACAAGAGAAACCTTGACAAAGACCACAGTGAAGGAGAGATCCAAGGACAAGCAGGCTGTACATGTGCTCACAACTAAAACAGAACATCTATTAAACCAGGACAAGCCTAGGTCTAAAGAAGCACTAAACCAAGACTAAACATGGACTACGAAACCAGCACAAAAACAAGGCTAAACCAAAACTAAACCAGAACTAAACATGAATTACGAAACCAAGACTAAATCACCACTAAATCACTACTGTGTTCAGGACTGACATCCAATCACCCATCGTTGGAATCATCGGACATCGGAATCATCCAATCAGCTGAAGGGGGAAGATGAAAGTCCAAAGGTCATTTGAACATCTGTGTGAATGATGTATGACACGGCAGTCTGCCCTTGAGCCTACTGCCCTAAAACTACTCCCCAGCCAGGCAGTCCCTCCCCAAGCATCGAAACAGCACTGAAAGGCACTGTACCTGATGTTTACTGTCTTACAAACGAGAAAACACAGTGACACACTTCTTGTATTGCCACATGACATCACAAGGTGGAACAGAGTATTTTCTGTTTAAGAGAAGAACACGGCCTAAATATGCAGGGTTTGTGCGTTAAGCATGTGAATGAAACAAAACACAACTCCAGGCATGTCTGTGATGATGAAACAATATTATAGCATAGATCAGGAAACAGCGTAACATGGGCCGTTTAAAATGTGTATTCCTTGTTTTTTTTTATATTTATGCTTTATTAAAAGTTAGCATTCACTTTGAGACCCAGTGAGCGAGCCAGCAGTTGGCTAGGCACAGGCCCATTGCCACAGTTACAGAATCCATGATTTCCTTAGCATCTATTACACCTCATTGATCACAACAATCGTGCAGGGACGGTGGGGGGCTCTCATTAGCGTGGTGTTAGCGGTCATGCTATGGATAGTGGATGAGCAGCGCTTGGTCATTACTGCACACACCTTCCCTCCCCTTCCTCGCCGACCCCAGCCTTTGTCCCTGTTTGTGGGTTCCCTGTGTACCGCGGCCCCCTCATTAAGGCTCTGGATTTTGTTGCCTTTGCAGCAGCGGAGTCCTGGTGTGAGTGAGCGAGAATGGTGTTTGTGTGAGTGTGCGTGTATGTGTATGACTGCAGTTTGTTCAAAATGATTCAGGGCTGCTGTAATCCGGTGTTAGCTTTGCTGGTAGAGCTCTGTTTTTAGAAAAATGAAGTTACAGCTTGTCGATTGTGGCAACGTAAAAATGTTTTCTTCATTAGCAAAGTTTTATGTTCAGCAGTACTTAAGCAATACTCTGAAATGGCAGTGGTTTCAAGTGATGGTAAATAAAGACTGTTGCCATTGCAATCAGAACAAAATGTTATTTTGAATGGACACAGTGGTTGTGAAATAATCAAACCTACCAGCACTGACAACGAGATGCAAATAGCACATACTGAGAAATGTGTGTAACACTGTTATATTGCATTTTTGACAGCTGTGGACTGATAATAGTGAAAAGTAGAAATGGTAGGTTAAAAAGTTTTTAGAAGATGAAGTTGAAGAGTGTGTGTGGGTCACAGATTGGACATTATGAATTGTTCTTGCATTGTGCAATTGGTTTCTGTAAATTAGGGACTGCAGGTGGAAACACACTCATTAGCTATAATCTGGTAGAGATTTTCTCTGTTTTGTCTGATCTTAATGACTCTGTACATTGTCCCTTTAAATAAAGACTAAACTAAACCAACTTGAGAACTGGTCAGGTAGGGTCAGCATATCCTGTGTCAGGGCAATTTGAGGAGAGGAACAGCCCTCAGGACAAAAGTGTCCCTCCTCTGTGTCCTGAGGCACTACAGTCAGGGAACTGTGGTGACACAACAGGAAAGCTTCTTTTAAGCCTCAGTCTCACTCTGCTCTGTTGGTGCGGTTGTTGATCAAATGTAATGAGTATTTCCTCTGGAGTATATGCTCTCGAAGGTCTTTCTGTAGCATTGGTGCCCATAAGAGCAACAGAAGGCATCATGAAAAATGTCAGAATTGTGTATGGTTTCACATGTTGAAGCACTCTGTGTAATTCCAACTGGACAAAAGTTTTGAAGTGAACATATTTCGCCACTCATCCAAGAGGCTTCTTCAGTTCTAGCAGAGTTCTGAAAGTCACTGCCTTATATCTTATTGTTAGGGTACACTGTATTCTCACTGAAGGGAAATTTGTCATCTGCCCATCCTACAATGCCGCTGGGGAATCTCCTTTGGAGGGGCCCCATCTCCATGGTCTTGTTGGTAGGCCTGGTCAGGACAACCTTAGCTGGAGGATTTTACCTATAGGACAAGTTTTGAGTTGATGGGGAAAACCAGAGTGCTCAGAGGAAACTCACCCATACACAGAGAGAACATGCAAACTCCGCACAGAAGGCCCAGGCAACCTGGGAAATGAACTAGAACTGGAACGTTGTTGCTGTGAAGCGTGAGAGACACCGGTGGCACGGTGGCTGAAGAGAGGAGCTTACTACACTGAAGATCCCCGTTTCTGTTCAGAGATAGATTGTCTTACTGTCATGATCTGCCTGTTCCTGCTTGTTCCTGTGTTCTCCTCCCCCCCTCCCGCACCTGCTGACTCCGGAGCTGGGCGGAGCTTCCAGCCCCTCCCATGCGCACCTGCACCTCATCAGGCTAATCACCTCCACCTGCCGTGGGTACAAGAAGGGCTGGAAGAGGTCTCCCGGTTCCAGAACGTCCGTGTGCTAACGTGACTACTCTAGGTCTGTTACCTTTTTTTGCTCTATGCCTGTTTTCCCGCACTTATTGGATTACTGTTTTGCCTCTAGACTCCTGTCTCCAGTCCCGCCTGTCAGCCTGTCTTTGTCTAGTCCTCTGTGCACTGGACCCTGCTCGTCTCAGTGATCCCTGCTCGTCACCTCGTTCCCCGTCCCGAGAGAGAGAGAGACTCTACCACCTGTTACACTTGTATATACACATATCACTGCCTGTAAATAAACACTGTTAAACTGCTCCCTGAGTTGTGCGTGTTGGCCCGCTACACCAGACATTATAACACTTTCCTTACAAATAAAGTTTGACCCCTCCGCCTCTTCTCACAAATGGATAGTTAGCTCTTACTTCAAAAAAATATAAGGCAGTGACTCACCAGGTTTTGTCCAGTTGACAGAGTAAAATTTATTTGGCATTGCTGAAGTAATCCTGATCATTTAGTCTGCCTCCTACTTGAGAGCTAAAAACACTTTCCTCTTGACTTAATATGAGAGTAATCAAAATTTCTCCAAACTTTTTAAAATATAATTATTAAAAGTTAGATATTGCGAAGAACAAAATCTATTCATTCTCTGATTTGCACATATTTTTTACTCAACATGGGCATTGGGACTACATCATTCAAACATGTGCTCTGCTGATAGTGTGTGTACTATATACTGTCTTTGTTTGCTTGAAAGTCAATGCTGCTTTTGTTGTTTTCTATTTGTGCCTTTGAATGCGACTGCAGAAATGTTCTGTGCTGTTGCTACAGTCATGTGCATACAATAGCAACCAAAGTTCTCTCTCCAAACCTTTATTAGAGTGATTATATGAATAGACCTTCACAATGACAGTGTTTTCAAACATTTTTTACATTTTATCCATCACAAACCCAGAGAAAGAACCATAAGCTTTGCACTTAGAAGAAAGCTGCTCTAAAGTTGTGGGGTAAAGTCATGCATGTGAATACAAGTGATGTAGCAAAGGGTTTATATAGAATTAATTATATAGAATTACATTACCATAGTACTAATTCAGTTTGGACACACTATATTATGCATGAACACAGGTGGAATGTAGTAAACAAAAGAAATTAACTCAAAACTTGTTTTAGATCAGGTACTCCAGCTTTAAGGTGGGCAATAGGAGTCTTTTAGAAGGCACTGAAAAATGTCTATTTTGTAACAATTTTGTGTGGCTGCTATTTCAAGGTAATATGGAAGACCTTTACTAAAATGCATTCTCCTAGTGTCAACAGTGAAATAAGTTGCTTCAAGTACAGTCTGTAACTTTCTGGAGGCAGCACAGTCATGCTTATGGTAACAGATATGTTTTATGCCATGCTGGGTAAAATTATAGCCAAAGAAATATAATTTCCATGGAAACAATCACAATGAGGTCCTTCAGTCCAAATAAGAATAAGGTTTGTGGAGATGCAAGCTCGCTCTGAGTAGTATGTGTTTGTATGTTTTTCAATTCAAAATACAAAACCAAAAAAGCAAACATGCTTTTTAGTAATTTTTTTGATGACAATCATATAAGTAAATATATTAAAATACGTATTCTGAGAAACTGAGGGCAGGGTGTTTTTTTTGGTTTTTTTTTGTTTTTTTTTTCCTTTAAACTCATAATAAATATTAACAAAATATAATAGTTTATATTATTAAAATAAATAATGAAAATAAAATATATTACTTTAAGCTGCAGATAGAGACAAACTAAGTGCCCTATACAGAAAAACTTTTTTTTTTGCATAATGATGGACTTTTAAACGCAATTGCAGTTACTAAAACATTCTTGATCTTGGCATCACTTTGTATTTACACCGGCCATATTTACAAACACTGAAAAGCTCCACTTTTCTCCATTTTTGTTTTAAATCATAAATAAATCAGGTTATTCTACCATCTATTTTCTATTGATCAGTTGTTTCAGAGCACTTTCTAAATATTTCATCACAGGAGTGCAAAATATCCCCAAGTCAGCAGGAGACGGGGGTTTGGAGTTTGCGTTGCCATGGAAACGAGAGGAGACCACTGCAGACTGACCACACTGTGCAAGATTGAGCTGAGACAAAGGTGGCTACCTTTACTTGAGTACCAATATTAAGAAATTTTACTTGACATATTATACTTTGAAAGGCCTTGTACATGATTTATTATATTATATATATATATATATATAATATATATATATATATCTATATAATATATAATATATTATATATATATATTTTTTTTTTTTTTTTTTATTTATTTATTTATTTTTTATTTATTGTTTGTTTTTTTTTTTTTTTTATGTGTGTGTGTATTTATGTATTTCAGTAAAATTGTGTCTTGTACAGATATTTTGTATAAGTAGCCATTAAGTAGGTACTACTTTTCCTCCCACTAAGAGCAAGTCTGAGAGTGACAGAAAGGCTCTAAACAATTAGAATGGCAACAGGACATTAAATAATCAACATGTAGGAAATTTGAAAGAACTGACTGTGAAAATGGTAAATAACAAAAAACATGTCTGAAGTATTTTACTATTATTAGTACTGTCACTTTAAATACTAGTATGGTGTCAGACAGATTCAATATTTTACTCAAGTAAGAAGTACTACACACTCTCTGCCCTGCTCTCACTTTCAATGGGGTTTAAGTGTAGAAATTGAATTTTTAAAAAAAAAGAAAAAAAAAGTTTGGACTGGAAACCCATGAATAAATCCAAATTTTGTGGTAGAGACAGCAAACAAAAATTACATTTGATATGAGCCCCTCCTACTCATAACTCTTTCCTCTTAAGATGCAAACAGTATTTTGGGTTTTCATGTTCCTCTGAGACATGGAGGGAAAAAAAGTAGTAAAACATAAAATAATCAAAATACATCCTAAACATTTGGTCTGGTTTGATGCAACAGATGCTGAGAGAAGGACCTTTGCAATCCATCTGCCATCAAATGGCAGATGGATTGTGTTATTGGGCAAGACATTTGACAACACGGCCTGTAGAAGTCATGTGTTTAGAGTGATCGGCGGTAGGTCAGTAAGAGGCACTGAATGCCAGCCACATCTTTGTACAGGATTGAACTCAAAATTCATCCTCTCTTTATGAAAATGTATTTTTTTTTTAGTAATATGATATTTGTCTGACAAGTACAAGAACTATATTTCTCTGTATGTTTTATACAAACAGATATCAGTTTAGTTCCCACACTCTGACCGTCCAATTAGATTTGTTTCTTTCACTGACACATGTGATTGATGGACCATGCATGTACCTGACATACTAATCCAGCTTTCAGTCATGCCCATCTGAACTCAGCAAGATTCACAGGTGACCAGACTCAAATCTTTTGTAAAGTATTGGAGAAGTATTTATTCTGGATTCCAGGCAAATAAACTGGAAAGACCATTTTACAACTATTTGGCTTACCTTTCTTGCATACCTATAAAGTGCCTTGTTATGATGTCAGCCATTTAAAAAAAATAAAATAAAATACCAATGCAACCATTTAGAATTATATATGTCACCTGCCAATGCCATCAGGATTTACTGCAGCAAGCACATGCAGAGAATGAAAGGTATCAGCAGGAACACAGTGTGCTCCTACAGTGGGCACAAAAATAAGAGTGTTCCCCTCTGTATGAAAATAATTACATTTTTTAATTAAAATGCTTCATGTTGTTGCCCTCCCCTGACCTGTAAATAGGTCAATACACTGCACATTTTTCCCCATGTATGCCTCAGATTACATTAGCATTAACATGGCCCAAGACATATTTTATGCATACTTTGCATTCATGGCTCATATAGGAAACAGCTTTATTTAAATGCTATTCAGCATAGAGATGCATGGTTTAAAGCAGCTATTGAGATGAAAAATAAGTGTACTGCATGCTTGTTATTACTGTGATGTCAGAACTTTACTCTGGCCTTTCAGTTATGTGCTTATAAAGTCATCACGGTGGATAAACTAGGGTGCTTTGGCAGAATGCATGAGGACAGGGGTGCTCCCAGTGTTCATGGAGAGTATCACACATGTGCTTGTGTCTTTTTTTTTTGTGCTCTGGAAATATGAAAGCTCAGGCCTGTTCTTTTCCTGAATGACCAGACCAGGATCTGTGTTCTCTGCATTAGGTCAGACTTGTTCCCGGGTGCAGGGTGGACTCCAGCAGGGCTGCCCTTTATTACAGATTCTGTTCCTTGTTTTTTTTATTGTGACAGAATTTCTAGATGCAGTCAGGGGCCAGAGATGGTCTGTTCGGGGACCACAGGGTTTTTCATCTCTGCTGTGGTGCACATGATGCTACGTCCTGATGGGCTACATCGAGCAGGACCGGACCTGCACGTGCACTGGGGCAGTTTGCAGCCATGATTGGCTGGGATGAAGATGAAGCCCCTGCAAATACCAAGGCTGGGAAAAAAAGTAAGGATACCTTCTCCAGCCGTGGGTGGAGAGAGTCCTTCCCATCGTGTAGGGAGTTCAAGTATCTTGGGAAGGAATGAGTGTAAAATTGACAGGTGGATCGGTGCAAATCTGCAGCGGTTGACTGTATCAGCCTGTTATGCTGGTAAGAAAGGGGAGCGTGGGAGTGAGTCCCTCCATTTACTTGTCAATCTACATTCATACTCTCGCCTACGCGATCCTGAGGTTTAGACGTCTGTCGGCTCCTGCTCTCACCTATAGCCATGAGCTTTAGGGGAAAGACCCAAAGGACAAGGATCGTGGACACAAGCAGTCAAAATGATGTTATCTAGCAAGGAGATGGCTGGGCGCTCCCTTTAGAGATAGGGTGAGGAGCTCGACGTCACATTTTTTTATTTTATTTGTTAGTCATTTCATTTGGTTGGCGACAGTGCATGTTGATGAACAGACATTGACATGGACAGACATGAAACCGTAAAACACGGCCAGGTTATAAGCCAAGAGGCTAATTTCCACCCGTTGTCAAACCAAGGGCTTAGGTAAGAGTATGGGCCTTAAGTGCCTCGCCCAATTAACACAACGACGAGCATTCATCTGAAAATGAGGAAGGCTGGAAATTGCACCGAAACAACTTCGAGTCAGTGGATCTAACACTCAACCAATGAAAATGATGTTTATGATGGAAAGAGGAGCTGGGATTTGAAAAAACGCAAGCCAACCTTCGGATCAGTGGACACTAACACTCAAACCTACTAGAGAGCTCTGTACTGTTCCCATGGGACGAGACATTGGAGGGAGCCTTGAGTAGAGCCACTGCCTCCTCCACATTGGGAGAGGAGCGCATAGCTGACCACAGCTCACTTTTACCATCTGTTCCACAGAGGCCTCTGAACTCTGGAGGATGGGTGTCTCGGGCATGTACCACTGGGCATGAGCGCCCTGCGAGGCCAAGATTGGGAGGACACACTGGAGACACCGTACATTTGAAAGTGTTTATGATGCTTGAACTCGGGTGATGGCCTGGTAAACAACAACTATGGAATACTCCACCAGAGGCGCTGGGGGTGTGTGCGTGTTGTGAAAGTCTGGGCTTTCCTGGGCTCAGTCTCACTGCTGCCTCTGCGAGCCTCGCCCCCAGGCATAAAGTGGAAGAAAACCTGTATGGTTGTTGTAATGCATAAGATAAGTGAGGAATAACTTTGGAGCACTGCCACTTATAAATTAACTGGTTCTGCTGGGTTGGTTTCACGATTTGTAAGACAATCAGGGGTACAGCCGTTGTTAAACTTTTTCCAGCAAAGTGTCAGACAACTGTAGACCTATTGAGGTCCGACCTCAAAATGACATTTTTTGGTTTTCTGTTGCCAAAATTTTATAATGGGAAGCAGGGAAAGATAAAACTTTTTGAAATAAGAGAGGTGGAGGGAGTGCTAAAGTAGCAGAATACCAAATGTGTGGCGAGTAGACTTGTTTTGACTGGCTGGGTGGTAAATGTGGATTTAGCTGTCTTCTGAAGGACAGACCGAACATGCAGGGAAGGACACATCACACCTGGGTTAGAGTGAGCACGACTTGTACTATTCGAAAACTGGTGGATGTGGTGATGGGACTCGGATTCTATAGCAGACAGAAGGGACAACTCTGGTAGAGAGATTACATTATCAGTCACACTAATATTACTTGAGTAACTTATGCTATCACAATAAATACATATTTGCTCATGTCTTGTCATGTCTGCTAACTTGTGACTTAGCGTCTGTATTGCTTATAACATCCCTTCACTATTCTACATTATACGTTGCTATGGTCCTTAGTCCCTTATCCTCACTGATAACACATAAAATATGTGCTAAGCAATGAGAATCACAAAGCTATGAATTTCTGCTGTGTTCTTGTCTGCATCTAACCAGAAAGTCTGATAATCATGAAGGGCCCACCTTAGCATGCTAGTTGCTGTTAGCTATTACTGTAGTGGCAAAACGCACCTCTGTCTCTGAGTGTGTGAAAAATGCTTATAAACTCATCACGGCAAATAATTAGGATGCTAAAATGCATAAGGTAAGTTGAGAAATGACTTTGCAAGTAGGGATGCACCATGAATCACTTTTTTTTTCCAAAACAGTATGAGTCCTTCATATTCATTATTTTCATTATAAAATGTATTTTATCTTACTATAGTATAGCCTACTTTTTTCTTATTTAAGTGGACTGTTTTAACATTTCAATTAAAATCACTGTAGTTAGGGAATATTCCAGTATAATTTAGAAAATGTCTTTAATCCCTCAGTTGTGCAGATCTATTCCTTAGCAAAAGGGTGAAATTAAATCTGGACAAATTGTTGTAGGAGTGAAGATGTTTCAAGCTGCGCATACCAAGCTGCTTGCATCAGTTCTGGTCAAATTCCTGGTGCAAAAAAAACACTGCCTGGACCTATATCTCTACACTGCCCTGTGCCAAAAAAAAAAAATACAAAAAATTAAAAAGTTGTCACCTGGACTCAACTAAGCATATAGGTACGAGCCTTCTGCAGTTGGTCAGGTCTAGGTTCAGCAACAGTCAGTGCTCAAAGATGAGGTCAGCTGACCACCTGAATATACTGAATGACCATGTTATTCCATCAGTGGATTTTTAATTCCCTAATGGCACGGGCATATTCCAAGATGACAAGACAGGATTCATCAGGCTCAAAAACTGTGAAAGAGTGGTTCAGGAGGCATGAGACATTTCACACAATGGATTGCGGCCTCCACAGAGTCCAGACCTTAACCCCATTGAGAATGGGATGGAGATGTGCTGGAGAAGGCTTTGTGCAGCGATCAGACTCGACCATCATCGATGCCAGAGCTTGGTGAAAATTAATACAACACTGGATGAAATAATCTTGTGACAAAGGCGGAACAACCAAAATATTAGAGTAGTATGTGACCTTTTTTTGGTGGTGTATTTTTTTTTTTTGGCCACAGCATGTAATCTGAAGGGGAGGAGCTAACTACACAGAAACTGTAACAGCTATTAACAACCCTGCTATTGTTCTTTTTGTTTTGGGTCTGAGGATAGAGTTGTAGTTCGGTGAGAGATTATGTCTCACGCCCCTATTATCTCTCTTCAAGGCTTGTCTTGTCCTAGCAAAAATAGCTTATTTTACTGCCCTCTCAAACCATTTCTTTTCTCTGGCTAAAATCTGAACTTCACTATCTTGAAAGGAGTGATTAGTGTGCTTTGAGATGTAGACGTACAGCAGACTGGGGGCCAGAGGAGCTCTCACGCTGGTTTGTTTGGTACATCCTCCTATGGGAGTGCTGTTTAGTTTCTCCAGTGTAATGCTCACTGCACTCTTCACTACACTGAATGCAGTAGACCACACATGCTTTTTTCATGCTCGGGTTTTGTCCTTTGGGTGAACTAGATTTTGTCTTAAAGTGTATGTAAGTCTGCAATAGACCAGAATCTCGTACTATCTGAAAATTCTCGAAGCTTTTCAGACACACCCGCTGTTTAAGGAATAGTTACGCTTTTCCTTTTAGGGTTTCAGATTTCCTTTAGCCCATTTTGGATAGCCACAAGCCGAGAGAGGTTTCTTCACGTGTTGTTCCTCCTTCACTTTTCCCTCTGTGGGTGGGCCACCACTTGAGCTTCTGTGTTGTAGTGTACGATGACTCCTAGGTTTGTGTGCATTGTGCATGGTGCAGTGGATGGTGTGAATCAAACAGCAGGTATTGATCAGTGTGTGTGTGGGCTTCCATGAAGACTTCTATAATCTGGAGACACTGGTGGATCTAAAAAGCACGATCTAAAGCCACCAGTTTGTTAATCCTTGGCCTCTTCCCATGTGAACTTGATGTTTGTAACAATAGGATGAGGACAGGCGTCCTCCAGGTAGAAGTCTTCGGGAAACCCACACACACTGACAGCAGTAGCCACCAGCAAATCTGATCAGAACTGAAGAAGCAGGTGTTGTATGAGGGAGTGAAATGTCTTAACTCCTACAACGATTTGTCCAGTTGACAGATTTAATTTCGCCGTCTTTTGCTATAAACATGTTTACTACTTTTTTTTCCTCCCCCCCGTACCTACCCTATGAATACAATACAGATATTATATACAATGTTTTCATAGGTACGATCTACAATGATCAGGAATATCTGTGTACTATTTCGACTCATTTTATATGGCCTTTGATGGAAGTGTTTGCCCTGTTTTCCCCCTACCAAGCCTGCCCCCCCTCCTCATTAGTACACACAGCTGTTAGTAGTAGCACATGGGGCCTGTATAAAGCATGAGGCCTTAATTAGTTCGCCTCCTCCCTGTGCCTGAAGTGGGGCAGCTGACTTGTCGCCAGGGCCCACTGTCTTTCATTAAGTGGGATAGTTCTGAGAGTGTTTCAGTTTTCTGCCCAAGTCTTAATCTGACCTGGGAAGTCCTCTTTTTTATAACAGAATTGATTAAAGGAGACTTATTATGTAAAACTGAGTTGTAAGTTAGAGCTTTTTAACCATGTTATAGTTGTTTCCCTTCTCGTTTACCCTGTCATAGTTCGATTTAGAGTGATTCATGCATGTTTGAGTATCTTTACTGCCCTGTATAAAAGCCATCATCATCAGTACACGAGCGGCCACTGCTCTGTATGCACTGCGATCTTCAGTTTTATTGTTTTTTTATTGTTGATACCTATCGGCGATTCAGAAGCATTATGTAGCCATTTTGGCACAAATTGGAAAAAAAAAAAAAAAATGAAAAATCTCTGCTGCCAGTTGAGTGATGTGCTACTATCCTAGGAGGTGCCGACAACTCAATGCAGTTCTTTGTTGTGATGATGTTTACGGTGACGTCAGCTCCCATTGGGCAGGTGGTGGATGAAATACTTTGTTACTTAAGTAAAAAGTACAGATACAGAGGTAAAAAGCTACTCTAGTAAAAGTATCACATGAAAAAAAAAAAAAAAAAAAAAATCTACTGAACTAAAAGTATTAGGTTAATCTGTTTAAAAATGGGCTACAGCAGGTAAAAAGAAAAGTATTTTACAGTGTGGCCATATGTTAAATTGTTAAATGTAGTGATTTTGATTAAAAAAGTATCACATACTTTGGTCAATTAGTGACATGGAAATCAATTTCTTTTTTTTTTTTTTGTTTTTGTATGAACTTTTGTGTATTCATTTTGTTTGGCTCAAAGCCTGAAGCTTGAACTCAAAAACCTTGTAGTCAAGATGTTACCCATCGAACATATCAAAAATAACCTCTCAAATCATATGAAAATAAACCTTTTTTACTTTTCAGTCCTATTCAGAAATGCAATGAAGTAGAAACGCAGATGCCTGCCCAAATGCAGTGAAGTAAAAGTAAAAAAACAAAAAAAAAAAATAATAATAGTATCCACTGTAAAATGTTCTTACAGATACCTAAAAATTATACTTACAATACTTTACTACTTACCTTCTACCATTACCATTGGGCGCCACAATTTCCCAACATGGAAAACAAACTAAACAAACATCAAAAAGAAAAACAAAATTACACTTCAGGTTTGCTAAAAATGTATTATTGGTTTTACTTTATTGGTTATCAATGATGGACATCTTCAAATTATCGGTATGGTTGAAAATTTCTATTATCGTGCATCACTACTAAGTACAATTAAAAAACATGACATTTTGAAATTCCCCGGAATTTGTGACGTCACAAGTAACTAGAGTCTAGAGTTCTCCCACGCTATCAAATCAATGCTCATTGCCACCACTCGTTCCCTGTTTAGCATGTCAGAAAAAAATAGCTAACCCTATCTCGGGTATGATAGTTGAATAGTAATTCCTACCCCCAGTTTCCAGTATTGGAGCACACTTCTATTGTCAGAAGTGTCATTATTTTAAGCTCTAAAACATGTGAAGGCCAATGACAATAGAAACAATGCATCACATCTTCTTTTTTTTTTTTTTAAGGTGCACTTTGGAGGTATTTTATTTTGTATTTACTTGGCTAAATGTTTTAGTTAATTAATGCTGCTCTGAAGGAGGAGTGATGGGGTGCGCTCCGAGCATCAAAAACTCACGTGAAAACTTATAAAAACAATGCCTTAATTAATGCTGTGTTTTTGGCAAATATGACATTTTCAAACAATAAAAGGTAACATGGTGATCTAAATATGTTATGTGTTATCAGGTAATACCCTATAGATGTAAAATACCCTTTCTTTAAGTACAAATCATTTAAAGGAATGACACTTATACAATTTTAGAGTCATCTACCAACCAACTTAAAACTCAAATACTTAAACCATCTGCTCAGATGAACAGTACATTTTCGTATTGAATTTTGTATAAACTTCTGTGATGAAATAGAACCATTAAATAGAATGCTATAGTGGCTCATGGGGAGATTGAAGAAAATCGAGCTGTCAATAGTTTGTGTGCATGAATGAAAGAAGCACAAAAGCATGCGATTTTTATCACTTTGCAGCTATTTCGCCATAGTCGTATCTCTTAAAAGTACTTCTGAGTTTAAATCGCCACTGTCAAACTAAAGATTTAAAGCCTTGTGAATTGCAGAAAGTTTCTTTAGCAAAATAAATCATAGTTTTAAAACTTTTAAAATAAGTTCTGGATAAAGTTTGTTTTACCATGTTTTGTCCTTTTCCCAAAGAGTTGTAAACCTACCCTGAGCTATATAGTAAGCTCGTGTTATTCAAAGCTTATAGATGGTTCTTGAGATAATTGTAAAGTTTATCCAGGATTAACCACCAGATGAACCTCAAGAGTTTTGAGGGCAAGCATGTTTTGAAAGAGGTGCAGAAGATTTTGAAAACTCAGCAAAGTGAAAAAAGAGAGAGAGATATAACTACAAAAATGGTTTAATATAGAGCCACCATTATAAGAACATTAAAACTGGAAATGTAACAATATTAATGACACTTTATTTTTGTCAGTAGCAATGTCAACTTTTGGTTAACGCTGCAGTAGTCCATCCAGGCTGCATCAAGGTTACCTTCTATTAACACTTAGCCCCCCATAGCAAACACTAGTTCTACTGTTGCAATGATCCTGTCTTTGTTTTTATCTGTCAGGTTTATATTCACTCTATTCCCTCATACATCCAGACTCCCCTCTCTTTCCCCTTTAGTCCCTCTTGACCCCATCGCCGCCCACCCCACCCGCACCCCTCCTCCCCTTCACTCTCCCCCTTTAGCTCCCCACACGCCTCATCTCCTCCCCCTTAACACTCAGCTCTGTAGGTCCTCCAGACCGTGTCCTTCCTCCCTCACTCTTCCCATTTAGTCTTCCAGACCCCAACCCCCCTTCACTCCTCTCTCCCCTTACTCCTCCAAACCTCCGCCACCGCCCACATTTAGTTTCCCCCCCTCTCCTTTCTTCCCTTTAGTCACCAGACCCCCACCCATCTTCTGCCTCATTCTACACTTTAATCCTCCATTTCCCCGCCCTTCCTCCTCCCTCACTCCTCCCTTTAGTCCACCAGACCCCACCCCGGCCCTCCACCTCACTCTCCCTTTAATCCACCATTTCCCGCCCCTCCTCCTTCACTCCCTCTCTACTTCCACCAGAACCCACCCCTCTGACTCCTCCTCACTCTTCCCCTCTAATTTCACCCATTTTCCCGCCCTTCCTCCTCCTCACACTCCCCCCTTTATAGTCCATCAGACCCCACACTAACCTTACGTCTCACACTACCCTTTTAATCCTCCGTTCCCGCCCCCTCCTCATCCCGCACTCCCCCTTTAGTTCCATCAGATCAACCCCGTCCTCCCCTCACCCCCCTTTAGTCCACCAGACTCTGCCCTCCTACCCCATCACTCTCCCTTTAGTCCACCTGTTCCCAACCATTCCTGCCTCCCTCACTTCCCCCTTTACTCACAGCACGACCCTGTCCCCTACTACTCCCGCACTCTCTCCTTAAATCCTTCCAGTTCCCTGCCCTACCTCCTCCCGCACTCCCCCCACCCTTTATTCCACCACAGAGACCCAGCCCCTCCTCCTCCCTCAACTAGGTCCCCCTTTATTCCACCAGACCTGCTCCCTCCTGACCCATCACAATGTCCCCTTTGACCCACGCCAGAGAGACTCCCTCTGAGCCCCAACCACTCCCGCACTGCAGACCCAAGCCCACCCACATCCACTGCACCGTCCCAAACACTTACAAGCCGTTTAGTACCAGCTGCATCACACGTGACGACACTGCTAAAACACAAGGACAGCAACAGGCTGGCGCAAGGCTTCAACCGAAAGCATCGATCACTCTCCCCGGCTAAAATCAGGGCGACTCACAGATCAGACGCACGCCCACGAGTCCGCAACATTCTATTGTTATTTCTGAGAGATAGAAGCAGAGCTGGAGGAACCAGTCAGATGCTCTAATAGTGCTTTCCATCCAAAACAGTCAAACCACCAGTCAAAATCTACCCCACCCTCACGTTCCTTGGCCTCAATATCAATAGTTTGATCGGGACCAAAAGTTAGGTAACAGGGTTGGACTACATATAACAAAAATAATAATGTGGCAGGATACTTGGGGAATGCCCCAGAAGTACGAGAACGTAATAGGGTGACACTTCAACCATTCAGACGCGAGTCCATATAAAAATTGACTGTAAATGCCTTGCCTTGAGGTTAAAATACTGTAGAAATGTAAACGCACTGACTTTTCTTCATTTCAGTTTGTTTGTTTTGTTTGGGGTTTTTGTTGGCGTTTATTGAATACAGAATTTTCATTGTATATATGATTATTATTATTGATTATTACCTTTATTATTATTATTATTATTATTATGATTAATAGTCTTTTTATATTTATTATTATTATATATTATTATTAGGGATTATATTATTATTATTAGTATAATTATATTATTTTAATTTATTTAATTTTTTTTTTTTGTGAAAGTGAAAGACATATTTCCCACCTGCAAATTTTTACACCTACCCAGTAAAAAATTCGTGTATTCAGTGAAAAAAAAATAAAAATAAAAGGCAGATTAAAAGGACTCCTTGTATTAATATTGTGTGAGTACCATGTTAAAATTGTTTACAGTTTATTACAGACAGACTGAACATTTATTTACAGTACTACTGTTATCTAATAAAGAATGAAACAAAAGAAGGAAAAAAAAAAAGATGAAATACCAACCCAAGCAGGGATTGAATCCAATGACCTACGGCTATGTTTATCATGCTACTGGGACTGAATATTAACTTTTTTTAGCATATCAGCTATTGGCCTAAAATCTCTCTAGCAGAGGCCGACATTTATTTGGGCTCACAAGCTGTCTAAAAAAATATGCATAAAGAGCTTTATTTGACAAAGCCACAAAGAGGCTACTGCACCAAACGTGACACACAGCTCTCTTACAAGTAAACAAAAAAAAAAAAAAAAAAAAAAAAAGAAAAAAGGGGAGTAAATATCATTTATATAAGAAAAAATCAAACAGAACAAAAACATATCGGCAGAGTTTATCAGCCGCCTGATTCCAGAAAACATGAAAAACCCATATCTGCTGATCTCTACTCCAGTGGTGTTCCAGTTATTTTGTTATTCTGAGGAAAACCAGAGCCGAAGATGCTAGTCAGACGGTTCTAATAAGTGCTTTCAATTCTGAAGAGTCACCACCAGTCGGAACCTAATCCGCCCTCCCCTGCCCTGTCCTGGATATCAATGGTGTGATTAGTAAAAGTTAGATAACAGCAGCCTCCCCGGGAATACGTAAGCCAACTGAAATGTTTGATCACGAACAAAAGCCATTATTTAAAAGAGTGGGTACTCTATTCACGTTCACACAGATCAGGTTAAAATCAATCTTCAGATCTCTTTTAGAACCTTCACTCCTCTGGTTCTGGGTTAAGTCAATTTAGTAAGAAAAAAAATAAATAAAATAAAAAAAAAACATGGAAAAAATTTGCAAGAAGCTCACAGTGCACAGTTTAATGAGACATTAAACACAACCACCTTAACAAACACTAGACGATCATACAGACGACATATTGGCCACTGTGAAATAAACAAGGCTAAAAGATTAAGTCGCTAAGATATTTAAGGTGCTACATCATCAAACATATAGGATGACTAGCATGCACAGCGGGCTCATTTTACAGCCAGACGCCTTCAGCTACAATTTTTTGCCAGTATGATTGTTTTATTATAGGTGCTCTAGCTGATTTTTCTTGGTCTTAACCAGATGAAAAACAGTTTAATTTTAAACATTTGCAGTGGTCCAAAGTTATTCTTCACTTACCTTATGCATTCCCGGGAATAATTATTCAAAGCACTGACTTTTAAAAGCTCTTTTCACAACTTTCAGAGACCATTGCGAGTTTTGAAGTGATGGTAAAACTAACAACAACTTGCATGCTAACGTTGCAACTTTCTGATTGTCAGAGACAATAAAGTGTTTTACTATTTTATTGTTTATTTGACTCCTCCAGGGATAAACGAGAGTCAAGTCTGTGGAGTTGCAAGCCCATTCAGAATAAGGATGCCGTCTATTGTTTTTTTGGACTAAAAAAGTTGCACAATGCAATCGCTCTTTAATAGGGTCCGCATTAGCATGTTCCTAACCAGAAAATAAGTTACACAGCCGTATTAAAACTTTAAAAAAGCTAATTAGAATGCATAATTAGGAACAACTAAACACTCCTGATTCCCACTAAACAGATGCACAACCTCATATTTTGACTCCCCAAGTTTGTGCGCTGAACTTTATCGCTGATGTTTCTCAATAAGTTTGAAACTTACACTTCAGCTCTGACAGTAAGCACAACTACATGGATTTCTATACTGATGAGCTGCTTTATAAAAACATTCATTAACATTGACATTTCCAGTGAACTTATAATCTAATATAACCAAACCACTTGTTTATTCCTGCTAGCATCCAAACCTAATGGTTTGACAGTGAGATTCCCAGGTTTAGGACCGCGCGGCGCTAATTACTAGTCACTGGAGATACGTATGGTTGACCGCATAGCCGAAGGGGAAGCCCTACCCAAGTACTAAGAGCGGCTGCGATGATGAGCGCCGCCAAATTGTGTCGCTCAGTTGAAGGCTGCTACTGACCAAAATGCGTTGAGCCTCCATAACTGTGTATTGATAATTAACGTCACGTGAAGATTACGCATGTACTGCTGCTGAATATTAGAAAAATAGCACTACGGATCAAGACGCTGTACACTAAGGTGGCAACGACTATGGCGTGGTCGGGGGGTAGACAATTGAGGCTAGCGCAGTACAGCAGCTAACTGGTGGAGGTCAAATTTCCATATTTTAGATTTCCGAGCATGTCTAGGCCCATAGCCAACCAAAGAGCAGAATCAAAGCGAAGAATGTGTTAAAGGTACTCACCTCTTTCTCATCAGTCGGTGTTACATTTGACAGCGCGCAGTTAGATGAGAGGAAACAGAGGCCGAATTCCATGTACCTAGTCTGTGCCCCATGGTCACTAACACTTGGAAATCATTAACAGGTTAGCTAAGTCCACTTGTATATATACACTATATACATTTATATGTGTGTGTGTATCATATATATATATATATATATATATAACGTGCTGTCATTTTTTTGTGTTGTACCTATATATACCTATATATCTATGATACCTACATCTTTTTGTTTAGGCTTCCCTCTCTTTGTCACCCATCCTGATGGTAGCAAAAAAAAAAAAATGGTGACAAAGAAGCAAGAGAGTTAATCTTAGTCCACACCACAGAAGCCAGGACGCCACCTCCAAAAAAGAGGGGAATTTTAAAAAAAAAAAGTTAACATCAAACCTCCCCATCCGGAGATTGGGTACGAAGCCCTCATACGAATTACGCTGAGCGATGCAGTGACTGACCTGGAACGATGAGATCATGCGCCCGAATGAACACAAGGCACCCCCCGACAACCACCTTCAGCAGACTAGTGAAGTCAACCATCTGAAAGTCTCCTAGAAGATGTGAATGCCGCATTGAGAGCGCTCCCCTACTTCAACCATCACAGAATCAATGAGCTGATATACACTTCAGCAGCAGTGATCCTAGAGCATGCTTGGATATAAGAGCAACCATGGGAGCCATGAAAAACAATACCCCCCATGGAAACGACGGTTAGAGGCATAAAATCAAGGCAGTGCAGAGAGAAGTGAGCCAACTGTGAGAGGCCCAATCACATCAGTGTTGTTGATGATTTGGCACAAAGAAGGGGTCCTCACTCCCAGAAGGGACAAAAGGCAGACATTGAGGGCAGTTATAAGTACCTTGGTAATCCCAGAAGCAAATGGCAACCTTGAAGAGCAAACAGGGAAAAGCAGCCTCAGCCAAAAAAACCTCACACAAGTAAGGCAAGTCCTAAGGATTCAGCTCATGGCAAGAACCCGACCCATGCAATAAACAGCTATGCCCTGCCAGTAATCTAGATGAGCCCAGCAGGAATATAAGCTGGACCAAGGAGCGAGATACAGACCGCAGATGCTTAAGACACGAAAGCTCCTGACCATCGCATGCAGGTTCCATCCCAAATCCAGCACCCTGAGACTGTAACTGAGCCGTAAGGAAGGAGGCCGAGGACTAGTGAGTGTGAGAGCCACAGTCCACAGTGAAACATCAAGATCCACAAGTACATCCAGGACACGGGCCTCAACAGTGATGACGTTGCTCAGTGAATGTATCAGACCGTGGTGTGTGCAGAGGAAGAGGAGCTGGAGGAACCATCATGGAAGGACAACAGCCCCTGCATGGGGTGTAACCTGGAACATAACTGAAGTGGCTGATATCAGAAATCCTATCCAATGGCTTGGAAAGCTGGGACTGGAAGGACAGCACAGAGGGCCCTCATTCTGGCTGCACAGAAGCAGGCCTTGAGCACAAGAGCGATAGAGGCCCAGATATCTACCACACCAGACAAGATCCAAGGTGTAGGCTTGCAAAGAGGCCCCTGAGACAATCCAGCACATAACTGCAGGATGTAAGATGCTGGCAGGGAAAGCATACATGGAGCGGCATAACCAGTGTAGCGGGCATAGTGTACAGAAACATCTGTGCAGAGTACGGACTGGAAACCCCAAGGCAAGGTGGGAAAAAACGCCTCCAAAGGTAGTGGAGAATGAATCGAGCCAAGATCCTGTGGGACTGTCCGATACAGACTGACAGAATGGTGATTGTGAACCACCGAACATAGTGGTGGTAGATAAACACAGAGCAAGAGCCGTTGTGGGTGGACATCGCAGTACCAGCGATGGGAATATCAGGAAAAGGAGCATGAGAAACTATAGAAATACCAGGGGCTCAAAGAAGAGCTGGAGAAGGCCTGGAAGGTGAAGGCTCAGCGTTGCCCGTGGTCATTGGAGCACTCGGGCAGTGACCCTCCAAACTGGGAGGAGTGGCTACAGCAGATCCCAGGAAAAAACATCAGACATCTCAGTCCAGAAAAGTGCAGTACTAGGAACAGCAAAGATACTCGTGGCATAAACCCTCCCTCAGGTCCCAGGCTATTGTAGAGGTCCCGAGCGTGGAAAAGAGGCGATAAAAAGACCACCCACGGAGGGTGAGGAGGAGATTTTTATATATGATATATATATATATATATATATATTATATATAATATATATATATAATATATATATATATATATATATCAGCCTAACCCGTCATTCACTGCATAAGCCTGCATTATTTAGCGGACTCATAGTGCACTCATTCACAATGCGATTCAGACACGCAGCTCAAGCTGGATCTCAGGCAAACAGATTGTATTATTTGGTTTTTGTCTGGAGATGTGGAAAAAATCATCATTTAACAGGTCAAATTAAAGTAAGTGGCTAACACCATAACAGTTCATTAATTGTGGTTTATTCATATCAGGGATCAACAGTGTGATAAACCATTGACCGCTCTAGTGATCAGCACTGGACACAATTTTTCCAGGTGCATAACGTAGACCCCTATTTAGTGTCCTAAACTGGAATAGTGTCGACCTTTGGACACGCCTATGAAATTGTAGCATATAGCTCCATGTGCCCTGCTCTTGTTTGACGTAACAAGTACAAAGGCAGGCTACAGGTGCATTACTCTGGCCCTCCTCATTCAGGACTGCTGACAGCCTTCTCCTCCCTGGTGCCTCCAGGGTGGGTGGATGTATGAGTGCGCGCTTGCTCACTGCTTTGTCCCTAATGGCTTTCTGGACCATGTTGTCACGGAGACCGCAGCAGAATACTAAAGCAGGGATTACAGCCTCTCCAGCACCAGAGTGAATGTGAATCTATACTCTCTTGCATTAAGGCAGAGGGAGTCTCGGACACTTTATTACGCAGCACTGAACAACACAAGGAGAGTAGCACCAGAGCAGTGTATTTGTTTAAACGGGGAATGAAATACTGCAGTGGCTTAGAAGCGACCGTTGGATCCATGACAACGACACACATCTAAACTAATTGCCGCTGCATTACAGGGGGGGGGGGGACCTAGCCTTCGCGATAGAATGCATTTGGAATTTTAGAATGGAGCCCAAAGTGAAGTGTGGAAACATAATGTCATTTCAACTGGACAAATTGGGATTTAGCCCAACATGAACCGATTAAAACCAAAATATGACACAAAATATAAAAACCAAAGTGGGTAGATGGTAGCAATGATAATCACTCAGATATCAGAGCCTGGTTTAAACAACTTGTATTATACATAGTTTGATTAATAGGAGATATTTGATTTCTTCTTGAAATATTGACCCTACATGTTTTTTTCATTTTTCTACAGAACCTGTAAATTCAAAATTGTTGCTTCTTTTAGATTTAAATTTTCATATAGAAGCAGCTTGAAAAACCACTCTCAACTTGATGGACAATTATGGGCAGAACTAATTGTACCATGTCAGATACTTGAAAAGGGCAAGTGGTTCCATTTCCTGTTTGATCAAATTAATGTTTCAATCTTTGAAGACAGCAATGGAGAATCGTCTCATTATGAAAAACCTTGTGCACAATTTCTCTTGTTCTCAAACCATTGTAAAGGGAAGATACTGGAGTGAAAACAGGCCCAACTTGTTCTATAGCTCAAAAAAATCCTACCCATGTGGATTGTACCCATCCAGTTGATCTAATGCCATTCATATAAAGTTAGCCAGTGCTCTGTTTGATTTGGTTATCTGACAATGGCTAAAAAGAACAAGCTCAATAGAACAGAAATGCAGGGAAGATCATTGGCAAAGAGCACCAAAAAACGAGAACTCTTTTACTAGTCAGCCATGAATGTGATTAATCTGGGCTCATGCCAGATCTGATTTGTTTAGCACTCCTGAATTGAGTTCTCACACATTCATCATCTGCGATGGCTACTGTGAAAGAAGACGGGGAAAACGTAGAAAGTCATGGTCAAGTATTTGAATCTGATTGGTTGAAGCATCACAACAGTGGAACGAGCAGAATTGATGTTTGATGCTGGGTTGTATTTAGAACCTTAACCTTAAATCATGAGACAACTGAACTCACCAAATTTTCATGAGAATCTATCTTGCTGCGTCAAGGTTAGCATAGGCGTTGACTAAGTCAGTCCTTAGTGATGTTGAGTAGCCTGGTTTGATGTGCTTATGTTACTTTCATTGGGGTGTGGTATATAATGCCTTTAGCAGCTAAGGGTGTACACAGTATAATTTTCTGCAAAACATTGTCACTTTGTCAAATCAACCTGGTAAATGCTTGGTGTATGTTAACCGGTGAATGAAATTGAATTGGATGTTGTTCACGCAGTGTATGCACAAAGACAAATTTCATTGTTGTGGGACGATAAAGTTTAAGTAAATTAAGTTAAGTATGCCAACATTTTAGCATTAAGTAATTATAGGCCCTAAAATGTTACCCTTGTGCACTCCAAACTAATGG
>JAIEZT010001368.1:2274666-2340251 GCA_019594935.1 Periophthalmus modestus
ACGTGCATAATAAACGTGTAATATTTTGTCCATACATCGGATACTTTGCTGCTTATAACAATCAGAACATCATAAATACTGCAATCTGGAATGGGGGAAGTTCAGCTAGATTGAAAAATTAAACAAGAGCAGGATAAAGCGATAAGAGAACAGAACACATATACAAAACATTGCAGAGATGATCCTGACATTGGCCACAAAAAATATGGCGTCTAAGAGGCCACAGGAGCTTGGACCTTCAAAGGAAGGACACTTTCTTGAGTGCTTGAGATTCATTTGCAAAGCATATCAATACTATTAAAATTAGCCCAGAACTAATCCAGAATGGAGATCTCCATCATGCTTGGCCCAGAAATGCCGTTGCAAACTTTCTAATATAAAAAGATCGCAACAACAAAGTAATACTTTCAGCATTCTTGACATTGATGAAACAAATAGACCTAAAGAAGATAGAACACGTGTCTTTTGTTGATTTTACACTATTATATAATAGCCCGTCTGAATATCAGTTTTTTTCTTTTTTTTTTCTTATTTGCCAGTTTCAGGAAGCCAGAAGAAGCCCTTCATTAATACTGAGGACTCCCTAACATGCTAGACCATTATTCTTCTTAGATATGATTTCGAAGTGCAAGAGCAATCAGAATAGGGCTCAGATCATGATGGGGCCTAAGCCGTCACGAGGAGCGCACCGAGTAGCAGACATAGTGGGGTCTCGGCCGAGGCCAAATATGCTTTTTTTATGCCTCACTGAAATTCACATTGCCTTAATTCTAGTACTTTAAAGACACAGTTAAGAGAAATACCAAGAGGCACGAAGTGGTGATTTGTTTCTTTGCCACAAAAACTATGTTTCCATGGTCAGGTCTCCCAGTCGATTGCAATCTAAAAATAATTTCGAAAGAGACATATATTCCAGCCCTCCACCATCAGTGCACACTACGTTGGGCGACTGCCCTGAGTACTCTGTGGGACTGGCTAAGCCAACAGGTTCCTAAGAGAGCACCCCCATCCCCCCCCCACAACATGTTGACAGTAGCGCAACACCGGACTTTTAGACCCAGACTAACGTGCGACTTTGTTACTTTTTTATTTGTTATGCGTCTCAAGAAACTACATTCCTTTTAAGAGATGCTCAAATTTTAATCCACTGATTTGCCAGAAAAAGCTGTAGCTTTGGTCAAATCACAGCTCTTGAAAAATTTACAAGAACTCATGAACAGGCCCGTGCTTTGACGAACATTCTGAGCCAAAAATGTCTTCGCATGTTGTCCCTGCGAAAATGCTAGTGTCTCTCTACACAACCGACCTCCAGACGTGCGAAAAAATAAACGTCAGGACCTTCTCCCTGCGCTACAAGGGACGCTTATGTATTGTATACAGTGCGGCAACTAATAACAGGACAATAGTAAAAACTATTTCAGAAGAGGGGTATTCTACCAGACGTTTTGGACAAGATGTTTAGGAAACTGAGAAATTAGATTTTCAAGAAATAAAATACATCTACATGGAGTACACCCAAACAGCAAAACATTACCTTGTGACAAAGATCACCTGTTTGCTTTTGCCAAACTATATTGGCTGTGACTTGGTATATCTCAGTACATGAGGGTACACCATATAAAAAAAAAATGTGATGCAGAGACCATCTAGCCTGACTGCATTTACTGAGCCATATCAGGAAGTCTTTCATGTATCCTGATATCCATGCGTATACATGCAAATTGCACTAGCACTACCTGTCAGCACAGCAGCCTGTGAGAACACAGAATTTCTTCCTGGAAGCTAATTAACTAAACCACCTCAGAACCACATATGGAAACCTGAGATGATCTTGGAGCTTTAAGCATTGAAGTGTAAACAAGTACCAAGTCATTTAAATATGGAGAGGCGTTTGCTAGCATGATCGATTTTTGCTGAAACATCATAGAGAAAACCGCAGAATACAGTTGCTGTACTGCGATAAGCTCATTTCAGAAACAAAAAGTCACTTTATTTCTGTTGTGTTCTAAATACTGTCATGTACCTCCGAGTTCGTTGATTGCCTCCATGGAATTATAATACAGCATACTTTGTTACTTTGTTCTCATGAACAAAAGATTAATGCAACTATTCTTCACTATGATTAAATTGATACTACCTACAGACTCAGATTTTTGATTTTGGCAATTGACAATTGAGGCTATTTATTCAATTATATCACTGTTACAGTGAACATAAACAACAATAACTTTTTCACATGAGCTAACAGTGTTTCTGCCCCTATTTTTATTTTGGAATTATCATAGCACATAAACTGTAAGAGGCACAGCTATTTAAATCATTGATTATCTATTTATCCTATTTAGATCAGATAAAAATATATTGCTATAGACGATGCCAGTATGTTTTCAGTTAAACTCATAAATACATACACTTGACACTTCCGGCTGTAATCAGAACGGACAGTCTTGAGTGATGTCACCAAGCACTTAATATTGAACTGGTCAAGTTTTCAACCATGACGCCCGCAATATATTATGGATATATGGTGCGTAGCACCGTAAGACAGTTTATATATATGTAGAATATATATAACTATTATATATATATATATAAATATCCTCCTCCTCACCCTCGCGCTAGGGACCTCTACCAGAGGCCCTGGAAGACGTTGAGGCCGTGTATGCCGCAGTATCCCTTTGCTGCTTCCTTAGTAATGCACTTTTCTGCGACTGAAGATGTCTGCCAATGTTTACTGCTCCAAATGGCTTATAGTGACTCGAGATAGCATCGAGCCAACGAGCCGGTGCAGCGACTTGCAAATACTAGAATGACAGAAATGGTGCATAGCCAGAATCACAGCCCGCCGACATAGTGGTGGTGCGAATAATAAACAACAGGAGACAAAGCACCAGTTGTGGTGGACATCGCCAAGAGTACCAAGCGATGGTGAACATCAGGAAAAAACGAGAGCATTGATCGAAACTAGAGAAATACACAGACGGCGCCCTCAAGAGCTGGAGCTGGGAATGGAAGGAAGGTGAGAGCCCTCAGTGGTGCCGGTGCAGTCATCGGAGTAGCCACTCGGGTGCAGTGAACCCCAACTGGCAAGGCGTGGCTACCAGCACGCATCCCATAAAAACACATCAGGACATCTAAGTCCATGGAAAAAGTGCAAGTACTAGGCAACAGCAAAGGCTATCTGCGCCAGAACCCCTCAAGCCTCCCGGCCTACTGCTGTAGACGCGCTCACGGATTACTGCAGCCGATGAAAAAGAGGCGGATAAAAACCACCTGCGGGAGGGTGCAGCAGAGGAGTTTTATATATATTATATATATATATATATATATTTACTAGATATATATAATATATATTATAATATCTATATATATATATACAGAATACATACATGATATATATAGCCATACACATACATACAGATATATACTACATACACATCCATACATACATACATACAATACATACTATATAATATATAACATACATACAATTATATATATAGTAATCTATATAATATATATATATATATAATATATTATATATATATTATATATATATATATAATATCACGCAAATATATGACACTATTATACTATAATATATATAAATTATACATATATATATATATGTTTTGTTATATTTGTCTCCTTACATCCCTATTTCTGAAGCCGGCCTGATCAAATTTTCCTATTTCTCTTGATGCTATTATAGGTCTGCGCTGCATTCCCTAGTGGTGAGCCCTCTTCAGTGGCTAATCAGTATAAAAAGCCGCAGAAAAATAGGAAACAAAAAGATTTGAATTCTTTTATAAAAATAAAAAAATTAAGGTCCGACTGGGCACCAAATGATCACAAAACGTCATATCAATAGATCCTGCTGTCTCCAACAGTTGAACCACTCCCTGTGCTATTGATGGAAAAAAAACCAGCCCCTTACTCACACTACTGGGCTTGCACCGACCACCGTAGTGTTGTAGAACTTACGGCAAGCTCGGTGTTTCAATCGTTTCCACTGCAGAACAAAGAACCTGTCAGAGAGCGGCAAACAGGGGAATTTAGCTGCTTTCATCTGCTATAGACAATATTCAAAGAGTATGAAACTCATCAGAGCTGAAGTCACCAGCTATGCGTGAAATACATAATTTGTATTGTGCCCTAAAGCAACATATTTTAAAAGCTTAGATACCAAAATTTGATGCCCCGACTGCTTAAAAAGATTTTTCATTGACAGCAACAAGTACCAAAGCAGTGATTTAGAGGACTACTATTTAAAATAGTTTTTAACCTTTTTCAGTAAATTTGGCTGATAAATTGTTATAGATTTGAAAAAAAAAAAAAAGTGTGATTCATTTTGCACACTGCCACTAGTTTGGCTGATGTAAACAGTCGGCCATTCACTCTGATGAGCAGTTGAACGCTTTGGGACAGAGGTGACAAACAAACAGTCACACTCTGACCGCCCCCAGTTAAAGACCCACCTCGAGCTGATCTATGCCTCTGCAGTGACAGTAATTTCTGACAAGGGAATTATGACGATCAACTCAATATACAGCGACAGCCTACGTCTGCGTCTGTCTAGGCAGGTGAGACCTGTGTTATGCCCTGGTGTGATGTTTTTCTCCTCTAGCCAATAGCACGGTACAATTCTCACAGTGTATGTGTATTTAAGTGAAAACCAAGAAAAGCACCACGGTATATAGGGGAAGCGATGTAGTGTGATGCGAGTATATTCAAGCGAGGACTACTGTGCTGCTTGAGCGTCGTTAGTCATAGACAATAGTGTTGCAAAGCTGATCAGCTGATGGACTCTCATGTGGCTAAATGCTGCGTGTTGCTTTGGACGTGAATGATGCCATGGTATATGTGAAACAAAGGTTGACCCAAACAAAGTAAAGTAAACAGAACAAATCTATGGTGCACAATTGGGCTCACGGCCACAGAGCATCTAATGTGTGCAAAATGACATACTATTCATACAAACCGACCATGTTTGCTTTAGAGTAGTCAAGCTGAGGTTACTGTGATGTGTCTGATATAGTGTAAACCCTCAGCTCCATCCAGACCGTCTGCATCCATAGCAAACGACCGAATGTTAAAAATCCTGTCAACTAGCCGACAAATCGTTTTAAGAGTGAAGAAGTTCGCCTAGCCCTCATCTCAAGCCGAGGGCCCACCTGAAAGCTACCCAATTCAGCCCTTAATGACCATGCATTCAGCTGCGAGACTAACCTATTCAGCCTTAACGACACTGCCCTATTGTTCTCAATTAGTTCTCGGGCACGTTCCTGAGGATGGCAGTTGTAGATGGGGAAGAATTATGTATCAAGCCCCCATTCCATACTCCATTCCCATAAGGAAGGATTCTTTTTCCTTATATCAAACATAGCTTCTGTCAACTCCCCTATCAAACCATTTCTTTATTTTCTCTGGCCAGATCTGAACTTCATACCTTCAACCGGAGGTGGTTCGTGCCCTTCAAGAGGTTAGATGCCACGGCGCGAGTGGGGTCCAGAGGAACTCTCCGCCACGGTGTTGTACATCTTGCTTCGTCTGGCGTAGCTACTTAGTTTCTCCAGTGAGTTGTAACGAGACATCTGCCACTCTTCACTACAATTGAATGCAAGTAGGACTACATTACTTTGGTGTTTTGGGCCCTCTGGACGTTTGATTCTTGGAGTAGCAAACATGTTTTGGTTTGCTTAACGATGTTTGTAGGTCTTAAAAAGACAGAAATCTCCTACTGAGAGTTTTTCAGGACACACATGCTGTGTAAGCGATGGTAACACCTTACCTCCTTCTTATGAGCTTCAGATTCCCTATTTTTTTTTAGCTCTCTTAGCATCTATGAGCGAGGCCCATTTTGGATATCAGACAAGCAGAAGGGAGCGGCTTTCTCCCACGTGCTGCACTCCTACCTTACTCTTTTTAACTCTGTGTTTCGTGGGCCCCACTTGAAGCTCTGTGTTTTTCTAGTGCTTCTAGCGATATAATCAGGAGTTGGTCCTGCACTGCCCAGGATAGGTACACCCTTTCATGTGCTCTTGCTGAGGATGATTTGTTTTTGGTCGCCGGTTCAAACAAACTGGATCTAGTAAGATGAAAAAAAATAAAGACAAAAAAAGGTAATTTGACAAAAAAGAACCAAATGAACCTTTTGGAAATTGGCTGAAATAGACTGTTAGCTGACAAAGAGAATTATACAGAATTGCAGCCAGGCAGAACATAAAAAATAAATCAAACCTACTGAAAGCATTAGAGAAGAAGTAATGTGCTAATCCAGATGCAGCTGTATTCTACTGTGGCACTTAAATAAACTCTTTCTTTTTTCTGTTTACTTTTTTTTTTTTTACCTCTATTTGACTTTTCTCCCTGTCCAGATGTGAGATAGAGGTTAGGGTGTTGTGTGCCTCCTGCGCCCCGAGGGAATATGACAACATTTTGTTGACCTGCATACATATATGATCTCATCCTACTCCTAGTCGTTTGTCAATACTCTTACCAAGCTGGTATACTTCAAATAGCTTTAACAGAATCTGACCCTTTATCGTTGACAGCATAGCCTGTAAGCGGCCATTTTTTTTTTTTTTTGAATTAGTGATGAGATACCATATGATGAGTGGATGTATTGCACCCTACTGCTCCATAACAATGGTTGTGTCAGAGTATGCCGTCCGGTAACCTTAAATGGGCCTGGGTTGACTACTGTGCATTGTTATTTTGCGAGCGGGACCTGTCACACCCTACACATGATGACATTCCAAACTGTCAGTGGGCTTGAAAGATAATCTAATACATGCAAGCGTAGTCAATTCAAATGGTGCCGAGGTTGACCAATCTCAGATCTGCTGAATCCTTCATTCTGTAAAAAAAACTTTACATACACTACAACGCCCCTAGAAACAGCCAACTGATTGTTCATAAGGAAATAGATAAAAAAACATACTAATATTTAGGCCAAACATGCTCAACAGAAAACAAGCAGAAGACAGAGCCCTGCTCACTGGCCCCAAACGAAGGTCAAGTTTTGTGCGCAGATAGTAAGCCCAGGTTCTCAGTAAAATACACACTTTTCTATGTTTTTCATAAAAAGTAAAAAACAAGTCACAGCAAAAAACAAAGTTTAATTGGCTAGTCTTTTATTTGGCTCAAGATCGCCACAATTTACATGACTGAAGCCTTTAAGCAAAACATTTAAGCTACTTCCTTCCATTCGATACTGGTTAAAAGGGTTAGGTAGCTTGACTTCATAGACTATTTAAAGCCACCCCGATTAACTAATGCCCATGTCTGCTGTTTAAGAAAACTTCCTGGAGTGGTGAGGGCCTGATCGCTGGGCAAAAATCCCTCGCTTTGGCATATGAATAATACGAAACTAGGCAGTGTTGTGAGACTCCAATACTGGTGTACTCTGGATACAGACTTATGGGTGCAGCAGATCAGGATGGGCTTCGAGGAGTCTTGTCAGCAATGTGCTCTCAGCTTTTTAGGACACGTGGACCATTATTGAATCCCAGGAAATCAAGCTCAATGTTGGCCCATTCTGGTTCTGGATCAACTTGTGTAAGACTTATAAGCCTCAAATACATATATTGTAAATATCATATGTCTTCTAGGTGCAGTGTTGGAAACTAATATGAATATATCAAAAAGAAAAATCAAACATATACAATACTAATTTTGAGAAAAAATATATAATTACATTTTAATTGGTGCAGTATTCAGGAATAGAGGTACATTTTTGCAATCAAAGACATAAAGTCAGGGGTAATTCTAATTATTTAGAATACAGTACTAGGCATTGGCAGCCATCCATTTAAATTTTCTTACTACTTAACCATGAGCCAGTCGCTGGAGCTCTCAGACGGCAGCCATGTTGCGCCAAAAGCCCAGGAATCCCTCGCAACACACAACAATTCCTCAAGCTTTCCCGGGAAGCATCTGCGGCATTTCAGGCCAATCCGAGAGACCATAGTCCCTCCTCACTCACGGGTGCACGGACACGTCCTAGAACAACTACTGCACAAGAGCAGGCACTTTTCCGGCCAGCCGAGCAGACATAGTCCCTCCTCCTATCACGAAGTGGGCATGTAATGAATACCATCTGCCCAGAGCAGGAGTCTAGGAGGCATCCAGAAGCATGACCCCAAGTCACACTCAGCTGCGATCCTCTCAACACGAATGATACAAAAAACATTGTCACAATAAATAAGCCCAAAAGTTCTTTGCAGTCTAGACCAGACAAATGCATTCCATATGTGTTGGTCTATGCTTTATGGTGTGAAATTTCAGAACAAAGCGAGTCATGATAGATGTTGCGAATTGTTACAGATAAAACCATCTAAATGACTTGCACACGCAGCTCTGATGCCTCTGAAATCTTAGCTTCTAAAACACCCGGGTGAATGAAAATTCTCACCGGAAATTTCCAGGCGGACTTTGAATTGCCGTAGACATGCGACTTGCTGTTGCCGGAAGGTGATTCCACAAGCATCAAAGTCTGCATAAGTCCAGCCCCACAAGAGCTATCCTTTAAAAATAATTATGTCAACAGCTTTTAAAAATTTTAATTAGATAATTTCCAAATTATAATTTCACTTTCAGGAAGCAAACTTTATTTCTGATACCATATCAAAGATTCATTTGAGCAAGATGATCTGTGCTATCAAAAAATTAAATACATTCTCCAAGGGAATAGAAAACTAGGATCACTGGTGCCCTAGGGGGGGGATAATAATGCCCACTTTAATAATCTGGTGATGAAATCAATTTAGTAACCCCTAACACTTGCACATGGATTTTAATGTTTTTAATGAACCCTATGCAGTGTTATGAATCATCGCGCCATGCAGAAATGAGTAATAATTTCACTGGCAGGTCTTTCCGGTATAAAATAAAGATAAATTAAATAAAGTAATGGCTACTGACCTGGTGATGTTTTCTTTTTTATCTTGTGGGTGCGGCTGGCTGAAGTTTGAACCAGGATGTAGTACTCCTTTCCGGTCTGAGAGTTGTGAGGCCCAGAAGATAGTCCTGCCCATGGTAGGCTCTCTCCAAGCTGTGCCTGCTGGTAAGAAGAGCACACTCAGACTGCGAGCCTGACCTGAGCCCTCAGCTGTTTGATAGTGGAGGTGTGAACAGAATGCTGCTTCCCAAAGCTCCTTATCCTGACCAGCAAGTGCGATGGGTAAGATACGCAGTAAAATTATTGTGGTGATTTATACCATACCATATTTTCCAGACTATAAGTAGCAATTTTTTTCATCGTTTGTCTGGGGGTGTGACTTATAACTCAGGATATGACATCTATGTGAAATTTGTTTAGTAAGAGCAGAGGTTGCATCTTCTTACGGAGGCAGATTGGAGTTGTCAGGAAGCGACACCGAGGGACCGAGGATGAAGCACTCAGTGGAATTAGTGCTTTGTTTTTTGTTATACATTTCATATTTATTTTCCCTTATTATCCCCCTTCAGTTATAAGAAAGGTTAAGAAAAACTCCCTACACACTGGTACCTCATCTTGAGTCACTTTGTATTCTCACGATGTTTCAGTCCCTTGACCTTCCTTAGATTACCGGAGAAATGTCAATGAGAATACAAAATGAAATCAAAACCTTTCAGACAACGTGCTCGTTCCGAGGCACCGTCACCCAGTTAAGGTGTGAAAGAGAGTCTACACAGGAAAACCCTCCATTTGTAAAGACCATAAAGGTGGTGATTTTTAATTTGGGTGAATAATAAAAACGGAAAAAAAACGAAACAATATTGTAAATGCTGCGTTTAGTATAAGTTTAGTTTAAGGGTCCGTGAAATTGCTTCCTGTTTCCCTTTCAGCCTTTTACATGATGGTGAAGTTCGTACTCAATAGAGCACTCTTTAAGAAACAGCGAGTCAAATAGAAAGTTTTGAGTTATCGATTTGTTTACTAGTTGACAAGAGGTATATGATATTTTCGTTGTGCAGCAAGTTTGTGTGTTATATGTGATTATGAGGCCAGAGCTGAGTTTATAGTTATGGTTTGGTATACAGTGTGAACTGTGATGGAAGAAGTAAGAACACAGGAAACATCAGTGAACAAGAACTCGCGTGTCTACTTGTTTTTGTGAAAAAAGAAGCATATGTTACCTTAGCGTATCTGATTAGCTGTAATATTCTTACGTAATTAACAAGGTGATCCCCTGCTCTTCCTGCCTTGTTCCTGCATCCTGTGTGGCCTGTCCCTCCTCACATGCCTGTCTCTGGAGGGAAGGGCGGAGTCCTGCGCACTATCCGCTTCGCCCTGAATCCCATCAACGCAATCAACGCCACTGCGGGAGGATACGAGGAACCAGGACTCTCCACTCGGGGCCAGATCGTCTGCTTGTTTCACTGGTCATTCTACCGTTTTTCTACCGTTAGTGTTAATGCTAGTGTTCCTGACTAGAGTTCCTGCTATGCAGCAGTTGTTCTCTATTATTGTATGTATAACTTGGGCCTTTAAAAGATATGTCCTGTTCCGTTTTTCATAAAATAGATTCATTAAAACTAAAGGTTCCACCAACATGTGACTTACTACAGTTAGTGGCACCTATAAATAAATAAATTATATATGTGGGTAGATATGTGTGTGTGTGGGGGGTATATATATATGTAATATTATATATCTAAATATATATATATCTATATAGATATATCGATATATATAGATATATATATATATTATATATATATTTATTTTTTTATTATTATTATTATTCTCTTTATTTAAAAGTATACTTTGGTGGTGGTTCTCAAGACGATTATCCAGCCAAAAAGGCAGAATGAGCCTCACATTAGTCTCTGTTATGGTGCCAGTTTTTCCCCCAAAAAAAAAGCGGAAATCCAATTTGTTTAAACATAACAAAAGGACTCTCTCTGATTCTCGAATGGTCACTTACCTAAACCTCAACACTTGATGAAGCCAATTATTAAATCCAGTGCTAGTGCAAGCCTCTGCAGCTCCGTGAGTGAATTATGAGAGCTTCTTGAGTTTCACACATAGGCAATGACCTGTACATATATGAGAATGAAAAAACAAAATGTCTGTGTCCTCTGCAGGTTAAGGCTCTGGCAACCCAGGTGCAGTTGTGTGATGGCAGGCTACATACCCAGTTCCTTTAAAGAACAGCTGAAACATTTTGGGATTATTTTTTTTTCAACACTAGAAAAGATTTAAAACTGCTGAACTAATACAGAACTCCCCTGCACTTGTAGAACATGTTTGAGCAGAAGGTCAAAACTGCATGGGTTAGCAGTTTTTACACAGGAAATAAATATAATTGTGTTGTTGGGCATCTTTGAGATTAGATAATTATGTCCCAAATGACACAACAAGATCACAGGAAAAGTAGCTCTTATTTGAGGTGAAGTGTGCTGACCGCTGGCGCGGACCTGAGAGAGTTTCGTGTCGTGACAAGTAGAGAGGAGTTGCAGGACGCTGTGTTGAAACAAGAGGGGCTGTGTACCTCAGCTTTAAGAGGGCCGTCGCTTTTCACCAGTCTTCTGCAACATACAACACCACAATCCCGTTCTTTTAATTAAACATCTAAAGTGATTACGAACAGGTATAGGCTAATTATTTCAATAAACATAGTTAACATAATTTTAATTGAAAATTAATAATTGTAATACCTCGTTGGACATGGGCAGGGGCACAGATACATAGAGGTACATGTAAGTAATTCAATAACTGTTACCTAACAGCCTACAGGGAACAAGGGCCAGAATTTGTCTAAATTACACGAAGGTTTGTTATCATTAGACTTAAAGCCTGGGGTCCACACGGGGCCCCAATTGACAATTTTTGTCTTATAAGATTGCAAAACAGCCACACAGCACAACATTTCTTCAGGGCATCCCAAACCCCAGCCACCAGCTACAAAATCTATTATCAACTTTTTATTCAGAGAGCACCTGAGTAGAAAAAAAAAATTTCTTGGCCCCCGATTAATGGATTAATGCCTACAAAGGCCTTAGCAAAGGGACCCATTTTTTGAGTACTGCAAGTGGCGGTCAGGGAGGCACCATCAGGAAAACTTTTCTGCGTGTTACTGAGGACGCCTGGTGGTTTACTGTTGGTCACAAAGATTGATCATAGACGCAGTGAGAGGAGGCTCTGGCAACCCCGATTGGGGCTCTGGCTTGAACCAAAACCCTCTTTACCCTCTACATGGTTTCTATTGGGTGTAGCCCTTCAGCAGGCATGGGATAAATTCCCACTACTATGCCTGATGACTACAATGCTACACCTCACAATACGGCTCACCCCCCTGGATCTCTAAACTTGGGGGTCAAGTTTGACCCCCACCCCCTTTGACAATACCATGTCACCCACATCTGCAAAACGTATCCTGGCCTCGGCACTGATTTCAAAGCCTCCATGTTCCCTCTCAAAAGATCTTTCCCCCCTGGGGCTGCGAGAGCTCGCCCCATGAACGCTTTGTCTCCCAGGGTGAACTAACTGGTAACAAAAACTCCTCATTGGGATCCCTGGCAGGAGCAGTCCGAAAGCGCATTTATGTTTCAGACGAACAGCGCTGTCAACGGGTCCTAATGAGGGGGCGGAAACACAAGCACATCACCCCCATCTTCCACTGGGATTTTCCAGTTCACCATCTGCATCGAATACAAGGTCCTCCTGCCCCCACCTCCTTACAGAAACTGCTCAGCACCAGCTCAGCCAGGACCGGTCAGGCCAACAGCACCGTCTGCTCCAGCCAAGGACACAGCTCAAGACCATGGGAGAAAGGGCCTTTGAGGCTGCTGTCCCCTGTCTGTGGAATGCCCTACCAGACCATCTCCGGGCTCCCATTAAACGATGGAGCTTTTTAAAAAAGGTCTAAAGGTCTTTTGGAACATTTCTGTAAGCATATTCCTTGTTAGCTTTCTATAGGTTTATAGATGTTTTGTGTTTTTTTTTTGTTTTATTGTTGTTCTTTTACTGTAGTGCACAGCAGATTTGCCTCAAATGTAAAACGGCATTATAAATAAAATGTACTATTATTATACATTGTTATGCATCTTAGACTCTAAAAAATACTTCAATAGTAACTTAGCCCACTAAAACTATCAGACAGTCTTTGGTCTTACGATGGTTTTTAAATTTGAATCTTTTGTTCAAAGTCTCACACGTGGACAAAATTGATACAGTCGACCACCCAGCTTTAGAAAAAACCACAGACACCACCTCTAACTTGACGGCATAACAGGAATAGACTTAAGGTAGGTGGGACATCTCCTATAGTGTTTGGCTGTAACAAAAGGAAGATCAGCGTGCTAGCAGTGATAGCCAGCTAATCTGCAATATTATTGCATATTGGAAATCTGCACACGAAACCAAAAGAATCAACGAGGAGCAAACACGGTTGAAGATTACACGCCACCTCTATATCACACCACATGCTGGGTTGGCAAGGAGCAGGCACTTGGCAGCAAAAGAGCTGGGTCAAAAAATCAACCTGTTGCTAATGCTTTAGTAGGGGGGACCTTGGAGAAAGCAGCGAACAGATTGGTCTGTTGTTAATGATCATATTTAAATTAACCCATTGCTCGATTAGGTAAAAATAAAACATATCGAGAATAAACGAGGCCGTTCAGCAGCCGCGACAGAGGAGAATGGAACTGCAAAACCAAAAGCTCAACAGGAACCACACTGTGTATCCATGTTCCACTCCCGTTGATAATGCTGGCCAGTGGTAGGGCATTATTAGCTGGGTCATTTATACATACAGTCTATCGCCCTTGACAAGTAAAAAACTAGCAACAAACTTGCATATAATGTGCACTTTTGCGATGATAAAATACTAACAATGCCGTTCTAAGTAGAGGCAGAAAGCACAACAGCCAGAGCTTATTCTTTGTACCTAAAGAGCTGCGGCCTCTGCTCACATCCTTCCGGACAGCCTGTTTCCATATATGTTCCTCAGGTATAAAAGGTTATGTATCTCAGGGGTGTAAAACAAAGAGTCACTCTGCTTTGAATGTATGCATTCTTTGTCCATTCTGGCATAAATACTCAGAAGATCAGCGTTCCGATGCATGGAGCTTCAAGAGGATCTAGAAGGAAAAGGCATGTTCCGAGAACTGATTGATGGAGACAAATCAAGCTTAGTGACATCAGAAGATGGGTTAAAGCAGCTTCAGTTTCCAATGAAGAAGCGGCTTGCGAGGCCTGAGCAGCGGAAAGCGTCTTCGACTCCTACAACGGATTTGTCCAGTTGAACACGATGATGAACTTGCCATCTTGTAGCTGCTGGATCCGACCTGGGGACGACGATGAGGGTTTACACAGATCTCTATGGAATTACAAAATAACCAGTGCCCATTTCCCAGTCAACTAGCACAACCCAGAGAGAAACCGACGAGAAGTTCCAGAAAGGGGTCTAGCCCACTGGGACAGTGATGACGGGCTTTCGACTAAACTGGAGGACACTGTAAAGGTGAACCATGTTTCACTACACTTTGCTTTACATGTAATACTAGTATGAGTAGACTACTGAAAGGATTTATGATCAGAGTAACAAAGGAGATTAAAACGTCTTGAGGAGTAATTATGGCCAAGATACCAAACAGTCCATGGGTAGTGAAGTTTCCTAGTAGTTGTAACTAGCCAGTAAAACAGTCAGAAGGGGAAGTCCCTGCTCTTAAGCAAACAGTCCCTAGTTTGAAACTTCGATATAAGCGTTACTAACGTAGTATAAAAGGGAAAAAAAGGGTGAGAATCCCTATGTAGTTAAGTGAAGGTGGGCTAAAACAATTTCTTATGAGGGAGGAGAGAGTCAAAAAGAGCAGTGAACCCTGCCGTTCAGCGGCTATGGATATTATGTATATGATAGTATGTACATGGCAACAAATGCATTAAGAAAAATGCTAATTTACATCATGGACAACACTATATGATAGCACTGAAATGTATCACATTACCGCATTTGCATTGAGCCTCTTAAAGAAAGAAGAAATCACAGGTATAAAAGTAGTCCACTACATGCTGTCTGCATCTAATGTGTGAAGCGTTTTAGTTGATTGTACAACAATCAGGAAGTGCACATTAGCATGCTAGTGGTGTTACCTTTAACATTAATATCAAAACGTCACCCTGAACTCTGAAAGTGTTGTGAAAAGTGCTTACAAAGTCATTGACAGGAATAATTAGGATGACTCAGGATTATGGATAAGGTAAGTGAGGAATAACTTTGGATCACTGCCAAACTGTTTAACAATTAGTACTAATTATAGTTTTTAAGATAGATATTTAGGGCAACAAACACTGAACCTCAACCCAAGACCAAAACAATTTGTTAGGCCCACATTAGCACATTCCTGAGTGGCACTCTTGAAATATGTCTTATATGAATATGGTTATAGAGCTCGGGATTGTGACATCACATAAAAATTTTAGCAGTGAGCCTAATGTAAAAAAATGGAGATTTTAAGATTGCTGAATACTAAACTTAGCATTATTTTCGAAATGTTTTCTGATACTAGTATTATAACTTTGCATGACCTCAAATGGGGGGTGTTATGTAACTACTTTGGTTATGGCAGAATTATTCAGCAGTTACCTTGGTGACACAATGCACACAAATAGACTAACACAGCCAAAAAAAGGCCTTTTTTTGAGACTGTATGAAATCTTAAAGAAAAACAAAAAATGGACTGTGAAGACTTTGTTTTAAGGAGCCTTACTATGGTCATGGTCATTTTTAGGTGTTTGATGTTCAACAAAACAGGTGAGAGTAACTAACTGAAAAATGAATGCTAACTAGAATGTGACTGAAATGTTGCTTGAGAGAAACTTGTTTAACAGCACAAATAAGCTCATCGTTGTAGTTCCTGATTACTCAATTTGTTTGGTCAGTTTGTTGTGCTAAAATAAAACTCAGATAAAGTCTAACAGAGCTTCAGAGAGAGCAGTGCCTGCAGTTACCCTCACACCCTCAGGTAATGTTGATGACATCAGCTGCAAAGGTAGATAATAAGTACCAGTAATGAAATCCAGCAATGTATTGGGTTATTCCACCGTGCTTTTAGCATCGTTTTGCTAATAGATTTTCATGAGGAGTGGTAGCATTACTGCCACAAAACATGGCGGGCTTTCCAAGGTAAAGGACGAATTTGACATTCCTTCCAGAACTTCCATTAAAATAATCCAAAATACATATCCCACATATTCATTTTTGTCATTAGTATCTTTGCCTAATATAAAGAGCAGAATATAATGTGAAGCTTACTGCATCTTTTCGGGGTGGGCACGCTTTGACCCACCGGATCTTGGTCCAGGAGCCAATCGCTGGGCTTGGCTTTGTGGAACATCAGGAAAAAACCCACGATTATGGGCAGGTCGCGGGTTCGAAACATTTCCTAAACAGCACAGTCCAATTTTACAATTAAAATCTCCACCCATCTTTGTCATCTTATGCTCATTCAGGGCAAGCTTACGTTTATATCCATTACTGTGATAAATGTGTTTATAAACACATTTTTGCTAATTTTGGTTTAATTCCGCACCAAATTATGCATTCATTGTGGCTTTTAATTTCTCCTTTTGGTTCACCTTAGGATAATTATTGTTACATTTTCTTAACTTAAAATATTGTATACATTTGGAAAATAAACTTATAAACTTCACCTTCATTTCCATGTGAATCATTAAGGCGCTGGAGCTTCCTCGGCTGTCAGCAAACAAGAATGAACAATGGCAAAATTACACCAATATGGTCCTTATCCCTCCATGAACGCCATACTAATAGGGGGGGGCTCTAAAATTTGACTAGGGCTGGGCCGGCGTATATATATCAGTGACATGCAGCTTCAGATGAGACAGGTGAGGCCAGGGCCGGGGGGGGTGGGGGGGGGGGGGGGGGGACGGGTCGTGCATCACAGAGAAAAAAATAAATGAAATGGTTATATTTATCCAATGATTTTAACTATAAAGTTATTTCTATTCAACTTTGCAAGTTTATTCTTTTTTTTTTACTCTTTTACATTTACCGTTGAAATCCTGAGAAGAGACATGCAGTGAGGCAAACCGGCCGTGTTGGCCTCACATGGACTGACTGTGCCGTAGCTCGAGCAGTGACAGTCTGCTTGCTGTTTAAGCGGCTGTGAAAAGGCACCGGGTGAGGCACACAGTTAACCTGCCTCCACCCCCCCCCCCCCCTTCCCTCTGTTAGGGTGCATCGTGAGCCCAGGGATTCTGCATACTCCCGCAGAATAGGGGCCGCAAAACTACAAATTTAGAGTTAGCAAGTTAACTTTAAGCAATCCGTTCATACTTGTTTTTCTCTATGTCTCGCCCTACTTTTAAATGGAGGAAGATTACATATTAAAGCTTAAGCGTTTTCCTAAACTGGACTTTCGGACGAAGCAGGAGTTTTATAATTAAAGGAAGATCAACTCTAAAGGAGCGAAAATGGTTTGCTCCAGATGACGGGATGAAAAAAGACTCGCTTTCTTTTTCAAACAGAGTGGTACAACATTTAATACTTCAAAATCCATTAAAAAATTGGGGAACCAGAGAATAAGGAAAAAAAAAAATATACAAAACACAGTTTGCTTTTTCTTTCATACTATTAGGAGCTATTTCATACGGACTTTGAAAATTTTATTTTGAATTCTTTTTTATTCTGGCCCCAAGTCCATCTGGGAGAGAAACTGACCCGGGCCAAATGTTCTGACACCTGGTTTAATTATTATTATTATTCACTTAGTGATTATATTTCAGTTTAAATAAACAAAGCAGAAAACTTGGAACAAGGTTCACCCTTACCTATTTAAATATAATTTGGTCACATTTTGGCAGGCCAGATTAATAGTCCAAAGGCCCATGCGCGGCAATGTGGTTGTTTGTGAACATAGTTTGACTGTAGTTTAAGGGGTTTTAAAATGTGCTACTTTGTTGACATTCTGTGTCCTCCCTCGGTAGGAGACCTATGTTTCACACAAAGAGAAGCCGACAGAAGCTATCAGACCAGCACCAAGTGGTTTAAAATCCTGTTTAATAAAGTGTGACAGGAGCGATGTATTCACTCCACGGTGTGGTCATGAAGGTAAGGAGTCAGTTTCAGTCAGCGTTGGCTTGGAGTGAGGAGAAATGAAAAAGGCACAAAACTATTCATCCTGTTAAGGAGCCACACAGTCTTGGCTGCTCTGATTGGATGGATGTTACAAGTTGATCACATGTTGAGCAAGCTGTTAATATCCAACGTGTTGGACCTTATAATTTAGGTTTTGGAGCTGCTAACCTCACAAACAATCAAGCAAGGAAAAAAAAATCGTCTCATGAATCAGGCTTAATGAGGAGAGGCTGCTCTGTGATTATTGATAACAGTAATAAAAAAACAAACAAAACAAAAAACTAGGATGGAAGGAAGCCATTAGTGGACAAAATGAGTGCTGGATTAAGTATGTTGAGTCTGACCTATGAAGCGAGATGGGAGAACTCCAGGTACAGCCAGGTCTTGGACTCCTGCTGGACAGCATAAGACCTCATTGCATCGTAGTAAGTCTGTCTTAGCAATGATGTGCAATCCTCCAGCTTGTGGACACAGAAAAGAACCAGCTTAGCTCTATAAGAAGTTCAAATCAGACTAGAAATCTAGGGGTAATAATGAACTTTAACAGTTACATGAAATCAATAGCATCTGCAACTTTTTATACCATCTAAAAAACACTGCAAATATCAAATGGTATACTGTCAAAATCAGATCTCGTACTCCGAGAGAGATTATCCATGCATCTCCAATAGGTTAGACTACTGTAACAGCCTGCTCATGGCCTCTCCAAAACGGTCCGGACTAGAACCAGGAAGTAAGAACACATAAGTCCTGTGGTCAGATATCTGCTCTGGCTTCCTGTAGCTCAGAGAAATAGACTTTTAAAGCAGCTCTGCTTGTGAACGAGTCTCTCCATGCCTAGCACCAAAAATACATCTCCCAATGTTAGTGTCATATGAACCATCTCAGACTCTGAGGGCTTCAGGGACCGGCTTCCTGCTGGTGCCCAGAGTCAGGGGACTAAACATGAAGAATCAGCATTTCAGTTTATGCGTGCCAGCTAAAACTGGAGGCAGGAGAGAGAGGGGAAAGCAGAGATGCAATGGAAAATCTTTTTAGTATAGGCCCAGGCCAGGTAAGATTAAACCTAAAAAAAACCATGTTGACCACGAAGGCACTTAAGGCAAAGGGGCAGGTGCTTGAGCTAATGTTAATGTATTGCCCAGTAGCAAAAATGTACTTCTATAAATTGCTGTGGCATTACTATGCATGCACAGATCATATAAAAACAAGTCCAAGGAAATAATTGTGATGGCTGTTTAAATGTGAAACTGGGAGTATTAAGGACAGAAAAAACACTTAAACATACTATGGACCTTTAAATTTTTTCTGAACCATTTGACCAGCCTACAAGAATCACAGAACATTCAAAAGACAAAATAGATTGCTCTTTTAGTACACAGCTGAATGGATAATCAAATCGCATAACTTTTCTGACTGGTATTTCAAACCATAATTTTATATATTTTCAAGGAAAATCTTGAATGAGTGGCCCGACTGACTGAATGATGGGATTGTGAAATATTTTATACTGTACAATAGTGGGAACTGTGCAATGAGTGTAGTGTCTATAAAAAAATAGAATACAGTAAAATAAAGAAAAATTCAAGTCAAATGAAATAAAACAAACATAAAATAATAGGAGGTAACACCCCTATGAAACAATATCCTGGTATCTGGTAACAATATCCTGGTATGTGATTGGAGTGTGCTTTGTTTCATTCAGCTCTAGTGGAAACACACCCTTTTACCTAGTGCCCGGACGTCACACAGGGTATTGGTGGTTTTCAGATTGCTAGACTGTGATGATACTTCCGATAGACAAGAGACAGCTTTTCCTATTAATTACACTCTACTCGTGGGGGGGTTACTTTCGAAAAATAACCCACAATAGTCGAAATCCACGAAGTAGTCATCTTTATTTATTTTTTACAATTATATTCTTATGTTTTTAAGGCTGTAAAAGCCCTCACCACAACCACTATACATTTTCTCATACAAGCATTGACATTTTATCACATTTCTCTCTTGTTTTAAACACTCTCAAAGTTCAAACCTTCATATATCATAACTCCCTTCCTCGACGACTCTCCTTCGCTTAAAATGTTCACACATAGGGCCTCTGCTCCATCGTTATCAGCAGTGGCAGCCTCTCCGTGCACAGAAACACTTTCAAGTCCAAAGCGTTTCTGAAATTTGTCAGTGCAGAATGTTTCATCACACACATATATTGTGGTTTTGTCTGGGAGAAATCTTTTTTCAAAAAAACATACCGCACTTCAGAGCCCACACTGCAATTGAACATTTATGTCAATTTAGCTGAACACATCTCTGTACCATACAGGAGACATGGCACAGAGGAGACTGAGATAATGGTTTACAGTCCCTTTAACCAATCAGGACACAGAACACAATGCACGTTCAGACACTGTAAAAAAGCATGCAAAATTGCACACATAAAAATCAGCGAAACACAAGACCACGAAAAGGTGAATCACGTTATAGCGAGGGACAACTTTATTACAAACACCTGCATTTTAACATTATTCATTTTAGCTGCCCCCATCTGTGTTAAATATTACTGGCGGGCATACAATGGTATGATGTCACCCCAACAATTTAAGTCCTTATATGAAATTTTTTTATTTTCAATCTTTGCTTTGATCATGATCTTAGAATACTCCTCCCAGTCTACATCAACGTATACTCCGTGCAACTCTTTGTTTTGTGTTTACTTACACAGAATGTGAGCACCCACTCGTATACCTTCTCTGGTTGTATAGTATATACTGTACAGTTGAAACTAGAAATGTACAATACACTATTTTAATAAAAAAGATGCATACACTTTTTTTTTTTTTTTTTGTCACTGTTTGACATGAATTCAGATTAAACTTTCTTGTTTTAGGCCTATTAGGATTATTTCTATTTTTCTAAATACCGCAATGAGAGAAGCATTTTTTTAAGACATTTTTTTAATTACTTTCTTCAAAGTCAGAAGTTTACATACAATAAGATTACTATGCTTTTAAACAATTTGGGAAAACTGAAACACACCTGTGGATAATCAGAAAACACAGCTGTGGATGTATTTGAGAACACACCTGAAACACACTGCTTCCTTGTGTAACATCATGGGAAAGTCAAAAGAAATCAGCCAAGATATGAGGAAGAAAATTGTGAACTTGCACAAGTCTAGTTCATCCTTGGGTGAAATTTCCAGATGCCTGAAGGTGCCACGTTCATCTGTTCAAACTATTGTACACAAATATAAACGTCGTGAGAATGTCCAGCCATTATACTGCTCAGGAAGGAAAGAACATTATGTGGAAATACTGAAGCAACACATCAGTCGGAAAGTTAAAGCTTTGGCACAAATGGGTCTTCCAAATGGACAATGTCCTGAAGCATACTGCCAAACCGATTACAAAGTGGCTTAAGGATAACAAAGTCAGTGTTTTGGAGTGGCCATCAAAAAGCCCTGATCTCAATCCTATTGAAAATTTATGGGGAGACCTGAGAAGGCATGTGTGAGCAAGGCGGCCTACAAACCTGGCTTAATTATACCAGTTCTGTGAAGAGGAATGTGCCAAAATTACTGCCAACTACTGTGAGAAGCTTGCAGAAAGATATCCAAAATGTCTGACCCAAGTCATGCAGTTTAAAGGCAATGGTACCAAATACTAATAAAAGCAGCAATAAGCAGAAATAATTTTGGTATTTCCTAAATGACCTAAAACAGGAAAAGTTTAGTTTGATTTAATGTCAAACAGTGAGAAAAAAGCATATGTCTTTTTATATAGCATATGACTTCACATCTGGTCTTGAATCAGTTTTGCATGTACTTTAATGTTGATTAGAGGTGTGGCCGTGGGCTACAGGGAACGTAGCCAAAGGAAGTGGTTTATAGAAAAGCCTCACCTGCACGTAGTAGGTCCCTTTGTCCTGTGCATACAGCATGAGGAAGCTGAAGTCCAGATTCTGTTTGGTGCGCCATCTGAAACACACTCTGTCAGTACACATAGGCACTGGAAGGACAGGAGGACCACAACAAGCACTCTCCACACTATTGCCTTTAACAAGCACTGTTGGGGTCACTCCATTTTGTAACTACAGCACAGCGGCATTATGACAACAACATTATTATAATGAATATATCACTCTTGTTACCTTAGACTGAACTGTTAAAAGACTGATTGAAAATAGCAACATGGTGGTTGTGTCATCTATCCACTAGCTAGAACAATATTTTAGGGACCATTTGCTTTGTAGGGGAACTTGTCAATGATTCATCAGTATAGCTCACAATGTTAATGAACTATCAATGTCAACATTAACATCTACGACTCACTAATAATGATACTAAATATCAGCGACGTGTGGTCAGGTGAGGCAGGTGAGGCTGTGCCTCACCTGTCATCACAGAGAAAAAATAAATGAAATGGTTATAGTTATCCAATGATTTGTACTATTGTACTAAGTTATTTTCTATTTTAACTTTGCAATGTTATTTTTTTTTTTTTTTTTTTTTTACTCAAAACCGCTGATTTTTTTTACATTTGCCGTTGAAATCCTGAGGAGAGACGTGCGGAGAGGCACCGGCTGTTCGTGCCTCACATGGACTAATTGTGCTGTAGCTCAGCAGTGACGCTGCTGCTTTAAACAGCTGTGAAAAGGCGCCGGGTGAGGCACGCGGTTACCCTGCCTCATGTTAGGGTGCATTCGTGAGCCAGGGATTCTTGTAACTCCCGCAGAATAGGGGCCCGCAAACTACAATTAGAGTTAGCAAGTCAACTTTAGCAATCCGTTCACTTTTTTCTCTATGTCTGGCCCTACTTTTTAAACGGAGGAAGATTACATATTTAAGCTCAAGCAGTTTTCTAAACTGGACTTTCGGATGAAGCAGGAGGTTATAATTAAAGGAAGACCAAAGCTAAAGGAGCAAAATGACAACGGGACGAAAGACTCACTCTTTTCAAACAGAGTGGTACGAAAAGGTAAGAAATGTAATTACTTTAATCCATTGAAAATTGGGGAACCAGAATAAGGATAACAAACAATACAAAACCAGCTTGCTTTTTATTTCATACTATTAGAGCTATTTCATACGGACTTCGGAACTTTTATTTTGAAATTCTTTTTTATTCTGGCCCCAAGTCACTTACTGGGAGAGAAATTGACCCAGGGCCAAATGTTCTGACACCTGGTTTACATGTTTGTAAATCTGATTGCAATAACATCAGTGCCTCCCCAGCCACAAACCTTACCGCACGTCACTGCTAAATACAGTATGTAATGTTCTGAGATGGCATGTCACTTGTGTGATTCCATGGAAATAGAAGGTTAAAATGATATATAGATAGATATGTTTTAGGCCATACTGTGGAAAATTAAAGCCAAACGAACAACATTTCCATGGAAACAAGCAGGAGGAAGCCCTCCTCCAGGCCAAATAAGAGTCAGATTTGTGGAGATGTAAGCCCGTTCACAGTAAGGGTGCATGTCTAAATTTTCAGTGCAATAAAAACATAAAAAAATAAATAAATAATAATAATAATAAAAAACATGCTTTTATCTTCTCCTATCTGTCTATGTTTTGGTTAAAGAGTTACATACTGTGGCTTTAAGTTCTAAGATTATTTTTTGCAGTTCTTTTTTTTTTTAAGATACTGTAAAAAAAAAAAAAAAAAATTGTTTAACAGAACTGTCCTAGCAGTTTCAATATTATTCAGATTTTCAGTAGCGACACATTGGTCTTTAAAATGTGCTATCGTGCCAGGCCTAGTGCTTTTATCTGGTTAAAGATAAATGATGTCACTGTACTTGACTCGATCTTTGGAGTCTCCAAACGTCTCCTTGATCGAGGGTGAAGTTGGGGTAGTAGTACTTTGATGGAGAGATCACCTCCAGCAGCCCACTCTCCACCTCTTTTGGATAACTGTGAACACCCAGAAAAACAATCAGCAAGTCACAATACAACGATGTCACTACAATACCAGCCAAAGTTTGGGCACACTTTTTCAGTTGTTTCTTCTTTATGTCCATGATTATTTACATTGTAGATTCTCACTGAAGGCATAAGAACTATGAATGAAGACATGTGGAATGTGGTAAACAAAAAATAAACAATAAACCATTTGCTTCATCATAAAGCCCATTAAGAGAAGAAGAGAAGATTATATATATATATATATATATATATATATATATATATATATATATATATATATATATATATATAGATATATATATATATATATATATATATGTATATATATATATATATATACATATACATATATACATATATATATATGTATATATATACATATATACATATATATGTATATACATATACACACATTATATAATATATATATATATATATATATATATATATATATATATATATATATATATATATATATATATATATATATATATATATATATGTATATATATAAAATCTCCTCCTCACCCTCCGCGGGGTGGTCTTTATCCCCTCTTTTCCCACGCTCGGGACCTTGAGGGGTCTGCGCAGTATCTTTGCTGTTCCTAGTACTGCACTTTTCTGGACTGAGATGTCTGATGTTTTTCCTGCGATCTGCTGTAGCCACTCCTCCAGTTTGGGGGTCTCTGCCCCGAGTGCGCCGATGACCACGGGCACCACTGAGGCCTTCACCTTCCAGGCCTTCTCCAGCTCTTCTTTGAGCCCCTGGTATTTCTCTAGTTTCTCATGCTCCTTTTTCCTGATGTTCCCATCGCTTGGTACTGCGATGTCCACCACAACGGCTTTGCTCTTTTGTTTATCCACCACCACTATGTCCGGTTGGTTCGCTATCACCATTCTGTCAGTCTGTATCTGGAAGTCGCACAGGATCTTGGCTCGATCATTCTCCACTACCTTTGGAGGTGTTTCCCACCCTGACCTGGGGGTTTCCAGTCCGTACTCTGCACAGATGTTTCTGTACACTATGCCCGCCACTTGGTTATGCCGCTCCATATATGCTTTCCCTGCCAGCATCTTACACCCTGCAGTTATGTGCTGGATTGTCTCAGGGGCCTCTTTGCACAGCCTACACCTTGGGTCTTGTCTGGTGTGGTAGATCTGGGCCTCTATTGCTCTAGTGTTCAAGGCCTGCTCCTGTGCAGCCAGGATGAGTGCCTCTGTGCTGTCCTTCAGTCCAGCTTTCTCAAGCCATTGGTAGGATTTTCTTGATATCAGCCACTTCAGTTATGGTCCGGTGGTACATCCCATGCAAGGGCTTGTCCTTCCATGATGGTTCCTCCAGCTCTCTTCACTCCACTGTCTGAGACATTCGCTGATTATATATATATATATATATATATATATTATATATATATATATAATATATATATCTATATATATATATATATATCTATATATATACACACACACACTGCATAAATATATATACATACACACACGCATATATATATATACACTGCATATATATATATATACTGCATATATATATATATATATATATATATATATATATATATATATATATATATAGTGTGTGTGTCTGTGTGTGTGTGTATGTATATTTATATATATAGATAGATATATAAATATATATAGATATATATGTCTGTATGTATGAATGTATATATATGCATAATAATCCCCTCTTTCTTTAATAAAATAACTTACTTTGTGCTGATTGTCTCTGCTATGTTGTTTTACATAATTGTAGTCTGTCTGAAAAGAAAAAAAAAAAAAAAATAGTCAGAATGAGAAAAAAAAAATCAGTAGGAATTTTATGTAAAACCTGGTGATTAAAGATTGTCAGACATCACACTGAGAAATGTGCAGAATTTAAATTTGCACTGCACACATAAGCAGTAGCACTGTGTCATGGTTTAAACACCCAAACAACCAAAATTAGTCTTTGAAAAGTATAGCCCCTAGACTGTTCATGGTGGCATTTCACAGTGTCTGGGAAACTACTAAATCAACTAAAAGACAACTACAAGAGATTTACCATTTGAAGTTAATGTAATTAGTTACTACATTTTAAATAATAATGACCAAAATCTGGTATTTCCAAAGCATAAATTAGAAAAATATAGATATTTGAAGGGGTTGTACAATGTTCAAATCATGTAATATTGTCAACATACAACACAGTTGCCTATGATTACAAACCAGTTTTAAGCTTCCCAGAAAAAAGGTGCACAGGTTCACAAATCAACCTACTTTTCTCTAGTTTCCTAAAGGAACAATATGTAAGATTTTGACTTTAAATTTTACATACACGACATCAACTTATATCGTCAACACTTTCAATGCAGATTTATTCTGAATTACAGAAACATTGGACATGATGGTTGATGGCCTCTGCAGCTCAGTGGGGTTCTGAACTTTCACATAAGGCATGGCCACTCCATATACTGAGAATGAGAAAAAACCTGTATGTCTCCTCTATCTGTAAGTTATACATAGGCAACACAGGTTCAATTGTGATTACAGTACCTTTTTAAAAACTGAAATGGGTGGGGCGGAACTTTTACTCGAACAAGAGTACTGTTACACAGTTGAATTTATTCAACTCAAGTAGAAGTAAAAGTATGGTGTCTGACCACACATAAAAGTGCAATTTATGTAATTTATGTAAATGTAAGTGAGTACTAGGCACCTCTCCCACAAAAATGATGATGAGGAGGTCCTGACGCTGAGAGGAGCTGAGGTCATACAAGAGGGAGTTCAGTGTAGGCACCAGGTAACTCTGCTTCTCACGTTTCACAGTGGGGATGCCCAGAACCATGGACACTGAGAGGACACAAGAGACATGACAACAAGCCAGTGCTAAACTTCACATGCCTGTGTTGATTGGAGAAGGGTGTCCCAAGCGGGGATAGGAGGAACACTCCTTCATCACAGCTGATGGTTTCTGTGCCCTGCTTCCTCATTTCAATGGCCTCCTGGATCCCACATGGGAAACCTTCTCCAGAGACCAGTGAGCAGGACCTGACGGACTTGTCAGGTCAGTCCTGACAGATCCGTCAGCCCGACAGACCTGTCTACTAATTGAGCCTAGGATCTAAATTGGATACTCATTATTATCAATTCCTGTTTTACAATGATCTTGATCTATATCAGAACTACAATAAGACCACATGGAACTACTTGAAAAACTGCCATTATTTTGTGTAGTGAGCATTTATCATTATTATTGAGTATCAACATTGGCACTATCAAGTTATGCACATAGGGTTTAACACATGGAAGCTTGTACACCAGAAGCTTCCACACTTGGCTCTAGTTTAACCAGCTTTGTTGTTGGTTGTATGCAGACAGAGTACCTCCAGTGCGGCCCTTGCTGAGTACCACATTGGGCATGAGGCTGTCTGGGTGCTCCCTCAGGTGGGGCAGGTACAGATAGACATTGGGTTTGTTTGAGCGCTCCTCCTGCACCCTGACTGTTGGCCGCAGTGTCTCTGTAAAACCAGGAAAGGCACATTAGCTATTATCTATATCCAAACAAACTGTGTTCAGAGTGATGGTCCGGTAGCATGCACCCAGTTATGTGGAAGGAACCTACTGATCCTACACTGAAAATCTTATAGACTTGTTCTAAGATCCAACTAATTTGGACTATTGTCAACAATACATTATAAAAGGTTCTGGAATATAATATCCCGAAGGCATTATGGACAATATATAAATATAATAATGTTTACTTTCTAGTAACAGTACAGTAACAGTTCAATTTTAATTTCATGAGACGACAGGACGTGTCTCTAAAAATTAAGGTCTTTGCCTATGTGTGCATTTGCATACTGTAATCTGGCTTTTTTATGTTTCTTTTGGAGTAATGGCTTCCTGGCAGAGTGGCCTTTTAACCCATGTTGGTACAGTCCTTGTTTCACTGTGGATAATGACACACTCTTACCAGCTTCAGTCAGCATCTTCACAAGATCTTTTGCTTTTGTTCTTAGATTGATATGCACATTTCAGACCAAAGTCCTTCCTGAGCGGTATGACGGCTGGACATTCTCACCGTGTTTATACTTCTGTATAATTGAACAGATGAATGTGGCACCTTCAGGCATCTGGAAATGGCACCCAAGGATGAACCAGATTTGTGCAAGTTCACAATTCTCTTCCTGATATCTTGGCTGATTTCTTTTGACTTTCCGATGATGTTACACAAAGAAGCAGTGTGTTTCAGATGTGTCTAAATTTAACTCAAATGTTTTCAATAAACCAATCAGAAGCCTCCAAGGACATGACATCATCATCTGGATTTTCCCAAATTGTTTAAAGGCATAGTATACCTACCGTATGTACATTTCTGACTTTGAATAAAGTACTGAAAAAATGTCTAAAAAAATCCTCTCATTATTCTGCCATTTAGCAAAAATAAATAATTTTAGTAATCCTAATTGACCTATAACAGGAAAAGTTTAGTCTGATTGGGTCAGACAGTGAGAAAACAAAGCATATGTGTAAACTTCTGGTTTCAGCTGTAGATAAGCAACAACTCATTTACATGGAGCATTTGATTTTCAGATATGCCACACACTGTGTTACTTACATTTGCTCTTTGAGTATACAGCACAAAACAGCCATACACTGAAGCTCTGTTAAGTTAAATTTTCGCTTTAACCTAGCGGACATGTGCTTGTTTGTCATCACTGCTGATCTAAAATGAGTGAGTAAACATCCAAACACATGTCTAAAATTTGCCCGGCTGTTTCTTACTTTGTGAAGTTGAACACCTCTCCTAGGTCAGCGTCTAATGTAAATCAGACTGCTCTGTTACATGCAGCAGGTGTCCGAGCATGTACCAGCTTCCCATGATGTATTACTTGGATTTACATGCATTTTGATGTCTGTGTAAATTGGACTAGGCCAGTTATCTGGTTTTCCTGGTGTGCATGTAAACATAGCGATTGACTGAATCCATAAACAAATACTTATGACAAGGAAAACCATTATAACATAGATGCATTGTTACCTGTTGGAGCGCTGGTGGTGTGGGTGGCATTAGCACCTTGGGACAGGTTCTTGAGCTGCTTAAGGATGAGGTTGAGGTCCTGGCTGACCTGTTCACCAAGCTCCTTTGCTGTCAACAGGCGCTGGTTCAGGCTCAGCAGATCTGGTGTGGTGAAAGGGGAGCCTGGGAGGAGAGCACATACCAGTCATTTCACATTTCACACAAAGCTATTTCAATGTCCATATTACGCTGTTTCCTAATCTGTTCTAATGTTGTTTCCTTGTCATAAAACAAACCTGGACTTGTGTTTTATTTACACATGAACACATAAACCCTGCATATTTAGGCTTAGTTCTTCCATCAAACTGAAAACACTGTGCTACCTTGTGATGTCGAGAGGTAATACATGATGTGCTCCACTGTGATTTTAAACTCTAAACAACTTCACTAGAATAATTTTAATAATTTCAATTTTCAAAGTGTACTGGACACATGTGTTCATTAATCTGCTCAAAATAAATAAGTAAATAAATACACATAGACCTTTTCTTTTCACATAGATCTGCAAAAAGTAAAACTACATCTTCAGCAAATAAAAAGTTAACAATAATTTTACATCATGGATCATGCCGCCGTTGCGCCAATGCAGCTCAAGTGCACACCAGCCCAACAGTAGGTAACTCCTTGGGAATTTGGTGCAGGAGCTTTTGGGGCATTAGGCCTGTCACGATAACACATTTTGAAGGGTGATGTTGAAAAAAATATAGACTATAAGCAATAATACTGGCACAATAAAATCTAAAGCAGGATTTCCTCAAAATAACTATTTTATATTAGCAGTATATTTGTATTGTTAATAAACATGAGCTACAATAAATAAATGAAACACTTAATGACCCATAGGAGTTATTTATTCAACCCTCTGCAGCTCAAATCTTAGTACAAAAAGTACAAAAAAGTAAAAAGTTCCCCACTACTACAAATTAAACGTACCCACGATATAGTTGATATAGTATTTATCGTGACAGGCCTATTGGGCATTCTTCTCAACATGGAAGCATCAAAATATGGAAATGACTGCATTCCAGTAAAGGTCTTGGAACTTTTTTTTTTTTTTTTTTCGCTCATTCAAACCCCCGAAGCTGTCATTCAGAGGTACAGTTGCAAAGGGGCAAAAAATTCCCATAAATATTCCCACAGGAAGTTTAGCTCAGAATTGTAGGTATTTTCAAAGATTAAAAATGATCAAAAGGATTATAAAACTTTGTGTGTGTGTGTGTGTGTGTGTGTCATTTTTGCAAAATATCACTCATTTCATACTTAGCTAATAAATATTATATAGATATTTTTAATACTAAAACCTTAAGTGGTCACATCTGGCAATGATGATTGTTTTTGGACTGTTACTGGCTGTGCAAGCACAGATTTTTAAGATGTCTATGTCATCCCTCAGTGGTCCAGGTCTACTCAATAGTAAAATAAAAATCGGTCAACTGGACAAAAATAACACAATACTGACCTTTGAACTGTGTAGATCAGAGTTCACCTTAACTTTTCTAAACTTCATGTATAATGAATATATTTTTAAGATGTTGTCATTTTTAAATCTATATAAATGTAGAGGTAATAAAAAAAATAGCAACAGAATAAAACAACATTTTAGATGCAGCTCTACATGAGGCGTCTCATGTAGGCCTTGGGGGCGACCTGGTGCCCGCGGGCATAGGGTTGGTGACTCCTGACCTAAACAATATCCATTTTTCGATCCTGGTACCTGAATGGTTCTTTTTTTTTCTTTGCCAACATTTTTGAAGTGTAAATTAATGCCAAATATTATACAAAACTATTATTTAAGCTTTTGATTATTATGACTATAATTCCTTCATTAAAAATACAAAGTAAAGGACACTTAAGTTTCACTTTTGCTGCAGACTGTGACTGTGGATATTAAGCACAATATTTTAACGTTGAGAAACTGTACAAGTCCAGCAATGGAGGCACTATTTCTTCAACTCTTCTGTTTACTGGTAGGAAAACACTTTTTTTTTTTTTTTTTTAAAAAAACACTTGGCACAGACTATGTTAAAACTGTGTCTATTGCCAGACTGATATGTGTAGCACTCTGTCTCCTTACACCTGCTGTGTAAGGAATAGTTAGCAGAAAATACCCATAATTCCCTACATTCAAGTGGTCCTTGTTGGTTGTTATATATCACCAGCCTTCCTTCTGTCTTTATTGGATTGTTCAATATGAAATGTTTCTTCTAATCAAACACATGTAATGTTACACAAAAGACTGACATATGTAAACTTGATGCCATATTTTTGCCTGGCTTAGAGACTCAAACATTTAGGTAGATTTACATGATGGCAGCCTCTAAGAATAATCATAAAATCTGAAGCTATATATATATAACTTTTACTGCCAGCTGTGCAAAGTTCACAAAATAGGATTCTGAAAAAAGGTGGTCATAAAAGCTTAATATAGTAAATAGGGCTATTCATTTACAGGAAACTACAGAATCAAGTGAAGCACAAGCATCGGCGCAGCCACCTAACCCAGGGCCCCTGGATAGGCACTGGTATATAATATAAACATTCTTATGTGGCTCCCTTTTTACCCTGTCTGAAGTGGATATGTGGATTTGCGTACTCAGTAAAGCAGTGAGAGCAAAGTTCGTCTGTCCCCAACAGATCTGTAACAGCGTTTACTCGGAGCAGAGAGAAACTAGCGCTAATCAGTGACATCACTAGATTTACAGCTATATGGGGCACTGGCCTCTTTCATTTGTACTGACAGTTTTCTCAGACATCTGATGTAGTACACCTCTTTCAAACATGGATGTCTGAGGGTCCCCCATTAGGAAATTCTGCACAAAATGGATATAATTTCCTGTAATCTGGTGGATTTTAGATGAATAAATGTATGTAGCAGCCAAACTGAGAATTATCCCCCATGATAGGCTTTTACCTATTTTATTATTAGTACAACTATAGGGCACTCTTATTAAACTTACCTGTGCCATGTCATGTGAACAGCTCAAATGCCGTACATTTTGAGTTTTAATAAAAATCAATCAATTTCTACAAAAGAAAAGTATTCAGACGTCTTTATGTTAGCAGTCATTCAAACATGTGAATAATGAAAGCCAAGCCATCATGTTATTTAGGTTGTTCTTTAAGAGCTGACTGACACCTGAAAGTCCACCAAGTGTTATTTTTGTCTGTTCACATGAACTGCCTCAAATCCAAACTATCGGACGTTCCCTGGTGCTGTCTCTACTGTCATCTTGACAACAGGAGCACATTCAATGATCGATCAGATAATAGTGTTATCTACAGCAATCATAAACTAAAATAGCAAAATATTTTGTTTTTAATTGTATTTTGTTAAAATACACTAAAATAAATAAAATAAAATACACTTTACTGCTCAAGGACAGTTTGTCTAAGTTGGCTCAAAAGCTTCAGGAGATGCTTATTGTGCTGACTTGCCATAATGAAGCAGAGAATCGTTCGGACCCTAAACACACCAGGCCCACACCCGACCCACACCCCACCCACACCGCACCCACACCCCACCCACACCCCACCCACACCCTCTGTATCTGGCGAGCCTGCTGATTATGGTCAACATGAATCACAGAACTGCAGCCTATACTCTGTACCTATGTCCAGTATAGCTTATTTTGTGAGCTGCACAGAGGGACAGGCCACTCCTGATTTTTACTGGGGCACGTGCCCCAGTAAAAAGAGTCTAGTGATGGGTGTGTGCTAGTCATCAGTTATTTCTTCTAAAACATCACGTTTTTTGTCCAGTGGCACTGATTCCAAACGTCCAGGGAAATGAGCAGCTCTTTCCTGGATGTTCTGATGCTGTTTCTTGATATTTTACACCAAAAACGAGAGTAGATCTGACAATTTGTATCTACTGCCATTGAATGAAGTGGGATGTTTTCATACAAAAATGGCTGCAACAGCAAAAGTGCCCATATGTTAAAGACATGTGTAACCCCCATCCAAAGAGGCATATAAAAACAAACCACTCTTTTATTCTTTCTTTTATTCTATTCTATATCTAATATCTTTATACTAATATATATATAATATATATATATATATAATATATATATATATATATATATATATATATATATATATATATATATATATATATATATATATATATATATATATATATATATATATATATATATATATATATCTTTATACCATACATACATACAGTTTTTTTTGGGGTTTTTTTCCTAGCCTAGTTGTATTCTCAGTTACAGGTTATAGTCAACTGTTAAATCAGGGACAAGAACATGACACTTACCGTTATCATCTGGCACAGACTGAATCCATGCCACTGTTAAAAAACAAACACACGCCAATAAGCAGCCAAATGTGAAGGAGAAGAGCTTAGATCTCATAGTTTGGAGGCTGGAGGGAGAGAGCACAGGCCACTGGAACGAGGACGGCCCCGGGTTAGCGTGCAGGCAGCGAGCGGCTCTGAGCGGCTCAACAGCACACAGGTGTACTGGGCTCTGACAGGAGCAAAGCTGGACAGAGTCATTCCGCTGTCAGCTCTACCTGGGAACGCCCCGTGCACCGCCTACAAGCACTGGCCCACATCCACGCCAAATGCCCTTACGTGCGCGTGCGCGTGTGCTCAGCGCGTGGTGCATGCTGCTGTTTGTGTGTGCAGCCCAGTGATCAGTTATGAATGAGGTGAAAATAAGAGCTAGGGCGAGTACTTCTGTTCCTCAGGCAATTGCTGCGGTCATCTGATGAGCTGACGAAGACCACAATTATACTAGGGAATGATCTAAAAACTGGGCCAGAAAATTCCTTGATTAGGAAGTTTAAAAAGTGTCAACACAAAGGCCTACACGCTGTTGACTTTTTCTGTGTGTTATATTTTTTGTTAATAAGTAGAATTCTGATCAGGTGAAATATGTAAACTTTTGATATCACTGTTCCACTTTCACACAGTTCCACTAATATATGTTTCTTTAACTGTTACAGAGCGGAGCAGACCTACTGTAACTGTTACAGAGTGTACAGACCTACTGTAACTGTTACAGAGCGGAGCAGACCTACTGTAACTGTTACAACAAGCTGAATTCTCACTATTTTTGTGAGTTTCCAAACACTTGTTCAGTTCCTCTGAAGGGTTTGCGTGTGAAACTGACAGATCACAGAGCAGTTTTGTGGTCTGGGCGCACTGAACAAACCAAACACAGCGACACCAACGGATGTACTTTGAGATATTTTATTGAAAATACTTACTATTTTGGTTGTGAAAACTGTGTAGAGGAAAGCACTTTGTGCATTTGTGAATGGGTAAGATCAACCGGATTTACCTAAAGTTAGATTTTTTTGGCTTGTTCCGCTGTTATGATGCTTCCACCAATCAGTGTGACAAATTTGTCCGAACGTTCCAATCATTGGTTCTGATTGCTTTTAGCAACAGCCATCTCAGATTGATGTGTGGAACTCAGTTCAGCATGCTACACATATCTGATGAGAGCCAGGTTAACTACAGGCCACATGAGGGTTTTGCCATAAGTCAACCATATGCAGGGCTGGCCCAGCCTATAAGCAGACTAAGCAGCTGCTTAAGGCCCCGAGGCCCCCAGAGGGCCCCCAAGAGCCCATACATTTATATTGAAAATAAGGTTTGGAAAAGTTTTTTTCCTGAAACCTAAATGTCACTTGGGTGTTTAGACTAGTCTATCCCTAATATCCCTCTTAAATGATTAGCTGTGTTTTTATTTCCAGTAGCTAGATATGTGCTGCCTAAATTTTTTTTGATTCGGGCAGTGGTGTGGACAGCTCGGTGGTTACACCTGTGTGAAGGACCCCTCCCTCCAGGTGCACTCTGGGAGCACTGAGGCAGTAGAGGTGCATTTGAATGGGTCTTTTGGTTAGTGAAGTTAAAATTTCATAAAGTACAAGACAATGCATGAATGACCCCAGAGGAAAATTTTTTGGGGAAAGAGGAACTTTTCAGAGAAGACTCAAAATATGTCACCACTTTACATAAGTGGACTTGCAGATATATAATTGTGCAGACAGGACACACCTCAGAGCGGCAGAGGACAGGAGGTGACTCCGTTTATTACACTGACTGTTTTTGGTTGTGTCTGATACTTTTATCTCTAAACATATGATGTAGTTAAAGCAGGTCACTGCTCCTGTGTCACATTAACAACATTGATTAAGGCAGAAACCTCTGTTACATCTGCTGAACGAAAGATCGACCTGTAATGTTGTGATTGCTCGTATAGGGACATCATCAATACCACTGCAAAAATGAATACAAGTACTTCATTTTGAGTACTCACCAATAGACAGACATCATTTTTACTGGTGTTTGATTATAGTAGTAAATCTAATTCATAGTATAGCCACTTTTTCATCTTAGAATTCTTACCTTATCACTGGATTTAGGTATAATTCCAGTATAATTTATTTAGATAAGTGCCTGGCTTTAATATTTACCACTTCCTCTTTGCAGACTGCGCTAACTGCTAACACGCTAACTGCTAACACACTAACTGCTAACGCGCCACTGTTAGCATAACAGTGAGTTTTGTTACTTTTACCAAGGCCACAGTGTGACCAGTATGGACATGTTATACCCCTTTTAAAAGCTCTGAATCTCTATTCAGTCGCTAAATGTGTTTGTCAATTATAATAAGTTTCAATGCAGCGCAAGCAAATAATCAACAGCGCCACTTAGAAACGTTAGCATGCTACTATTGTAAACACAAGCACTGCTGATATCCTCTGTGAGTCAGTCCTAAATATCTGTATGTATATATATGTATATATCACATATGCAGAACAGTGAATGTGCAGAACAGTTAATGTGCAGCTTTATGCTGAGCTCAGCTCAGAGCTCACTGCTCTATGGAGAGATGAGCTGTGAGCCTCAAGCAAGAGGCAGGAGCTACAGTGGTATCGGCTCTTGGTATCGGCAGCCCATTGACGAGTACGAGTACTGGCACCCGATACTGGTATTGTTATCTGTGCATCTCCCTCTTTAATATAATTTAATGTGATCCTAAAATCCTCTTATTTACTGTTCAGTCCAAATGATCTGATCATTATAAATCTCATGTTATGTCCAGGCTGTTTCTCGTATGCAACTCTTAACTTGGATTACTACTTCTATGTTTTGAGTGATATGATTTTGAGGTAACTGTACTCTTGCTTCAGTACATCGTTTGGCTACTTTGTCCAACCCTGCATTTTATGACAAAGAATTTATAAATGTAAGCCCATTCTAGTCAACTGGAACACATTAAAATACACCAGAAACCAAGAAAAAAAAAAAAGTCCAGGATTTAAAAATGTCTTTGGCAGACGGCCCTTCCTCACATGTTATACTTGTGGTTATTGCTGTTGTGAGCCTCTAGAATTTGCAGTCTTTTTATCAGTGGTTGTGATGATGTCTTAATGTTGTCAAATATGAATATATGGCACTGAAGTGGCGAGAGCCCCCAAGGGCAAACTCAACTTAGGGCCCCCCAAAGGCAAGGGTTTGGGGGCCATAGGTAAAATGTATGAGAGTCAGACATGAGCCATATCATCTGGTATAGTCCTGGCTGAGCTTTGCAACTGCTATGGCTCAGGCTCCTAAACATATATTTCATTCACTTTGGTATATCAGCCAGATGAAAGCTGAACATCTGGCTCATATTTCAGTCAAAGGAACTTTGCTACCAGGGTTCTTGAGTAGAATTTTACACTGACATCATGGCTGATGGCATGATTTGATAGGTTACTTTCATATAAGTTATTGTATGCAGTCTCTCAGTTTTTGGAGTTGGAGTTTGTAATGCAAATCTGCAGCCAATCACATCACTGTATGGAGTGACAAGCGTTAGTTGTAGTTATTTTAAAATGATTTCATTAAGAAAAAGAAGACAGTAGGCCAAGATACAAAGTAATAAACACTTGATGGATTGATTATGGTGCGTAACAGACAATAATAATTGTCTCAGTGCACACGACCTCACATGTAGCACGTTGTGTTTGAGGAAATAAACATGGCCCTGATTCATCTCAGTCCTGGTGCATTTGTGGCTATTTCAAGTTACTTGAGCAACCGGAGCCAACATTTACTTAATCAAGTGATTTTGTGAAGCAGAAGGAAGAAGGCATGGACTTCAGTTATGGCTGTCTGCGGGGCCCTTTCTGCTATTTCCATCGATGTAAGTCACATAAATGCGACATGCTCAGACTGTTGTCATATCAAAATCATATCAGAGTTGAATATCTGGGTTGGATTTGAAAAAAGTACAGGTCACATATGGGTAAAAAAATCTGATTTGACCTGCAGCGTGAAGGTTTCCAGAGAGGAGGGGGGCTGTTTAGGGGTACTGGCTTTAATCAGGACAGTCTTTCATGATGTCACACAACTGCCACTTTACATTGTATATTATTTTTCCACAAGTTAAGGTTAAGATTAGGGTTAGGTTTAGGAACATTTAATTTGGTAAGGATAGAGCGTAGGGACCGGGTAGGGATTGTTAGTTAATCGGGTCTTGGTAGAACTGCATTGGGGAGAAACTGACACCAAGGCAGCACACATTTAGGTTTAGGCGTTTTGACTAGAAAGCTGCAAATTTACATAGTTTGCACTTATGTTACCAAAAAAGCACTGGGAACAGTAGGTAACGCTACTAAAACACCATGTACTCTGTTTAATAGCGGGAAGAAATGGATTTAGGGTTTAGTTCCACTTTAAACCTAAAACAATTCTCTCTGATCTGCACAGGCTTGATCAAAATTAGTTTGTCAAAAGAGGGCAGTAGAGGTGCATGTACAGATGGGTTGAATCCATACCACACAATGCACAGGGTATGTCCATGACTATCCCCTTAGCACTGCTGTGTGTGATTCTTCTCTGTGTTTGCTAGTAAATGCAAGATAATATTAGGATTGGGCATCAGAATTGTGTCCAACATTCAACTTAAATAAGACAAACATGTGGAAATTACCTAAGTGGAAAAATAATCTGAATGACTTTTATTCAGTACCAAGTTCAAATTCTTTATGTTACAGACATGAAGCCAACCAGCAGAACGAAGAGTTATCAAAAAGTTACATATCAGTCAACTAAACCCTCAGTGAAAATAAAATGAACTTCTATTTAACTTAAAGGTGCTCTACCTGATTTTTACCGTGTTAAAAAATGTGAAAAACAGCACTAGCTCATTTTAAATGGTTTGTAGTGGCCCAAAGTGATTCCTCACTACCTTAATTATTCACCGCAATGAGTTTATAAGCACTTTTCACAACCTTGAGAGCCCAGTGCAGTTTTGGCCGTGATGGTAAAGCTAACAACAACTGCCATGCTAACATACACTTCCTGCTTATTGGAGAGTAAAACACTTTATGATAAGATACAGGCCATACACTACGGACAGATATGGGCTTAGTTTGTGACAACACTCTCCGAAATCAAGAAATAAAACTCACACATTTTTTTGAATCATATGTTCTTGAGTCCACATCCACAACACAAAACAGGCGAGGTTATTTGTACAGCACAATTCGTTCACAAGGTAATTCAAAGTGCTTTACAGAATAAGAAAGATATTAAAATCATAATTCAAACAAATCAAAACATAAATAATCACAAATAATCATCATACAATTAGCATTAAAGGAGAAAAATGCAGAATAAAAAAATCAGTCATATGCACAGCTAAACAGAACCGTTTTGGGCCTGAATCTAAACATTGTCAAAGTAGAGGCCTGTCTCACATCTTCAGAAAGACCAGGTTTCCAGGTTTTAGCTGCATAAAACTGAAACACTGATGCTCCATGTTTAGTCCTGACTCTGGGCACCAGCAGAAGTCCTCAGAGTGTGAGATGGTTCATACGGCACGAACATGTTGGAGATATACTTTGGTGCTAGGCCATGGACAGACTTGTACACAAGCAGAGCTGCTATAAAGTGGTTTTATTTTTTTTTTATATATTATATATATATATTTCTTTAGATTTTGTAGAAGAGCTGAGCAGCATAATAGAGCCACGGTTAGTAACAGTCTTATTCAATGCCTTTTATAAACTATATATAACTATTATATAATTATAATCCCTATCCCTAAACATTTCACTCAAGACACACAAGACTCATTGCCTATGATCCATAGGCTGTAAAGTGTTGGGCCATGTGGCTCGTGACAGCAGAAACTTTATTTAGGTGGAGGCTTTAATATTTGCCTCTTCCTGCACCTATCATTTGATTTTATTATTATTATTATTATTATTATTATTATTATTGTATAAACTGTCCTTTTTATTGTTATATGTTATATGAGTGCTAAAAATAAATAACGTAATAGTCACAAATAATGGCAAAGTGCCTGTGATAAAGCCTATAATTATTTAATTTCATCATTATTGTCATTATTCAGGGATTTGGATTTACATTTAGTCTGACTGTGTTTTATATGTTTTCTTTAGACAAGTTCTTTGCCATTGGAGATGAAGTGACATACATGTCTCAAGATGCTGCTGAAGATGCTGAAGCTGGTAATTCCTGTGATAATAACGATTTAGTGCAGAGAGGACCACTTCAAACAACCATAATTGAATTAGTTTTGCAGTGTTACTTATATTTACTTGAATTTGTGATGTTGTTATATTGAGTTTATCGACAGGCATAATTACAGGAAACTTTTGTCTGATTCATACAAACCTGGACGATTGATTGTTATTTATTTTACACTATGACAAGGCATAAGCTATTACATTAGTATTTTATTTATTTGTATTTTTATTGTCAGAAGTGTTTTAAGTTTATTGTGAGTGCAATCTTTTATTTAGTACTTCACTTTATAGCACTGTCATGTCTGGTCACTTTGGACTGAAGTACTTTCTTATTCCGCCTGTTGGACCTTTACTTGTGTGTTATAATAAATAATGAATAGAATATGTTTTGTATGTTTATTCTTTTGTCTGAAAAGTGGTTTGGCACCATCCAATGTGAATTGTATTAAGTGATGATCAATTACAATCAATAGACTAATAGATGATTTCATTGACAGAAACACAATACTTGCTATTAATGTAAATAAATACAATATGGTATTCAACACATAGCCTAATGTTTTTTGTTATATCAACACAGTTTGACTCAGTGTTATAGCCAATTTTGTCATAAATTATGTATACTAATCTATCAATCTTCAGTCACTTACTCTTGGCAGTGTTTATCATATCAAACAAATATATAAAGGAAAAAGTATATTTAGTGGGTCGTATGTTAAAACTGATAGAGTAAAACAGCTGTTTTTTTAATAAAAAATATCTATCATATAGCTTTTACAACCTGTGCGTATGTTCTCACTTTAGCCACATTATAATGCACCACCTACTTTGATACATTACTGTGTCTGACTTAAGATTCTGATTTCCATGGTGTTATTTATACAGCCTGTAATCTGTAGAGATCTGTGCAGTATCAAGATGCAATGTGGGATTTGTGTTGCTGATGTGGTGAGGGCCCCCAAGGCAAACTCTGCTTAGGGCCCCCAAAAGGCTAGGGGTACCTGACTACAGGTACTATCACACCAAACCAAGTCATAATTAGAAAAAAAAAACAAAAAACTGTCATGTGTGCTGGTGTTTGTATGACTGAAAAGCTACAAGAGCCATTTTATTTTGCTCTAATAAACACAATGTCTCTGTAATGGAAATATTTGTTGCTGTGATAACAGGGAAAGACCTTTAATAAAACATATGCCAAAAATAAATAAATAACATTTGTAAACATGTTTCATGCCTTATACAAAGTGTATTATTTCAAAAGTAACTGTGTTACAAAAACAAACTTATGTAACATACCAAACATGGTTCCAATAATGGCTAACAAACGTCACATTTGCGACTCAAAAGAGGGTCACTACTACACACTACGGGATCATCCACCTGAATATAAGACCCACATATTCTCACTGAACACGAGGGGATGGCATAAGTTTGCTGTGCTCTTCATATATGGTGTCTAGAGCTGAATGAATTGGAAAAAAATATCTAATTGTGATTTCTGGCAAGAATTGCAACTAGATTTGCGATTTTTGTTTTACTAGTAGGATTCTGTTCATAGTTCACATTTAAAGCAGAACAGTTTTACCTTATTAAATGTCTTTGTAAGTCCCCCCTCTGCTGTCTCAAAAAACCAGCCCTGCAATATGGCCGACACGACCGAACTGTCAGGCAGGAGAAATGACAAGCCCAGGATACAAACGGGGAATAGCACAAATGTGAAAATCTCATATGCCAGGTTAGGCTACTTATTTCAATAAATCATAGTTAACATTGAAAAAAAAAAAAAAAAAGAAAACTTGCCTTTTTTTTCCTTCGAAGTTTTTAACTGTACTTTCTGATAAGGACATGGACAGCACATGTTCACATACATAGAGATAATTCCATAACTGTTACCTTGCAGCCATAATGATAACAAGGGCCATAACATATAAACTCCGCCCACAACTGTCAAATAGACCATTTCTCAATTCCCAATAGGCAGACTCTGCTCCCACAAGTACACAATTAGACAAGTACAGACTTTGACAATGGACTTGAGTTCACAAGCATGCACTCGGCTCTTTTGGGACAGGTGGACTTGACGTCACAGGAAATACAACTCATGTGTGCTCACTACAATGAAAGCTAATACTGGATTTGAAACTACTTCACAAATAAGGCAAAACGTTACCCTTGTCCATACTATAGCCTTTACTCTCACCCATCAGCCCTCTTCATCATTTAGGACAAATGAGGTGACTTGAATTATGTTTATTCTGGTCAAAACCAGCAATATTTTAACTTGTGTAAGAATATAAGCCAAATGTACATTGCATTGCATTCATTCATCCATGTGCAGAACTGAACACATAAATGGAAATACATACAGAATATTCTGAGTAACTGTAATCTATTCCAGTACAGTTTCATTTGGTGGTATTCAGAATAAACAATATCACTTTTTTTTTTAATCAAAGGAATACATGGTGGTATTCTAAGCATTCAAAATGCTGTGATTGGGGCCATAGATTGGGCAATATTTATCCTTCAATTAGCTTCTTTGAGCGGGCAATTTAGGCCAAGATGAATGATTATGTTAAAATAATCAATACATGATCAATAATAATTTTAAAATAAAATATACTATGCTTAAAAAATGTAAATGTCCTGCCAAGCAGCAGACTCTGAATTGGAACAGGACTTGGGTCACGAGGGTGACATTTCACAAGTCTGCACAAGTAGGTGGACTGAGAAACAGCCATAGAGCTGATAAACTGGGCAGTGCCTGGAGGACTAAAGAGAGTGAGGGAGGAGGAAGAGTGGGGTCTGGAGGTATAAGGAACAGTGTGATTAATGTGATGAGTCTAACAGGTATCCACACTTCAAACTCTGCCCCTGTACCCCGGTGTGACCATACACCTGACCATAATCAGGACTCTCTTGTCTGATGCCATCAAGCTCTTAAAATCACAGTGATAATTGGAACCAGGACTCACAAATTTTTTTATGTTTTGGACCAGAAAGCTGCAAATTTATCTAGCGTGAGTGAGCCAATCAGGAGGGAGCGTGTTGAAGATACACATGTGTTCCCGCCCACACCACAGGACAAGTGGGACAGCAGCAGTTACAGAAACAGGGACAATGTTTTTTCAGAGTCAGTGGAGCTGAATCGTGCTCATGCTCAGTTCCTACGTGGAATGGGGCGGCTATCAGGATAGTTTTGTCCATATACAGTCTATGCTATTTAAGTACCATTTAAAAATATATACTGATAAAATGCTGATATATACTGATTATTACTTTAAACAGGCAAAAGTTGATCTGTCTGCGTCACACTTTCTTTACGAAAATATCAAAAAAGTTTAAAATGTCACTCAGCTTCACTACAGTTGTCTGACAGGCATTTTATGGATTGTGTTTGATTTCTGCCTATTCCAGTGAAAAAATGTGGCAAGTGTATTGGGATAGGGCACAAGATCTTGCCCCATCACAAGACGTACTGGTCACAAGTTTGTGCGCAAATGAGGAAAATGATCTTGTGAGATTTTTCCCCCCATTTGTTTTCCTGCATTTTGATTGAACAAAAAGGGCTAAGTGCTGGTGAGTTACATCTCTTTTAGTTCCAAGATGCAGTGCTAGAATGACAACTAAAATATAAATAAAAATAACTGAATTCATACATTCATAATTGTGTAAAAAACATGTCTTGGCTCGCTCTCATGGACCAAATCCCAACCGAGATTCAGCATGTTCACACTGACATGAAAACATCTTATTCGGGTCACATTTGGCAAAAAAAGGCCAGGTCAGTAAAAGTATAGGCTTCAAGTTTTTGATAAGTCTAATTCTATTAAAAAGTGTTTTCAGGAATGCCGGAAGGAAAGCTTCCTCCTTCCCCAGGTCAGTGAAAGTGCAACAGGTCGGGGTAGACTACATGATGTCCAGAAGAAAGCTCCAGTTCGGTCACCATCAGTAGCTGAAATCAAAACAGTGTCATTAAGTATTTATGCTTATTTACATACTACATATTCTTATAAGTTGGATTTCAAATGAGGTATGCTTGTTTGTCTTGCATTTAAAGTTAAGATCAAGCTACACTTGATTTGTCCTCTGCATTTGACCGCTGCAACATGTCAGGATCAATGAGCGCTGCAGATCCTGAGCTAGTCTTGGTCAGGACGACCTTAGCTGGAGGATTTGACCTGTGGTGTATGTTTTGGGGGAAACCGGAGGGCCTGAAGGAAACCCATCCAGACACAGGGTGAACATGCAAACTCCACACAGAAGGGTGTCATGCCTGGAACATTCTTGCTATGAGGCCATGCCGCCGGATTTGAGGCTTAAGTACTCTGGTTTGCATAACCCCGCCCCTAGCCCCCTGCAACTTAAAGAGGCTGTAACCTTTGTTTTTTCCCCAGCTTTTCACAGATACTGTAAAATCAGCTCTTAGGGTCAAAATGAGACTGTTGAAGGCAGCTGAGGGCTGTGTGTAGGAAATAAAAATCAGCACAAGCTTGTAAAATGCCTTAGAATGATTTAGCGCAGACAAATAAAGCACTTTTATGCTAATACATGAAGAGTGCCTTGGCTTTTGTTTTTTCTTAAGACTGTTGTGTGCTGTCTGCATCTAAATGTAATGGTCCACTGCCAATTAAAAACAACTAGTAGCCTGTTAGAATGCAACTAGTTGTCATGATGGCAAAACTCTGCTCTGGCCTCAGAAAGTTTTGAACAGCACTTAAAAACTTGTCACAGAGAGTAATCAGGATACTCAAAATGTGTTTAGAAGGTAAATAATAAGTTTAGACCACAGTTTGAATTAGTTCTGTTTTTCATGTTTTTAAAGTGGAACAAAAACACCTAAAACTCCACCTACAACCACCTTTCAGATAAAGCTGCTATTTGGGGGACTAAAGACGAGAGTAAGGCATGAAGAGGGGAGGGTCTGGAGGTATAAGGAGCAGTGTGATTAATCTAACAGGTATCCACACTTCAAACTCCACCCCTGCAGCCACCTCGCTGTAATCAGGGCAGTCTTTTGTGATGTCACCAACTACTGCAAACTGCGGTGGCCACTGAAGGTGTAATTTTGGCAAAAAATGACTAGAAACAGTAGATAATATATTGAAACACCATGGATCAGATTAGCTAAACATTTACATGTGTGCAAAGCAGATGATGAATGCTAAAGTGCAGGTTTGTGTCTCTAAAACCACAACACAAATTTAGCACATGGGACCTAATGAATTGAAAAACGAAGCAATTTTGCAAAAAAGTGAAAATTTTGAGGTGGGGTAGGATGCAAATTACATTCTTTAGTGGGCAGGTGTAATTTATTACGATCAGGAGTAGGGCTGGGTATTACCAAGAAGCTGCCGATACGATACGTACCTCGATACACAGTCCACGATACGATACGTATCTTGATACAGTGCCATTTCGATACGATACGATTCGATACAATATATTTCAAATCGATACGATTCGATTCAGAAAAAAATAAAGGCCTTCAACCTTACTTAAATGGTCAACCCAATTTTCACACACACAAAAACAAAAAGTAAAATTAAATGGCGCATTTATCTTCCATTTATTGAAGATTAAAAAACAGTGCTTTTTGATTAATACATGTTTCTAACTAGAGGGAGGAAGGCGGTTGAGACATTTTTTCTGACATTTTCGCTTCTCTTGCTTCTCTTCACCCGAAAAGAGTAACGCCTGGGGGGAATATCGATATCGATACTAGAAAACGGATAATCGATACCGTATCGATTTTAATAATATCGATACATATCGGTGTATCGATATTTTAGCACACCCCTAATCAGGAGGGCAAAAACTAGTATGTTAGAGAAGCAGGGGCTATGTAAATGATATAGAATGCTTTAACACTGTTCAATCACAAAATTAAAATAATGAAAAATAATTATATAGTTGTTTGGAAGGCAGCAGCAGTAATAAAAATACACTTTACCTGAGACAATGTGGGTTCGGCTGACACGTATTCCGTGAAAGAGGAGCTTTTAACTGCAGCTGTCCAGTTCATACAACTATAATTACTATAGGTCACATTTACGCTGCTACATTTACGGTCCTTTTAAAGTTCTTACAGGTGGCTGCGAGCAGTCCACACTGTGTACAAGAGGTGAAGCCACAACCCACAAGCGTGGATCACTTCATCCCGCGAGTGGCACTGGTTAACACAGCCCTGTGCATGCAATGTGTCTTTGTTTGTTCATGTCCTGTTATTATTCCACTTCCACTAACTAATCAAGTAGACTTTGATCTGTCCCAGACTCGACAGCACTGATAATAGGCTATAACTTTTCATGCATCCATCTGCCCCAAGCACCTTATTGATCCGTGTAGACGTCTGTGGAGTGAACACAGTGGCAGTCCTCTGTGCTGGTCAACATTCATCAGCTATTAATATAAACCTGTTTTTATGGTTCTGTGACAGACAATCTCTCCATAAAGCCTTTTAAAGAATAAACTGTACCCTACAGAAGGAGAAACTAATTATTTAGGCTACTAATTTAACAATGCTCAGTCATATTCAATCTATGATCCTAACTTTGTATGTGACTGTGCGCTGCTCTAATAGTACTTATATTAGGCTATTATAGGAGCAGCAGCATCACACTTTTGCACCTGCTGTGTACTTATTTAGATATCAGTTTTGATGCAGAAATAATATGTAGTTTCCAGTTGTAAATCACGTGCAACATGAGCACAAACTGCACACGCCATTTTCTTTTTGTTATTTGCACACACAGTTTTGCACCTGGATTGATCAACCTGGCCACACGTACAGTTTAGCAAAAAAAGTAAACTGAGTGTTTAGTTCCACTTTAAAGACAAAAATCAGGGACTGTGCTAAGTTGGTGTAGTCTATATTATACTCACAACAGTTTCTCCAGTCTCTGTTGAAGCTCCTGGATGTGGCTCTTCCTCAGGTAGTTTCCCTCCAGACTAACTTCTCTCAGATGTGAGGGGTTGGACTTCAGAACTGAGGCCAGAGAGGAACAGCTCATCTCTGACAAACTGCACTCATACAATCTGAAAAAGAATGATAACGAATGATAACAGCAGTCGCCTCTTAGGGCTGAACATGGAGTTGATTAACCAACAGAATTAGAAAATCAACAATGGTGTATTGATACATGGAAAAGAGTAAATTTCACAGGAGCAAGGCCCGAAAAATCTTAAGATGATTGACCATAGCCGCAGGAATGTAATTTTGGGTCAGCCTTTGTCACCTACACAAAAGTAGATGATGAATACAAAGTGAAGGCGCAAAATGTAATTTGGCACATGTGTGCACTCAGCCTCACTGTACCACACACAACACACAGTGTCAGACTAAGATAAATAATGAAACTCACCCTCTACACATGGAAATAATGCCATTGGTAGAGACTTCAGATCCACAGACCAACAGGTTGTCAGTGTAACCTCCTGAGCCTAATACATTCATGTCCTGGATGTCCACCAGCACAATCTGCTCTACAACATCACAAGTAGCACCTGACATTTACACATGTCTGTGTCCAGCCCATAAAGGCAAGTGACGCACTGTAACTTCATCAGTTTTACTCAACGTGATGCTGTTCTGCTCAGATGAAGGCAAATCAACTGCTGTAACACAGGGGACATGTGCTTTTGTCCCGCGACTTTTCGCACTGTGTAAACAAGGACAGCAGGTCCTGATGCATTAGTTTTAAACAAACTTGACCTGTACAACAAATCCAGGCAGCAACTCCAGCAAAGTCAAACTCTTATAGATCCACATTGTTGTTTTTTTTTTTCTTAATCCAGTCTTTTGCCAAAAATCGTCCACAAAATAGAAAAAGGGATATTGCTGTTGTCACTGCTCGGACCTCACAGGTGAGCGCGCGGCATATGAGCGCGGAGCATCGCATTCAGGTTTAGTATACCCACAGTTTAACCTTCAGGCAAATAGTTTATTGCAGAAACAATAAAGTAAAAATAGAAATGTATTAGAATTTGTTTATTTTGATCTTATCTCTGTTAGAAACAGATCTAGTTTTGCTCAGGGCAGATCCAACAACCAAATGGGCCTTCTTGCAGCTCCCTGCAATGCCTAGTTCCTGCGGTTATGTGTTTGACTGTAGCAAAGGAGTTTCAGTCAAGGTGGGCAGTGTCTCCTTTCCTAGGTGTAGTAACAGTAAGAGACAGTGAACTGACCTGAGACTCTCAAGTTGACAGTTTGGACTTTGCAGAAAATCACACAGATGAGACACTCCTGAATCAGACAGGTCTCTATTATCTCCAAGATCCAGTTTTCTCAAATGTGAGGGGTTGGACTTCAGAGCTGAAGCAAGAGAGGGACAGCTGATTTCTGACAATCTGCAGCTGCTCAATCTAAAAAAAGAAAGAAAATGAGACATTTTTGAAAGTGACATGTTTAGAAGGATTGCACATCAGAATCAGAATCAGAAGAAGTTTTATTGCCATTGTCTATATAACAAAGTGTATATGTATATAACAAAGTATTAAAGTGGGACTAAACACCGACAATCTGCCCGCAACCACATTTCAAATAGAGCTGACACACTGGGGAGTACCTGGAGGACAGTACCTGTTCGTCAAACAAAGAAAGAAGAGAAATGCAAACCCAGTGCACCCCTAGTTTCTGTGGTAATGTATTTGACTGTAGCAAAGGAGTTTCAGGCAAGGTGGGCACAGTCTCCTTTCCTAGGTGTAGTGGCGTTGATGACCGAGGAGGAGGTGGTGTGTAACAGTAACAGACCATGAACTGACCTGAGGGTCTCAAGTCGACAGTCTGGACTTTGCAGAAAGTCACACAGATAAGACACTCCTGGGTCCTTCAGGTCTGTGTTACCCCCTAAGTCCAGTTCTCTCAGATGTGAGGGGTTGGACTTCAGAGCCGAGGCCAGAGAACAACAGCCAGTCTCAGTGAATTTGCACTTGTATAATCTGAGTAAAAAAACACAATGAAAACAAATGTAATGAAGTCTTGTAATGAGAGCATCACTGTAGAGTTGACAGTCGGATCTTGTCCAGTTTGTATACCAGGCATAATCTAAATTCAGCATAAGGCAGCCAGACATCTAGCAGGACATTTTCAGTAAAACAAGTGTTGCTGTATAAGTTTTGCTTCCAAGTTCCTGCATCTGCTGGTACTAGTGTTGCCAGGATACTAAAATTTCAAACTCGATTTCAATGCTAAGGAATACTCAATACTGATTTCACACCATAATGATAATTAAAAACACCCTTTATTTAGACAACAGAATGTCATTTCCAACAGTAAGTCGTAGTACTTTCTTTTACGTTACAGTGTGGTCTTATATCTGTGTAATTCCTTAGTGGTTCCATAGTGATCCATGGGTGTATACTAGTCTGTGTGTCTTATACTTGCTCTGATACATCTCAAGATCATTCTAAAGCTATTCCAGAAAGGTTAATTTCTTTCCTGCAAATATGATGTTTTTTTGCTCAAGTAAGTATCTTGTTGTGATACTAGTTTTAGTATTGATTAGTACCTGATTTTCCATATTAGCTGGTACTACACCACCTTTATACTCAGACTGCAGAACATTGTGAAGGTCTTATCCAAAATCCTGACACTTCCCATGAAAGCTCTCTTTCTTTATCTTTATTTAAACAGGGAAACCTTTCTCTTACTGTCTCCAGATTTCACCTGGCTTCTATCTTTTATCTTACAAGTCACACTCATCAATAATCACACAACCTTGAGATGTGACCCTCTTTCACCCTCTCTCATTTTTTTTTAACAATATTTTTTAAATCAAGATCGATAACAGCTTCCGAATAGCAGTCTTGATTTCAAAAATATTGTCCAAATTCAATAGCTTTGAAACACAGTGGAAATGTTATAAAGCTACAGGAAACAAAAATGGAGTGCCTGAGGAGTAAGGTGAGCTAGTGCTACACATTGCGTCATTGATGAGGAGATGTGAAACGTGGAGTGTGTAACAGTAAGAGACAGTGAACTGACCTGAGAGTCTCCAGTCGACAGTTTGGACTCTGCAGAAAACCACACAGATGAGATACTCCTGAGTCCTTCATTTCTCTGTTGCGCCCCAGATCCAGTTCCCTCAGATGTGAGGGGTTGAACTTCAGAGCTGAGGCCAGAGAAGAACAGCTGGACTCTGACAAACGACAGTTTTTCAGCCTGGATAAAGAATACAACTGAATAAATATTGTTTCCCAACCCTCTGGTGGGTTTATTGATCACTACGGAGAATGGACTGACCTGAGAGTCTCCAAACGACAGTTAAGACTTTGTAGTCCATCACATAACAGTAGTATTTGTGTGTTCACAACTGTATTATAGCTCAGGTCCAAGAGTCTCAGGTGAGAGGGACTGGACTTCAGCGCAGACGCTACAACTTCGATGTGGATTTTTGAGAGTTCACAATGAGAAAATCTGTGAAAAATCAATAAATGAAGATTTGAATAACTCGTGCCTGTAAAACCAGAGACATTCTTACAATGAGAACTCACTGAGCACTTTTGCAGTTTCTCACAGCAGCAACTAGTCTCCGTCGTCCTTCACCAGACGTGTTGTACTTCATTGGGACCAGTTCCTCCAGGACCTGCTCTGATATCTGCAGCATGTAGGCCAGAGCTGAGCACTGGGTCACAGACAGCTTCTCTGACCTGTCCTCTGACTTTAGGAAGTCCTGGATCTGCTGGTTGACCGTGTGGTCATTTAACTCTGTCAGACAGTGGAAGATGTTAATGCTTCTGTCTGGAGAGGATTTGGTGTTCATCTCTTTCAGGTTGCAGATCACTCTTTGTCTCATCTCTGAAGTGATCTGTGCTGGGCCCAGCAGACCTTGCAGAAGCCTCTGGTTGGACTCCAATGTAAGGCCATGAAGGAAGCGCACAAACAGGTCCAGGTGGCCATTCGGACTTCGGAGAGCTTCCTCCAGAGCTGTTCTGAGAAAGTCATCTAGAGTTGATTCTTTTTTCAAGAATTTAAGAAATGCAAGCAGCTCCTCTTCTTTTTTACAGTTGAAGCAGTGGAGCATGTAAACTGCAGCCACAAACTCCTGGACGCTCAGGTGGATGAAGCAGTAGACAGATTCATTGAAGAGGACAGTCTCTCGTTTGAAGATCTCTGTACACAGTCCTGAGTAAACCAACACCTCGGTCAGGTCCAGACCCACCTGCTCCAGGTCTTCCTGGTAGAACATGATGTTTCCTTTCTGCAAATGTTTAAAGGCCAATCTGCCCAGCTTTAGGAGCAGCTCACAGTCAGCTGTGCTCAGCTCTGGACCGTTGCTCTGGACTGTGTACTTCCTCTTTCTGTTGGTTTGCACTAACAGGAAATGGGCGTACATATCGCTGAGTGTCTGGGGCAGCGTTTCGCTCTGATTGGTTTCCAACATGTGGTCCAGGACTCTGGCTGTGATCCAGCAGAAGACTGGGATCTGGCACATGATGTGGAGGCTGCGAGAGCTTCTGATGTGAGACAGGACTGTCTTACACTGCTCTTCACCTGTGAACCTCTTCCTGAAGTACTGCTCTTTCTGATGGTCAGTGATGAAGCCCCTGACTTCTGTCACCCTGTGCGCACATTGTGCTGGAATCTGATTGGCTGCAGCTGGTCTGGAGGTGATCCATATAAGGGCAGTAGGAAGGAGAGTGCCTTTGATGAGGTTCGCTAACAGCACGCTGACCTGTGACCTTTGTGTGACCTCAGAGATGACCTCACAGTCAAAGTCCAGAAACAATCTGCTCTCATCGAGGCCATCAAAGATGAACAGGAGTTTAGAGATGGACAGAGTGTGTGCTGTGAGCTTCTGTGGACACAACAAGTACATGGAACGAGAGGAGGTATTTCAGTGTGATCAGATTTAACAAACATGGAAACAAACTTACATACAAACAATATGATTCAATGTCAAATACCTTCTAAAAATAACACTCTCATGATGTACTTGGGGCATATTTATGATGCACACAAGGGTCTACATAGATGAAGTATGCCATATTACCAAACCTCATTTAAGTCCTGTTGATTGACCAAACACTGCTGCGTCATTCAAACTCTATTCTCTGAACTAGAGTAGATACTAGAGTAGATAAAGGAGTGTCACCTGTTTTGCCAGCACAGGATGGAACACCTGTATCAACTCCATCAGACTGTAGCATCCCCCTCTGACCAGGTTCAGCTCTCGGAAGGACAGCGGCACCACCAGGTCCAGCTCCTGGTTCTCTGAGCCCTGGGCCCAGTCCAGACAGAACTTCAAAACTGAGAAGGTCTTCCCCACTCCAGCCACGCCGCAGGTCAGCACTGCTTTGATGGACCTCTGATCAGATGGAAATGGTTTAAAGATGTCGTGGCACCTGATGGGAACATCGTGCATGATCTTCTTAGAGTGGCTCTCCAGCTGAGTCTCCTCGTGTTGGGCACCAGCCTCTTCACTGAGGCCTTCTGTGATGTACAGCTCACTGTAGATGCTGTTCAGAGGAGTTCTACTTCCTGTCTCAGCTCCTTCAGACACACTCTCACATCTCTGCTCCAGACTGCTCTTGTAGTCACCTGAATAAAACAGTATACAGTTGGTTATAATATATTAGAGCTTTATTGTCTCTCATTTGTAATAATTTATCAACAAGTACAACTTGGCTTAATAACACATACAAACAATACAATTCTAACTGTCACAGTTTAAAACTCTAGGTTAGACAATAGCAACTCACGGGGTCGTACAAAATCAACTTTTGAGCCTTTTTTATCAAATGTGTGTACGTGTCGCAGTATAGATCGCATAGATTTCACCTTAACTCTGCAATATCTGGACATCTGGTTTACTTTTTACCTCCTTATATCATGAAAAAGGGTCTCTGGAGATGTTTGTATTTATTATAAAGCCCTGTACCTGTAATGTTTACTGATATCGATAGTTTAAATTATGTGAACTTGATTAAATAGTGAAAACTCAATGTGCTCTGACTAATGTGCAGATGTTGTATGCTATTAGCAGGTTAAATCACTGGTATCAGTTTAATAATTACACAGATTTATTTTCTGCCATTGACATTTCTAAGCAGTCAATCAACGTTAAGCAAATTAACAGTGTTTAGCAAAAAGCTTTTGAGATTGTTTCTCTTTAAACTACTGTCTCTTTGCCCAATCAGTAGACAACAGACTGCTAGTCTGTTTAGCTGCTGAAATCCACTTCTACCGTTAATTTGGAGTTTACAAAACTCCAGATTGACAGTAGAAGTATATAATCCACAATCTCTGAAACTCTGATAAAGTTTGTTAATTATGGCCGACACCGTTAGTTTCTATGAGTATTCTTAGCTGCGACCACTGTCAGTATGGGTTTTGGAGGTGCATGTTGGGATTGCGTGACAACAACTGCAGGAGATTTATTCTAAGCCTCCTTGTAGTTAGTGTTACTATCCGATGCTCAGCCCAAAAGCCTTTGTGACCCATGCTTCTGCACGGCAGTTTTTTATAACTGTACAAAAGCATGATACAAAACAATACTCTACAATTTCACAAACCTGATGTGTGTGCAGTAGTTTCATTAGCAGAATGCATGTAATGTGATAGCGCTCTGAAGGGGGAGTGACTGAGCACAAAGAGCAAGGGGCGCAGGGACGAAACAGAAACTTATAAAACATGTCAATGCATTGTTTTCTAGTAATATAGCATTTTCAAAACAATAAAAGGTAACATGGTCATCTGTTGTGTGTTAGCAGTTAATACTCAATAGAGGTAAAATAACCCGCCGGCTGCACACACCTAATATACAAATAGATTCAAATTGCCCTCCATTGTTTCCTTATGGCAGTCCAATAAATGCACACTAAGGGGAGAAAAATAATTACTTTTGCCTAAATTATTGAAACCTTGCAGAACGTGCCTTTATGATCAAAAAAGTAAATTTTGCCTTTTGTCTGTAGGATTACAAACATCTTCCATTATGTAGTTATTATGCAATAGGAGCCAAGTGTACACCATTGTGGAAAGATTGTAGTCCACATTTCCCGATTGTTTTACCAGAATTGGCACAATGATCAGGACGAGCGAAATTGCTTTTCTGGTTGGGTGGATGAATTGGGTATGTCCAAAATAAAAATGGCTCTACAGCACACTTCTCATTTGACCCCTACGGTAATTTTGACAAACAATTTTAGAGGTTTGCAGTTGTGCAGTTGCAATAACAAGACAGATGCGTTTGCAAGGTTTGAAGGGGTTGCCTTCATTCTGATTGCCATTTTTTCCGAGAGTGCTTCAAACATGAGGTCTCATGAGCAGCTCAACTCTAGAGCACGGAGTGAGGTGTGGCCGACCTCGGGACGACTACACAAGCCGCGGCACAAGTTAATGTACTTGGAATTGGGTAAAAAAAGCACTTGTACATGTGAACAATGGCCACCCAAAAGTGAAGCAAACAGAACTACATCGAGAGCACACTGGAATCGGTCCACTAACGAAATTGCCTCTGTACAGATATATTATGTAAACAGCTCTTGAGGTAAAAAAAAAAGAAGAAAAAAATAAGACCGCTGCATTCTGTCTGCATATAATTATAAAGAGTATTGTCTGAAAATCAGGAAGTATGCTGTGAGCATCCTAATTGTTGCTAACTTTACTGTCACAGTAAACTCTGCTCTCATCTCTGAAAACTGTGAAACACTTATAAACTCATCATCAATGAGGGGGAATAATTAGGACGCTTGGAATGCATAAGGTAAGTGTTATACGTATGTTGTAAACACTGCATTGAAGTCATGGGCTCATTTCTATCTCATTCCCCACGTTCACACTCTGCTTAATACACCAGTACACATCATTAGTGTTCATAAGGGTTGCACGATAATGGAAAATTTTGTCTGTGGCTGTTAAGAACTGTGATATCAATATTATATATATATATATTATTAATATTTTAATATATATTTTGATTCATAATTTCAGTTATAATAAAACAAAACAAAAAATGCTTTCATTTACTAGCGATACTCTTTACAGGACAAATGAAGGCTAAATTTGGACATAACTACCTACTACTACACTTAAATTCAATGCATTAATGCTCATGGGAGCTCACAAAGATAACACTGAGCTGACCAGAAGATCCTTCTTCACACACACCTGCATTGATACAAACTATAAAAACTGTAAAGACACTCCTCAGGGCTCTCCTCGGATCCTTTCTGCAGAGCATGTAGCTACACTGTTCACTTTTGCCTAGCTAAGTTGTAGTTTTACCTGTGTGAGACTCAATAAATCCTTCTGACTTTACATTTCAGAGTTATGGTCCTCTTTCATGCTTACCCCAGAAACAAACATCCTTACAGTTAAAAAAAAAAAAAAAAAACTGTACATATTTTGTCAGATGGAGAATTGGTGTTATTGCGATATACTGGGTATGCAACATCTGTTATTGTGTCAGTCAATACTGCGATATCAGTACTTTTGTGATATATTGTGCAGTCCTAGTGTTCTGGTGTACGACCTCTCACTTTGGACACAGCTGTGGATGTGCAGTTCTGCTCCACACCGAGGGCGGCGGCAGGTAGAACAGCACTGGTCCCACCCTGGAGAGGAGACAGGAACCTGCAGGACACTGCAACACAGACAACAGGACAATGTGGACAAAGAGACTCCGGGTCCTGCCCCTTTAGAAGACTGTCAGTGGAACAGGTTTATAAAGACACCAGCTGACCACGTACACACATCCTTTCATTTCATGTTTTTTTTTTTTCTTTGTTTACTACTGTGTACATTTTATATACATATATAAGACATATAATATATGATGCAAGATTATGAAATATGAAATACCTCAAATAAATATATATGTTGTTTTTTGTTGTTGTATATTAAAATGTTCAAAGTAGCTTAATTTGCTTCATGATGAAGTCACCTGAAACGGTCACTTCACAGCAATGGTGGCAAAAAAATATATATATTTTTTTTTTATTTACTACTTTTTTTTTACTTTTTGCTTACTACATTGTACATTTATGTCATTTATTCAATTTGATGCCTTCAATGAGGATCTACAATGGAAATAATCATAGCAATAAAGAAGAAACAAATGAAAAAGTGCGCAATATCATATCTTATAATTTAAATAAAAAAAAAAATAAAAAAAAACACAAAGCATAGACTATCAGATATACATTTATAAAAACAAAAACACAACTAGGATTAAAAAAACAACAACCTATTTGCAACCCTAAATTGTATGTACAAATTTTGAAATATGTAACCCTAGCAACACATTTGATACATTTATATATTCATTTATTATTATTATTATTATTATTATTATTATTATTATTATTATTATTATCATTATCATTATTATTATGTAATATTTATGTGGAAATATTTGTAATAAATGTATTTGTAATAATTAAGATTTATCACCAAAAACTGTAGAAAGTATTTACAGTTTACTTGCTATGATGGTCTTCCCTCACATTTAATTCACCCAGTTTTATTTCAGCCAGTTCATACATGTGAGTAATCTCGCAATGTCCTGCAATCAAGACTTGAAAATTTCTGTTTTCACCTAACCTAATCTCTGCTCACTGCCCATTATTTTTTTTTAAAATCTGTCTCTGAGTCTAACATCTAAGGTTCAAAATTGACATTTTTACAGTAAATAAAAGTAAATGAAAACTGTTGGCTTGCTACAGTCTTTTAAGTCATTTTTAGATCAATGTTGTGGTTTAAAGTGAACAATGTGTAAAATAATGTATATACGTATGTTATAGGTACTAAATACTCAAAATGATGTATTCTGTAGGCATGAAAAGTTTGGTAAAAAGACCCAAAAGGACAGAAGGGTGCTGGTAATATTTCATTATGTGCCCCCTCCACATCAGGGTCTCATCTTGCTGATGTTGCAGCACATTATTTTAACACAATATTTGATTATGTTCATCTTATTCCAGAAGTTGCCATGGGCACCGCCATCGTCATGGGGGTTGTATTATTTTGCATGTGGCTGCCGATACAGCAAATACATTCTTTACAGACTCCCAGAGAATCACTGCAGTGTTGGTGGTGCACATTGAACATTTTACACAAATAAAACTACTTAATATCAGATTGTAACGGTGAAACTTTTCTCAGAGTCTCCATTGAAATGAATGGGATTCCTGCTTAACCAGAAGTGCACCACAAAGAAAGTGTGGTTAGCAGCATTAAGAGGCAAAAGTGAGTGGGGCGGAATAAGGTCAATAGCGCATTACACTTTTTATTACTGACGATACCGTTCATTGTAAATGGCAATATTTATTTATTCATTTAGCTAGTGTTAATCATCCACTTTTTATGGTAACTATATATTTGGCTCTGACATAGAACGCCAGTGTGGCTAACTGTAAACGTCAATCCAAAAATATTCACAGGTGAGTAGAGTAGCCAAAAAGAGTAACGTTGCCTCAAAATAATATTACTCAAGTAGAAGAACGGTGTAGTGGTCCAAGAAATTACTCAAGTAAGAGTAAAAAAGTATTTGAGAAAACTACTAATCAAGTAGAAGTAACTTAAAGAGTAACTGTCAGGATGTATCATCTGATTTATAATTTGAAGTCAAAGTAATTAGAAGGACAAAGATGAAATAATGCACAAAATATGGGATTTTCAAAGGGTAGACAAAAAAAATGAGGCACTAACTAAATCAAATCTGAATCAGCAGCAACGTAAATGTTCAAATCATTTCATATTGTCAACATAAAGCTTTTGTCACTTGTAGATTTACTCACAGCAAAACAAAACCTTTACTCATGTAAGATTGCTGTTACTTCGATATAAATATTTCTGAAATAGGAATAAAAGTATGTTGCTAGATAAGTACTAACTTAAAAAAGTTACTCAAGTAAATGTAACTGAATGCTACCCACCCGTGAAAATAGTTTACTTTACACTACAAATATGTCTTGTTTATAAACTGTAAATATCTAGTCTACATTGTATCAACAGTTTTGAAATATGCAAAATTTGAATATTGACTAAGTTGTATAACAGAAAAAAACACGATACATATCTGACCAAAAAAAATGAAAGTCATACTTCTGCTTTTGTTTAATTTTAGAATCACTTCACATTTGGGGTTTCCACACACTCAATCCACTAGTCCAAATGTAGTTCCTTTTTTCCTTCATTTTCGCAAACTGGATATATACATCTACAATAAAAACCTGCGATACTGCTCTGATATTTAGTTAATAATTAGCAGCATGACTAATTTACTTGAATTTGCACTTACATTTAGTATGATTGATACAAAAACAATAATCATCTAATGTAAAAAAAAATCTGATTTGTGCCACTCACAGTGAAGAGCTTGCAGACCCTGTTTCAGGACTGAAGACTATACGGTGGCTCATGGACTGGTCACTCTTCAGAGACTGGAGGCTGGACACCACTCTCGGGATCTCAGGCCTGCTAACAGAAAATGGTTCCTCAATTATAAAATGTTAAAGAGCAGGTATTTTACTTCTGTGGGGTAATAACTGAACACAGTTACACACACCTAACACACAACATATGTAGATCACCATGTTACCTTTTATTAATTTGAAAATGCTATATTCACGGAAAACAACATAGTGACATGTTTTATAATGTTTCATTTTCGTTTTTGACGCTCTGAGTTGCCCCTCTCTTTGCTTTCCATGCTAAGTCACTCCCCTTCAGAGCAGTATCACAACACGATCAGCGTGCATCCTGATAATGTGGCTTGTAAACCCTGATCTCATTAGATCTCAAGGCCAAGTCTGGTTAGTATTTATATCAGGCGCCACAGTGGGGCGCCAGTGGCAAAAATTGTCATTGTGTCCTTAGGCAAGGCACTTCACCCAAATTGTCTAGTATGAAAGAGGTCTGCACATGAGTGCTGGTCAGAGGGGCTGATGGTGTAGATTGGCAGCCTTGCTTCTATCAGTCTGCCCCAGGGCAGGTGTGGCTACAATAGTAGCTACCACCACTGACTATGGAGTGAATGAATAATGCACAATACAAATCATTTCTTAACTGGACTAAAGATAATATTATTGTTGTTTGTAAAAACAACCATAAAACATTATAGAGCTGTTTCTTACTCCGGCCCGTCACTGTATTTGATGTTGCGCTTTAGAAACAACAGGGTGGCTTATGTGGTCTGGATTTTCAGTTTCCTCTTCTTGTGTAGAAAGCGATGCCCCCGATGTTTAATGCATGACACAAGTACAACCATAGTGCGCCTGCTGTGTGCCATGCAGAAGATCAGTCCAAAATACTCTCTGTCACATTTTAACTAGTCAAAAAACGATGGAGATTAAGATTCATATTCTGAATTCAAGTAAATACAAATGATCCAGGTGTTCCTTTTTTGCAATAGACTCACGATATTGGCTCCTTCAACGTCACAGCAGCGTCCACCTCCTCCTCCACACTCTTCATGATGTGGCTCTGAAAGGCCAAAGCACAGAGATTTGTTCAGGTCTAACATTTAAAGTTGCCTTATGTAACTTTTCTGGTTTAGTTACAGGTTTAGGTTTAGAAACTTTGTAATCAAGATGTTATTGCTTAGCCTGGATGTTCCATAATATGCACACTCTGCACAGTTAACATCAGTCTTTTAGTTTTTATGCCTTTTTGGTTGTGGTTATATTAAGGTAAGTGTTAATTAGCAGGATGTTGAGCAGCTCTAAGTTAATATGAGCACACGTTCTGTTTGATCTTATTCTATTAAATATTATAAGGGATAGACTTGAGAAGTTTAAGATTTTGCAAATTTGATCTTTCTGTGCCTTCAGATGTTCTAAGGCAGACATGCTTTAACTAAATATACCTATTACTGGTAAGAAATGCAATGCTGATTTACTCTTAATTACAGAAACATTACACATGATGGCCAAGTTTATGTTATATGACTCATGACTCTCTCATTTGTGTTGCCAGTTTCAATGCTAAAATGCAGTTAAACTTAAAATGACTCACTCTGATGGTCACTACCTAAACCCCAGCACCTGCAGACAATCATGAATCAGTGCTAGTGCAGCCTCTGCAGCTCAGTGAGTGAATTCTGGAGGTTCTGAGCTTTCACATGAGGCCTGTCCATATACTGAGAATGAGAAAACTAGTGGTAAAAAAAAAAAAAAAGCACAGGCTACTTAAACTTCCTTTAAAGTTACTAAATTAAATGTTCATATTGTTTTGCTTTGACCCTAGTGAGCCACATGTGACGTTGTTTACATGTTTGAGTGAATGCAGGTTGTATTTCATTACATGTAATCGGTGCCTGTTGTTTTGAACTGAAATAAAAATTATTTAACACATAAATTATACTAAAATTATACTGCTGTCTCTGTCATCTGTAACAGACCTGTGTGGTCCTACCACAGGTTGTCCCTGGGCTCATCTAAACCTGGGATGGTGTTTGCCATTTTATGTAATTTGCTCCACTGTCAACATTTTGTCACTCTCCAGACTTAACTCATAGTTGTAACCAATGAATACTATTTACATAGTACTAAGTAGGATTAAAAGAATTGAGACTAAAAACTACTCAGAGATGTACAAATTTATGAAAAAGTCATTAACTCAAGTGAATGTAAGTGAGTAGTGCCACCTCTGTGCACACTGCAGACTATAACACATGGCTCTGTAATTGTTGTTACCTGCTCCTGTTGTATCCCTGTTGTGTCAGCAGGGGGCGCATGTGTATGAGTGTGTGTTATGTGTCTTTACTGGTGTTCATTAATGTGCTTTGTCCCTTTTCAAATAAACAAATAAACAATGTGTACTGGAGCTGAGAATCACACGTTATAGTTTGTTTGGAGGAGTGGGATGGAGCTCTAGGTTGAGTAGAGTTCTCCTGAGCTGTGGCTGTAACAGCAGCTCGTGTTGAGAGCTCCAGTCTGTAATAAACACATCTGAAGAGATGTGCATGATTCACCTTATTAAAAAGATGAATAATGCACATCATAATACCACATAAAGATGGTGTACTGTCTGTATCCGGGTTAGATACTCCTTTACTGTATATAAACTAGTTTATTCAGGTTCAAATTAGTCGTTTTGAGACAAACTTGGCGCCACTTATGTGTCAAAACCCGTGAATTTAAGTTTCAGATTTGTACGTGTAAAACTAGTTGTAAGTTGTAAGTGTAAAACGATATTTGTAAGTGTAAAAAGTGAATATTTTGTATTCAGCACTGTACAAATCAACATTTACACAAACTTTTTTGGAATAACTGCCCCTCCATCTGCGTCTCACTGAGTCCATCACAGACTGTGATTCACAGTGTGACATTGTGCATTACAATATGAGACTGCGTAGCTGCAGAGTGTCCTCCAGCTCAGGACGCATCAGGCTCAGTAGTTTCAGTTTACAGAGTCGGTGCGTTGACGCCCAATTATCCATAATAAAGTAAAAAGTTGCGCTACAATAATTCTCCTACGTTTGATTATATTACACATAATAATATTATATTACACCAAACATGCGCTTTGTGCGCAAAGCTCCCACTGGTGCTAAGGAACCGTTCAAAAGAACCGACTCGTTCACGAACATCAAATCTTTGTATATTGTATGCTTAAAAAGTCAAAATAAGCTCATTCCACTCACCCCCTCAGACGAGCTCAGGCCAGAGTGTGTCCACACTGTCCACAGACCCACACCGTCCACAGACCTCCCGCACTGTCCACAGACTCGTGTCTCCAAGTGTCTCTGAAGCCCCGCCCCTCTCTGCTTCTGTGAAGTCATGTGACCTGTGCAGTGAAGGAAAATCAAGTTATTTTAATAGGTCCAACACGAGCAATAGTGTAAGAATTAAAAAAAAAATAAGTCAAACAAATGAATCAAAGGAATTTAAAGTGACACTTTAGACTGCACAAGTTTCCACTAAATTAGAATAAAAATAACTACTCATTCATTTTGTTAAACCTGTTAGATTACTGTCTACAGTGCATAAATTGTCCGTGGATTTTGGATGTAATCTTCTGTGTTGATGCCATTGAGTTGTGAAGCTAGAAATCACAGCTGATTTAACTTTTTATTTATTCATTTATTTATTTTTGCCACAATGCCGCCTGCCTTGGATCCTGAAGGGACATCACACTTAACAACAACTCACTGATATTTTGTATTGACATTACGCTGGGCATGTTCTACATGGTGAAATGTTCAGCACTATGGTTACATAATGCACACATTACCAAACACTGTCAAAGAACTCAAGGACAAATACAAACTGGATCGAAACAACTGGTTATGAGGAGTCTGTGACCAACACAAGGTCCCATTTAAGTGTCTGATTTTAACAAAAAAGGTGAGAGTGACTAGCTGAAAAACTGTAGGCTGATGCTTGTTAGCTTGTGACTGTAATTATATGAGAAAGAGACATATTTAACACTACATATCAGCTCACACAATGTAATTCCACCTGAGTCAGCTCTTTCTGATCAGAAAGTCTATTAAAGCCTAAGACAGAGCAGGACCTACAGTTAGCATCACACCTCCAGGTTGTTGATGACATCAGCTGCAAAGTATCAGTCGGTGGATTCTGTTTTGGAACTGACATTTCTCGCAAATTGACACATGAGTCTGATGTAAAACTATGATAGATATTTAACCTATGCACTTAATAAATGAGAGTTCAAAACAGAGGCTGTGTATGTTCACTCGACAGTCAGCAGAAGGAAGGAAAAACCTGCAGAGCCTCTCCTTCATAAAACCTCACGTGGATAAGTACATATATGGGTAAAACATAGCCCTTCTCAAACGCACACGCTCAAGTGAGACATGGACAGAGATTTTGTACATAAGCACACTTCATAAATGACTTCTCGGGTTCTTGTTCAGGTTCTTGTGCAAGTCCACACTCTCACTCACTATATTTACCCACACAGGGAAATCCCAGAATGACACACCAAAAATAGAAAAAAAAGATCCTTTTACAGAAGAAAAACTACATTAAAAATGGTCAATTCTCTTTTGTTCATTTAATATTTTGATTTTCGTGTAACATTATCAGCTGATGGAGGTCTTCAAAGGCTGTGTGGCTGTAGATCCACACATGTGCCCCATCACCACCACTGTTAATCCAGCTAAATCGTCTTCTAGAACCTTTCAGACACTATAAGCAGAAAATTAGCTCTGTGTCTGAGTGAAAGTGTTATTGTGTGGTGAAGAGAAATTCATTTGTTCATGCACCTCCACAGGGGACAGCAACAGACCAGCTCTGGACCCTCAGTGGCCCATGTGGCAGCGCTGGCCCGGGTGAAGTATTGGGTAACAAAGATATGTTAGCTAAAAGAGCTGTCCACTTATACAGTCATATGTATTGAATTTATGGCGTAAATCCCTGTGTCCGAAATATGTATGTGCTGCTGAAGTCAAATGTCAAATGTCATTGTAGACTTTTGAAAAACCTGAACTGGATTTCCCCATGTATTTGAGTGAAATATGTCTCGCCCCTGAACAGATATGTCGTATAAGCAGTTCTTGAAGTCAATTTGTATTTTCTCATAAAAGGCAATTATTGTGTACATGATTAAGATGCATCAAAGGTAAACAAACAGACTTGCTGGATTTGAACCAGTTTATGATTTGGACACTTGGGGGCGCAGTCCCGTCATGAGCTTTAAGCTCTGTCATGATAATGTGACATAAATCAACTTTCTATAAAGATGTTGCCATGGATACGTGCACTAACCAAGTGTTGCTGGGACAACAGTGAATCACCATTAAACATGTTTTTTTTTGGGTTTTTTTTATAAAAGCAATAGGTATTAGTAATGTTACAATAGGTATTAGTAATGTTACACCCCTCACACAAACCACACCCTTGTCTTAAAGTTCTGGGTGATTCATTGTTTTTTACTGGGTCAGCAAAAGTTGTTCAGTGTATTTGTCACTAGACTCAAACAAGGCTGTGATTCGTATTTTGTTGATGGTTGTGGGGAACACACCTTCACACTTCAGGCCCGGTAACGGCCCTACCGGTTTGTCAAAGCCTGATCTCGTCACATCTCTCAGAAAGTGCCAAGTCTGGTTAGATGGAGACTGCTGGGGAAACTCAGGTGTCACAGTGGGGCAATAGTGGAGTCGTTGTGTCATTGCGGCACTTCACCCGCAATGTCTCATATGAAAGTGGTGTGTGAGTGTAGGTTAGGCTGATGCTGATGCTGATTTGCAGCCTCACTTCCCTCACTCTGCTCCAGGGCAGCTGTGGCTACAATAGTAGCTTGCCGCCGCTGAGAATGTAGTGAATGAATAATGCATTGTAAAGCATTTTTGTGTCTTGAAAGGCGCTATATAAATCCAGTGGTGACAGTAGTGGTTTTGACAAACTGATTGCAACTACACATATTACATGTTTGACATGCTTTACATGCACAGTATCTCACATTCGGATCCGTCAGTCTGGCAGCAGTTCTGCATGAAAGCCAGAATTGGCATGTGAGCACATGTTAACTTTACTTTACTTCATGATTAGCTTTAGTGATGTTAGTTTAATTAGGATGCTTGGAATGCATAAAGTAAATGAGGAATAACTTTGGGCCACTGTAAACATTTTAAAATGGACAGTAAGAATCATGTACAGCACCTCTAGAACAGTCTAACAAGAAAAGGCCAGTGACTTTAAAGTAATATTAGTCAAGTGGAAGTCAAAATTAGTCAAGTCAATTAGTCAATTTTCTCACTCAAATAAATATAACTTGTAAACATGAAAATCGTTCTTAGCACTTTATGGACAGGACAGCTTCAAACCACTATGGCACTGGGAAAAAAAATACAACTCTTGTGTGTCACGCTCACATGTTAACCACAGCATGCATCATAACCTACTCATTTACATTCTCTGGGTGAACTTTCATAAAAGAATATTACGGCAGTCCAAAAGTGGCATCTGTCACCATGGTAACGCCCAGACACACAGCCCATTCATGTATTAGCTTGAGTTTAAACAGTCCCATCCATCAGCCATTACCCCCGCGACCTCTGACCCTCTCACCCCCACAGCTGCGCACATGAGGAAGACGTCTATTGCCACGGTGACACGGAAAACATTTCTTCTTCATTCATTAACAGAATATGCTCCTGATGATTTTATGCGGAAACATTTCAGACATGTGTTGAGATTCCCTTCCTGAATCTGCAGAAGTGAGAAATTTTTGACAAATGTTCGCTTTAAAAATGTTATTATTTCATGCATGCTTTAATAGTTCATCACAAATGTTGATTTTTATTACTGGATGAAGTTGGATTATTGTAATAACACTTGTTAGCTGTGTCAGTAAAGTTTAAATACTTTAAGTGGCCTCTAACTGGCTCCTGTTGGTACATGCAGCATTGACTTTCCCTGGGAGGTGAAGCTAACTGTGGCACTGCTCTGTCTGAAGCTCTGTTACTTAAGTTTCCTGCGTTTGTGTCACCATGGTCACTGCTGAACATCCCCCCCATAGACATAGATATGCTCTCTCTCAGCGTGTTGTGACTGGAAAGTATACGTAAATATGTTTTAGGATAGTTTGTATGATTGTGTGTGCGATTATTTTTAGATGTCACCCACACATGCAGGTCTTGTGAACTTTTTTTAGACCTAGCACTAACCATCTCCATGGATACAAGCAGGTGGTTGGTCTCACCCCACAAAACCTACATTGTGCACAAATAAAAATAATTTTAGTCAGACATCAAGAGTGTCTGACTAAAAGTGACAAGTGAATACTCAAGAGGATGAGCTATGAGATGACTATGGATCAGGACCTGGAGACTGAGGGATTACACAGGACACTCCAGAGCACTGTGTTTCTTCAAAATGACACAAAATACAAATCATACATATTACATATTTTCTGGCACTATAAGAGTAAGTAAAGTAATATATATTCCCCAGCATCAGTCAGCCGCAGCAGTCTCTCTACAGGGCCGTGCTGGAGTTAGGTTTACCCCACAAACAGTGCTCCTGCCCTGCATGTGTTTTCAGCATCAGCCCCTGT